>JANAVB010024997.1:18929084-19363407 GCA_029216955.1 Iris pallida
GGAACATGAGGAAGACTGTGGATACTGGAAGATGATCTAATCAACTTCCGTCAGGCCATGAAAAGTTTAAGTTCTCAAAGTGGATTGATACAATAAATAAGGAGTATAAGTTCATGCAAGACAATAAAGTTTAAGAACTTGTCCCATTACCAAAAGGTATGAAATTCATTAGTTGCAAATGGACATTTAGAACCAAGAAGGATTCGAAGGGTCATGTGGAGAGGTATAAAATATGTCTTGTAAGTAGTGACTTTACTCAAAATTTTAGGATTAATTTTAAAGAGTTTTTTCTCTTCGATATCTTTGAAAAACTCCTTTAAAATAATCATAGCATATGTTGCACATTTTGATCTTGAGTTACATTAAATGGATGTCAAAACGACATTTCTCAATGGTAATATTGACGAAACTATTTATATGGTGCAGCCAGAAAACTTTGTGTCGAAAGATCCAAATAATATGGTTTGCAAGTTGACAAAATCAATTTACGGACTCAAGCAAGCTTCTCGTCAGTGGTACTATAAATTTTACCAAGTTGTTATCTCGTTTGGTTTTGAGGTTAACGTTGTTGAAGATTGTGTGTATCACAAATTCAGTGGGAGATATAGGCATATTGCATGACACTAAAAAATTTCTATCAAATAACTTTGAGATGAAAGATCTTGGTGACGCCTCTTTTGTATTAGGAATTCAAATACACCGAGATCGTTCTCGAGGTATTCTTGGATTATCACAAAAGAGCTATATCGATAAAGTGCTTAAAAGATTTTGCATGCAGGAATGCAAACTAGGTGACACCCCAGTCGCTAAAGGAGACAAGTTCAGTCTCAATCAGTGCCCTAAGAATAGCCTTGAAATTAAAAAAATACAATAGATTTTTCCTTCATGATCAGTTGTAGGGAGTCTAATGTATGCTCAACTATGTACGCGTCAAGATATTGCGTACGTATTAGGATGTTAGGCAGATACTACAACAAAAAGACCTATTAATAACGCTTGATAAGTGGATTTCATGACGGTTGATAAAGAAGCATCATCAAAGTTCAGCAAGACTATATTCTATGACGGTTTTCTATATAAACGTTATTGATTGTCTCTCAGAGATACGAGCGTTATGAAAAAATACCAAATTTTAAGTCGAAACCTCGACTCTCCCGCACTTACTCCCGTACTTAAGGAAAAGTCTCAACCTCTTCTCCTTCTTTCTTTCTCCTCCCGCTCCCCAACTCCCTTCAGTCCGCTCCTCGCTCCCCAATTTTTTTTCTTTCTCAAAGCCCTAAAATTGAAGAGGAGCAAGAGTAATGATTTCCTTCTCTATTTTCTTTAGCCCGCTCAGCCCGCTCCTCTCTCCCCGCTCCCAAACTCCCCTCAGCCCGCTCATCGCTCCCCAATTTTTTTCTTTCTCAAAGCTCTAAAATTGAAGAGGAGCAAGAGTAATGATTTCCTTCTCTATTTCTTTCTCAAAGCCCTAAAATAGCAGATGATCTCATGTATAGCTCCTTCTGGCGCCGCGGAGGCGAGGCGGTGCTGAGAAAATTTGGGGCTGGACGCGACGTTCTCTCCATCCTGAGATGAGCGCATCCTTCTCTTTCCTCTTCATCTCCTCCACTTTTTTGGCGAGGCAGCATCAGCAGCAATGATGCAGCAGCAGCCACACCATGAGGAACCAGCATTGCCGTCAAGGCGTCGACTCCTACTGGTAACCATCTCCCCCTCCTCTGTTCAAATCAGCACACATATGTTAAGTTGTGTGTATGTATGTATTCTTTTGTAACTATTTGTAGCAGATGATCTGAATTGAATTCAATTATTTATCTTCCTACTCTATGATATTTGACAATGATGTGAGATGTGAATGAACACATCTGATATTTAGGCATACAAATTTGTGAGCACATCTACGGAGACCCACAGCTGAACCGCCTTTACGGTAACTCAAATTCGGTGTCTTAGGTTCGATTTATTCTTTTCCTGCCTAATTTTACCATGAGACAATTGATTTTAATTTGACATATGAGCTAATTGTTTAATTCGAGTTTATTATTTAAGAAATATGTGTATATATCACCATGAATAATCTTGTATTTAGAAAGTTTTTGATTTCGTACCATGGACTTACTTTTATTTTTTGTCATATATCATCTGTTTTTGTTATTCATGATTCAATATGGTCCCTTGTTATTTGTGAAACGATTGATTATGAATTTGTTTGGTAAAAGGAGATAAAATAGAAATGCTTGTTATTTCTACAAGTGCTTAGAACTATTTCAAGCATTTGTGCAGGAAGGTACACAAGAAACATTACCATCTTGGCCTCTCGCCTAGTGTCTACCTCTGGCGATCTATTCTAGTAGCCCCCCTGCATCGAGTAGGTACTTGGGTGCAAAAACAACCATCCAACCAAAAGCGGCTTCCTAGGTGCTGAAATTGATGGGTGTGCGTGTAAGCATGCTTAGGTGATGCAAAGTGTATTGTAGTAATATCGTTAATTGTCCTCATGACTTGCACATATAGACACACATGCAAGCAGACATTTTGGCATTGTTTGACATATTTCACACACATACAAAACAATAGTTTTTATCACTTAGCGGTTGTTTACATTTTGGCATTGTTTGCGCCTAATTGTTTTTTGGCAATGCAAATATGGGATTGTAACACAGGTATGAAGCAGACATTTTGGCATGGTTCTACAGAGCATCAACTTCATTTTCCTTTGCTTGGTTACACTCAATCTATTATGACATATCTCATGTTGATCTGTTCCTTCATCCTTTGGTTGGTTGTACATGCCAATATTTCTTGTAGTAAAATATTTGGTTTGTTCATTAAATTTTTGTGCAGTAGACTACTTGTTCTTCGTATGATATTACTAGAGGTAAATATAGGACACTCTTGTTATTCCATACAAGTTCTGATTTATCTGGTGGTTTGGTTTTTCATGTTGGTTGGACATAGTAACTTGTAGGTTCCTATGTTTCAGTTTAATTAAATGACCAAGTGTAACCCTCTTGGATTTTCCAATAGAGGAACATGAACAAGTGTTTGGTGGGAAGATGCATAACAGTTGATCCTGTATCACTGTTCTTACTTTCTTTTGGTATATCCACACTATGTTCTTACATAGGTATATATAATACTTACATATGCATGTGTGCACAGACATAACCCCACACATATATAGACATGCATACATACTACATACGCGTAAATTCATAATTATATCCCATAATTTTAGGGCTGTCTACATGAATCCATTTTTTTTCCTGTTCAGCTCCCCAAGGGTCTCCTTTATAACATTAACAACTATCATCACTTACTATGTACAATTATCCCTCATTGGTGGGGTTGGCTACATAAATCCCTCTACCGGGAGCTCTGTTAAGGGTGATCTAATGTCAGCAACTATCACACCCTTATGTATGTATTCCTATGTGTATGTCTCTGACTAGAGACTCAAAAGAGATATTTACCGCATGGACAATTCAGTGCATTCTTATAGAGTTCAGCCAACAAACTAATGCTCTTGTTAGTCCAATAATAAACATCTACATTGCTTAAACATGCTGGCAGGCCTTCTAAATCCATGCCTGACACTAATTCGACTGATTTTCGTTGATTCTGTCAGACTCTTGTGGTTTCTGAGGTGAGATCAGACCTGATCTAGTTAAGACACCGCTGCAGAGATTGAGGTTGAAAGGCATAAAGCTAGTAAAACTCAGAAGACCAAGGACAGATAATAGATGTGGACATCCTCTTTCCTTCCACCTCCAATATCCTTACAGCTGAGGATCGTCGATGACTTGCCTACCATCTCCATCGACCATATGTTTTAATATTTATTTATTTCATCCAAGTCAAAGATAATACTGCATTTTGGTCACTTAATGCAATATTAACCTTCAAGGTTAGGGTTTAGGGTTTTATGACGTTAACTGAAAGATAAAGGCTTTAAGATTAGGTATTGAGTTGTATCATTATTCTACTATTAAAACCAGGTCATTAAGGTTTTTTCCCCTCTACTGCAGTTTTTGTTTCTTATACATACAATGCCTGGTGGAAATTTAATAGTTCTTAGTTTAATCAATTTGTGCTAATAGTTGCTCAAATGCTGCTATGAAAGAAAACATGGACAACTCAATAGACTATAGTCCATGGATTTTAACTTAAGTTTTTTTCTCTAAATCAGCCAGACTAGATCTGATCTCTGATATCATGTATAAATATGGATGAGTCGTATTGAGTGTTTACAGAGATTTAGTTATGTACTTGTCTTTAGTTTTGGTACCTTTATATTTTTCTGATTTGTGCTTGATATCTAGAGGGAAAAGAAGAGGAAATTGAACTGCAGGTGTTCGACTTAACTGGTGCTGGTGGAGTGGCCTTGGCTATGTATAACACTGACGAGGTACAAGCTTCAAATCATGTACTAAATAATAGCTTGTTTGACTTTTTGTTTTTCTAATTGTTTTCTACATATCTGTTTCTCTACAGTCCATTCATGCCTTCGCTGATGCTTCAATGAACACGGCCTATCAGAAAAAGTAGCCACTCTATCTTAGCACAAAAAACACAATCCTGAAAAATATGATGGAAGGTAAGTGGCCTAATTTCTTTTTGTCCATGATAACAGTTAGTTGCCAATAAGTTTATTGGCTTTAAACTCTCTACTTTGATGCCATGTATATCCTTGTACTCCATTTGCCAATTAGTGTAAACTGTATTTTCTAAATTAATTTCTATCCTCCAGGTTTAAAGACATATTTCAAGAGGTATATGAAAGTGGATGGAAGTCCAAGTTTGAGGCGGCTGGAATTTGGTGAGCTGTCTTCAGTTGGCATAATCTAGGTAGTTCATGTTTGGACCTCTTTATATAATTTCCAACATCTTTTATATATTTGGCAGGTATGAACACCGTCTCATTGATGATATGGTTGCCTATGCACTCAAGAGTGATGGCGGTTATGTGAGGGCTTGCAAGAACTATGACGGAGATGCGCAAAGTGATTTCTTAGCTCAAGGTCCAAGTCCCTTTTAAATTTGCCGGATTTTTTGAGAAGATGTATATAATGAAATGGAGTAATGCAGAATGGTAGCTAAAGTACTCTATTTTGAGACAATAAAATATAGCTAGCTAAAGTACTCTATATCTGTGAGATATTGATGTACCCTATTTTGAGACAATGAAATGGAGAATGGTACTTTATATTACATTTCAATGTTTTGTTGTGAATATGGTTCAAAGTGGTTGTTTTCGAATTGAATTGAGCATTATTTGGAATGTAATGTATAACATGCAGTATAGAGCGTTATAAATGTGATACAATGATCATATACAGATCATCTATTCATAACGGTTTTTACATAACTATCCATAACGCTTTGAAAACAAACCGTAGCAGAAATTCAACCTATTAATGACGGTTTTGGAAGAATTATTTATAACGCTTTTAAAAACATTCATAACATCCGTTTTCATAATGTTTGGATTGGAAAAAAAGCGTCATGGTTTGTAATTAATGACGCTTTTTAGCCGTCATTAATAGATGTTTTTGTTGTAGTGATATTTAAGCAAATATGGATGGATCATTGGGTAGCAGCCAAACTACTTAAGTAATTAATAGAGAAGAAGAAATTATATGCTCTTTGTAGGAGATCGGACAATTCTGGAGATCATAAGGTATTCCGATTCTGATTTTTTTGGATGCCAACACAGTAGGAGATCCACATCAGGTTATGCTGACTAATGGAGATATATTTTGGATGAGTGTCAAACATGCACTCATAATTTCTTCCATATGGCAGCAAGGTTTATAACATGCTGTGGGGCATCTATTCAGGGAATATGGTTGCAAAATTTTGTCACAAGGCTGCGCCTACAGTATGGTGTTGAAAGACCACTTAAATTATGGTGTGACAATAAATCAGCAGTAATGTATTCCAATAACAACAGAAACTTGTATAAGTCAAGGATATTGACATAAAGTTTCTAGTTGTGAAGGAAAAAATTCAGAATGGTTTAAGTGTCCATATAGCACATTAGGACAAACTCCATGATTAGCATATCCGCTCACAAAAGTATTATCACCTAGGATCTTTCATAAGCATACTGCTCATATGGGTGTTATCTTAATTAAGAATATGGCAATATAGTGGGAGTTTGTATTTTATATATTTGGGTGCTATTTAGTTTTGGACACATTTATGTATTAAAGTATTTTGAATATTTATCTGATCAGATATATGGAAATTCAGTTCATTCTATTTTCATTATGTTAAAGTATTGATCTCATTAAAGTTAAGGAGAACCAGTTGGAAATAGACATGTATTGATCATATTGCGTGTAATTTTCATGCTACGCATCCATGATTGATCTATGTCGTTTAGCTATATTGGTATATGTAACCATTGATGGTTTAGTTATGCTATATGTCACGAATGTCGCTTTGATCCTATGTTGATATGCACTACAACAAAAAGACCTATTAATGACGCTTGATAAGTGGATTTCATGATGGCTGATAAAGAAGCGTTCAACAAGACTCCATTCTATGACAGTGTCCAATATAAACATTATTGATAGTCTTTCATTCATACGAGTGTCATGAAAAAAATCACCAAAATTTAAGTCAAAACCTCCACTCCCCCGCACTTCTACCGCACTTAAGAAAAATTCTAAAGCAAGAAGCTCCACAGCTACTCCCCCAAGGCCTTCGAAGAAGCCCTAATTTTCCTGGCTCGCCTCCTCTCCGCCTCTCTCCTCTCTCCCTCCGTCCTCTCCCCCTCCGTCGTCGACCTCTCCTCCCACCTCGACTCCTCCTCCGCCTCCCTCCTCGACGCAGCCAACTCCATCTCCGCCGCCCTCGACCGCCTCACCTCCCTCCGCCTCTCCCTCCGCCACAGATTCGTCCCCCTTTGGGACCCGGAACCCGCATCGCCCCCCTCGCCTTCCCCCTCTCCGTCCCTCCCCCGTCTTCCTCCTCTCCGTTATTGATAGTCTTTCAGTCCCCCAAAAAAAATTAGGGATTTTTGATTGATTTAGTTGTTTTTGTTTGGTTTGTAGGAGTTCTGGATGGAGAAGAGCAGGGGTGGGATCTGCATGGCAATTTCCTCAAAGGGGTTGGCGATCACCGGGATCGAAGACATGAGATATTGGAATTACATCCCTACCGAGGAATCTAGGTATAAAAATCATTTCTTTTCCATTAAGGTTTTATGTTTTTTGGTCTATTTTGTCAGCTCCCTATATAAATTTCATGAGGTTCTTGAAACCCATTTGGATTTTTGTATTTAGGAATCCAATTTTTTTTAACTTGTGATCATATAGTTTTTTATTTGAGATTTTAGGGACTATCATATTCTTGTTCTTGCCTTTCATTTTATCAGACTCTAATTGATCTTTGAACAACATAATTTTTGGGGAAAAAAAATTCAGGCTTTCTTGGACAAATTTTGGTTAGCATGATACTCTTTGAAAGCGCGGTGTCTGTGCACGACTTGTTCTTTTCCTGACAGGTGGGCCAGTTGTGGTGCACATCATAGAAGTCGCGACGAGTTTAGAAGTCATTTCTCTTTTGGTTGATTACAATACATCACTGTATTATTTTTGTTCTTTTTATTATAAAACACTTAAAAATATATGTGGTTTACTTGGCTTTTGTTTATTTTCCCATGAACATTTAGGAGTATTGGGAAATTGCTTCTCATGTGAATGGTGTTCGTGTCATCTTCTGTGGTTTCAAAGAAGCATAGTTGGAATAGGGATTTTAGTTGATGTCACTGCCATCAAGAATAGGTTTGCTCGTCTTAATCCTTTGCTTTTGAAGCATCGTACACTGTATCTCAGTTGTCCTTGGTTCACAAAGACGTGCTTTATTTTTCATATTCTTTGAACTTTACTTCTAACAGATTAGACGTCTCCACCAAATTCCTAAATCCGGAAGAGATGGGTAAGTAGACTATACATCTTATTTTCTTTTTCTGTAATCCATCGTTAGTGTGTTAATCTGTATAATAAAAGTTTAGAAGCTTGACTGAGAAAACTGTTAACTCGAGTACTTGGTCTTTGGTTTCTGACATTTGTGTATAGATCATCATTTAATTTCACTTACCTTCATTACAACATGAGGACTAATGTTTGAAACTTTTGTGGGCAACTGGTTCTTGGTCATTTCCTGGGAAGTTCCAAATAGTCCTTCATAACCTTTCTAACAAAGCTCCACATCTGCCTGTCCTTGTTTCTATTCTCTTTTACATCATTGTTTTAACTAAATCAGTTTAGTATTAAATAGTCTACAAAATTATGTGTATATTTTTCATCATTCTTTTTCTTGTTGTGTAGCAAGCAATTCGATGATGTCATGAAGTTGGTTTTAGAGTGCAACCAAAGACCAGCTATTTTGTTGTTTGTTGACTGCACAGCATGAGTATGAAATATGGTGCTTTCATTGTATGTGACTCAGAAGACATAATTTAATTATTGATTTTATGAGGATAAGGAATTATGATCTGGCATAGTAGAAATAAATGTTAGTTCCATACTATTCATTCTATTTGTTACTTAACTACAGGTTACTGCTGCTAATCAGAGGCTTTGGACTAGTGTCCAAGTACTTCACCAATCTTTGACTTTTAATTTGGAGTATATTATCAACGAATGAAATAGAAGATGTATCTATCTAATGAAATAGAAGATATATCTATCTAATAAGAGTCATTGTATAAATTCACCAAGAGGGTTATAACAGTTCAACTAATTGTGTTTAACATCGAAACATACTATGTATGGCTTTAGTCTGAATTTTCAAAAAGTTCAAATGCTTGCCTTACATGAAAATGTAACACTCTTTTAGTCCATGGCGTGAAATCACAAAACAAATCCAGGTTGTTCTTGGAGTGGTAGACATTAATTTGTAACAATGATATTGTCTAAATACTAGTGTTTCACTTAGTTTATTACAGAAATTATGGGTGAATTTTGTTCTCCATTAATACTGTAGCAAAAACACTTACAGATGAAGTTTGAAGGCTCCCCTAGAATACAATAATAGCAGACATTATGAATGCATTGCCTTGCTCTCTCATATTATAAGAAACAATTAGAGGTTTATCATAAAGCTTATAATCTTAATTTTGTCAATATCCTAGCTCAAATTAAGGTGTGATTGTCCAGAATTGACATCCAGCTACATATTTTCACTTGCAGATTCCATACAGTTGCGTACCTTCAGCATATTTGGTGGTTAGAGGTTGCGGGTGAAGTAGACTTCTGCTTCCCTGCTGGTACATACAGCTTATACTTTCGGCTCCATCTGGGTCGACCCACAAGACGACTAGGCCGTCAGATCTGCAACCATGAACACGTGCATGGATGGAACAAAAAGCCAGTGAAGTTTCAGTTGCGGACATCAGATGGCCAGCATACTCTATACCAGTGTCACTTGGATATGCCTGGGTGCTGGAACCGTTATCATGTAGGTGATTTTGTTGTAGAGAAGCCTGACATGCCGGCCAAGGTCAAGTTTTCAATGACCCAGATCGATTGCACTCACACCAAGGGTGGTGTTTGTGTTGATTCCGTATTAATATACCCCAAGGGATTTAGACAGGATAATTATTTCCGCACATATATGTAAGTTTTGTAGATTAAATAGTTACTGATGTTAGAGTTTCATTACTTAAAAATTATAAAAGATCACATATATTAATATTATTTTCCTTATCCTATTTTGCTTCTCTGTATCCATTACATCTATGTGTTATTTATTTGCCAAGTAATTGTATTTAAATTTAATTTAATCAACCACTCACACCCCCTTTCTATTTTAGAGAATCTGGAGCAGAGCAGAAATTCAAAGATATTAGCAGTGCCTACGAGATAAGATGCTGTGTGTCAGTTTATTGGCTAAACTATGTTTCTTGTCCTGTTGTTTCCCCTAAGAAAAATCCCATTGCAGGTACTGTCGGATGACGAGAATAGATCTCTGTATGACAGGTATGGAGAAGTCGGTTTGAAAGGCTCTGGTATGGGCATGGGGGTAAGTTCCTACCACAGATAAAGAGAATTGGCAATTCCTCATATTTAATGCAATCTAATATATCTGGAAAACACGTCTTTCAGGATTTTCCATTCGATATATTCGAGTCATTATTTGAAGGCATGGGCGGAATGGGAGGAATGAGCGGAAGTAGAGCTGCTCGCAACAATGAAATGTATAATGGTAGCTAAAGTACTCTATTTTGAGACAATAAAATGTAGCTAGCTAAAGTACTCTATATCTGTGAGATGTTGATGTACCATATTTTGAGACAATGAAATGGAGAACGGTACTTTATATTATATTTCAATGTTTTATTGTGAATATGAATCAAAGTGGTTGTTTTCGAATTGAATTGAGCAGCGTTTGGAATGTATAACATGCAGTATAGAGCGTTATAAATGTGATACAATGACCATATACAGATCATTTATTCATAACGCTTTCAAAATGTCCTGACTTCTAAACCATATTAACTATTCATAACGGTTTACATAAATATCCATAATGCTTTGAAAATAAAACGTAGCAGAAATTCAACCTATTATTGACATTTTTGGAAGAATTATCTATAACGCTTTCAAATACATTTATAACACACGTTTTCATACGGTTGGATTGGGAAAAAAATGTTATGGTTCTTAATTAATGACGGTTTTTAATCATCATTAAAAGGTATTTTTGTTGTAGTGAAGGTTAATGGATGAGATTGTCCGGATATACCCTAAGGATTAAGATAGCAATTTATGAGCTCACTAAGGTTAACATAATTATAAGGTTACATTTGTGGCCCAGTGGGAGATTGTTGGATTATTCAATAATATAGGGCCACACATGTAAAACTAATTTGGGCTATCTAAATAATTAAGCCAAATTAAAGTGGTCTATTTGAAAATTGGCTTAAGGATATAATTGTCATGGAATTAATGTGTAGATACCAGAGATAATTCTAATTTAATGAGGGGCCAAATTAGAAATATCAAAACATATAAATATATGTATTCATTAGGGTTGTGGTCCCCAACTTATACGGCCACCAAAGAGAAGTTTTCTCTTTTTCTCTTCTGCATCCCCATCAACAGAAAGAGAGGGACAAATGATTCGGATTCTTCTTTGTCATAAGGGTTGTAGCAAGTTCGAAGATCGAACCCCATAAAAGTACGACCGCTTCAAGATCCATCAAGCCTAGCAATGGATTCAGGTACGCTTTTGCAATTTAATTTATGTTCTTCATCTCATGAATCGAACGGGCACAATAAATTTCTAACAGCTCACTAATACGGATGATATCTTGCAACAGCTTCCTTTTGTGTATACGATCATTGTGTCCATACACCGCACATAGTAGGAACTGTAATCCGCCTTTGTTAGTGAGATGGACTACAATGGCATGTTCGGCCATGAGAACCACTTGTCCATCCCAAGAGGTCTTGTCCCATCTCATCCATATTCTTGCCATGTCACATAGAGTAAGTTGTTAACCTGCGCCCAACTCGTAGGTGTTCTCCGAAATAAAGTTAGTTCGGATTGGATTTTAGTTTCTAATATAACATTAATATAGCTCTTACCTTGCTTTAGAGTCTCCATAATCTCTCTCCACCGTCTGATTGAGCAGGTCCCTTGCACGTTCCATACAATCAAAGACATTGATCAAGATTAGAGTCCCCTGCATTGTCTCATGCCTGGTCTCTAGGGTTTGAAGGTTAGGGAGTCGTAATCAACTGCATATCTGCCTCCGCCTGAGCTCCATTGGTGCCAGCAGCTTTTGTCCGCATGAGGTTCTCCCAGTTTCGGTTGTCACGAATTAACACGTCTCCCATAAATTGCGAAGATTGGGATGGACGTGTCATGTCTTCTCTGGTATCACCCGCGTGTCTTTTCCGGCTTGTAGTTCCTTGGGCATTCTTTAATTTTGATCCTTCATTACTAACTCGTGGTCCCGCTGCCGTCTTTCGACAAGGCCGAACCCCCATCGTATCGCCCTCTCCTGTCGAAAATTGTCGTGAGCTTACAACGCCTTGTGATAGGAGTCATGCTAGCGCGGATCCGCCATGGTTGTCTTGCCCCATCGCCTCGAGGCAAGTCTGGAATTGGAAGGACTGACTTGGACCTGTAGTGTTACACTCACCTGCGTCTTGACCGAGTTGCGATGATCCTGGAGTTTTTTTTTTTTTTTTTGAAATCACACTCACACACACAATTGGAGGGCTCGAACCTTGCCGGCCCCTCCGGGTGTCCGCTCTAATACCACTAGGCTAGAGAGCTGGAGTTATTAGTGTTAATTCCATGCCATTTGAGTCCATCTATTAATTACTTTCATGCCCTTCACACATTTCCATCCCGTTGACAGAGACTTGCATCTCCTCCTCCCCGACCGGCTCGTCTATTCCCGTGCCCCCATCCGATGTTGGGACTACCCCTTCCTCTCATTCTTCCACCTGTATGTTGCATTGTTGCATGAGGTGTCCAAAGCAATTACACCTCTGGCACACAGTAGGAACTCATTCGTATTCAACTTTTTGCGTGAGCACCTCCCCTGTCGTGATCTCATATGCCAGTGTCCTAGGTAGCTCTTTATTAGAATCTATCTCTACGAACACCCTAGGGTATTATAGCCTGGACCTGACAATCGTCTCTTCGTCCCCTTTGATGGGCTTGCCAATCAAACTCGTTAACTTCATTATATGGATGCCTTCCAGTAGGAGATAGGGAACCCTGGAAATCGAACCCAAAATAGAACCGTATGCAAAAGTTTGCGCTCGCATTTAGCTTCCCGATGCCATTCCTTCAGTATGATTAGTCTACCGTTGAACGTCCATGGACCGCCCTTTAGAACTCGATCAACATCCTCCTTCATGCCAAACTTCACAAAGAAGACCCTATCCTCCCTGGCAAAGAATTCTATGCTACATTTCGATCACCGAACCCTGGCCGCGTAGGCCCGAATCTGCCGGTGGAACGGCTTGTCGCCAAGCACGTATAACACTACCGTGTTTTACATGTACTCTGTCACGCCCCGATTCATAGAGTCATTTATTCATATATTTTATCTCTTGGAATCGATCGTCCTCGCTTGGGCGTGATGCCATACAAGTCTGGTATTGTACTTGTACAAGGCAAATATGGTACATAAATGATAATCTTCAAATAGAAGCACATCGCAGCGACAGAAACAAACAAATTGAAGTTAGTAAGGACAATCTTTCTTATTGAATAAAAACACATCAGTTTCTTTATAGCAGCGGAGATAAAAGGATAACTTGAAGTCTCACAGAGATATACAAAACTTTATTCTCTTTATTGATAATTGAAGAAGAGTACAAGACTTGTATTGAAGTACAGTGCTTACAACACATCTCATTTTACATTGAAAGCCAACTGAACAATGCTATACAACTTACATTAGATACTTGGATACATTGGATTTTAACTCGATATACCAACTTGGCTTATAACTCACTGGTACAACTGATTACAATGTTCTATACATTATGCCCTTTATAAACAGAAGACATCATCTTGAACAAGGAGAGCTTCTGTATGCCTAACAAATCTTCGATGCCGCAGGACCAATCAAGCCAATCTTCGTGTGTAGAACATCCCAAGCACGAGCACCTACCCAAAAAACGTGGGTCAGCACATCATCTATGTACTGGCTAGCATAATCCAACCCACTCGTCTAAACCAACACTAACTGGTCGATTTTAGTAAGCATTTAATATAATGATCTTTCTACTTGGGGCCTAACATTAGTTTACAGTTCATGGGCAATCATTATAGTGAAGTATGTAAACATATTCTTAGTAATATTCATGTGGACATATCATTATAGCATTCTTGGAGCTATCATGCAAAGGCATCATTGAGGCATCGTTAACATTATCATCTTAAACATGTTATGACAGTTCTCACTTCAAGCATCACTTAGCATGTATGTTATATTTGAGTAATATTTATAGCAAGGCATCTTTCTAGCATACTGAATTTAACATGTTGAGTATGTCAAAGAGTTCTCTTTTAAAGGCAACATCATAACATCGTCTTGTTTAGCATAATTAAGCAGGCAATTCAACCAATATATATATTGAGTATATCATATTTAAGTAATTTCTTACCGATAGCCAACTCCCTCGTACTTGCATCAAATACAGGTTAACTCTTACACTTACTCTCCCTGTACAAAATATTTATTAGCATGCATCCTTACATCATGATCATTGGTGTTAGCACACCATTTTCAGACGTTGCCATGTAGGACTTCGAAAGGTAATCGGTGCGCCATTCCACCAGGTTGCGATCCCGAATGGAATATCCCAATACCACGTACCCTTAAAGTGTGTTTACACTTCCCCCATGGCCGGACCGGTCCCCCTAACGTCCCGGGGTACCGTCCGAGGAAGCAGTCACCCCCTTGTATACAAGTTGTCGCTGACCATGCGAATGCGTGTCCGACTCGATCGTGATCATAAAACACATGGTGAAATATTGAAATAAGTAAAGGCAACGGTGCATCATTCAACTCATCCATGTCATTTTCAATGACTCATCATTTCCAATATTTTCGTCATTTCACTTGGTGATCTCGACGATCCCAAGCCTCATCATTTTTCATTCATTGCTACATTACAATATTTCTTATTATGTTCCTTCTAAGGAGGAACAACAGTATTCATTCATTTCAAAGGAGCCTGTAGCATTTCATTCATTTATAGGAACAATAGCATATTCAATTCATTTCTCATGAAACATTCACGCAGCATCTCATTATTCAAGTGATTCATTCATTTCATCAACATTAAGCATAAGGGACATTCTCAATTCATTCTCAGGCATCAAATTACATTAGCAGTTCGAGTGTTTTTCGTTCAGCAGTTCAAAATTCATGTCTTATTCATTTCAATAATTCTCAGCATAAGCATCTCTATTATTCAGCAACTAAAACATGAAACATTTAGGAACAATTCATAGCATCACGTTATTCCATTTATTAAGCATATAGGAATAAGGAGGATTGAGGATAGTTCTACTTGCCTTGCATAACGGTCTTTCTGCTCCAATCCCACTAAGCGTAGCTCCACCAGCGAGCCATGTTCCAATACCCATTTTGTCTAGCCAGCTAAGAAAAACTGCATCAGTCTCAATTCTTCTGATCTCCAACATAAGTCACGGTCCAACATTCTGATCCCATCCAACAAGCCAACCAAATGCCTCGCGCGGAGCAGAGAGTTACATAATATACCACTCAGAAAAAGTTTCGTCCTCGAAAATTAAGAAAACAACTCATCTACTAGATTCACTTAATCACAATGAGTTACTCATTCAGCTTCAATTTAATATTTATTTCAGCACACTCGGTCATCTCAAAATAACTATCCAACTTTACCATTTTAATTCATCAACGATTCGATCTGTCTATCTCTTTTTCCATTACTTCTTATTGATTCACCAACATTTTCCTTGCATTTCTATCTTTGTCGCAACACATCACTCCGTTTGGATCCATACACATATTTCAGGCGTCCCCAAAACATATGCATTTCAGCCAAAGTCCGTAGTAGTGTAATAAATTCTTTCGATAATGTTATCTCAGTCGCAATCTATCACTTCGGCTGGATCCATACACATATTTTAGGCGTCTCCAAAACATATGTACTTCAGCCAACTTTCATGTTAGCACGATTCGATCAGCCACGATATAATTTTCTTTTCCAATTTTGACTTAGCATCCTTTCAATTGACTTATTACTTTATTCACTTGCCAAAATCACTATCTTCCAGGCCACAACACTTAACATTAGGGACAACTCGGGTAAGCTTTCTATCCAAGCATAATATTTCTAACATCGGTCAAGGGTCTAACTTAGAGCCATTTATATCAAGAGTTCACAACATGCAATCATATTCCTTCCCTAAATCCGACAATATTTCTCACCGAGGTAATTCATCTTTTCTAAAAGATACAATCCGACGTCACCCACTATCGATTACCCGAGTCAGGGTATAGTCCTATGCAACAATAAAGGTTAACCCAGCTACCCGAAGATACCGATCCAACATTCCCGTCATGAACAGTCAATTCCATCTCATGGAATAATTCACTACTCGATACATACAACTCAAGTCTCATCCCACCATTCCAGTTCCCGCTATAGGCCGACACATAATCCTCAAGGGTCAAATATCTCTAAGGTTCATATTGAAGCATATACATACACATATCATTCTTAGGTCGTACTCATCACCATCTCTCGTTCAATGCCACAAGGTCATTCTATGGGTCGCTAACGGCCATCTATTATTCGGTCTAGTCTCAAAGGTTAGCTATACTGACAGCTATACCTAATCATTCAGGTGACTTTCCTAGAATGGACGGCTACTAGGGTTATACTAGTTCCTTTTTCTTAGGGCCAACAAGCAACCGACAGTTCTAAGGAACTCTACCCAAACCTATGGGTATCCGCTCAGTCTGAATAACAAAAAGCTATTGTCGGCTGTGCCAACAATTGGTCATGCAGCCCACGGTCGCTAGGGTCAAGTCTATTTATCCAGGGTCTTCCTCAAGGAATAATTCCCACAGAGGCTCATTCTAGACTTACCCAACGATCGACTAAGATCGATCTATCAACGTTACGGTCAAATCCCAAGCCGACATACGATTCTCATCGTTCTAATAATCCATCAAGTAAATTCCCAATGATTCAATTTCTATTTCAAATCCTTTGTACTCACACGAACCCATAAGCCAAGGCTAACTATTTCAAGGGTCATCGGTTCCGATAGTCTTAACATAACTATAGAATCATACTATTCGGTCTGTATGACAAAGTCACACCACTAAGTCATAAGCCAGTAATCTATATCCCAACCGACAACCAACTATATATCACTCCATCTACCGACACTATCCAACATATTTCGTGATTCTAAATCTCGTTCATTTTCCAGCCATCAAAATCTCATACGGACATTCTTAAAATTCCATGCCTCAAGGGTCGAGTAGTTCATTCAATTCAATCCGACAATTTATGCATCAATTAACCATCCTCTATGCAACATAAATATTCAGGGTTGCTACTTGTTATTTTTCTAATCCCATTAAATTCTTCAGCTTATATGCACATAGGCAACGACTATCCTTTGGTGATCTAGATGGGTTAACATCTATTACACCTTAGGGTCAAGGCACAAATCTCTAATATTCCT
Organism: Iris pallida; assembly: GCA_029216955.1. NCBI lineage: Eukaryota > Viridiplantae > Streptophyta > Magnoliopsida > Asparagales > Iridaceae > Iris > Iris pallida. The sequence goes on from JANAVB010024997.1 coordinate 18,946,326, forward strand.
TTGGTTCACCGACAATACTTCTAAGACTTTCAGCTACGCAACCAGCTTTGTATTAGCCACATTTGATTTACATCCAACCAATCGAAGTCAACATTCAGATGTTCTAAGCCACAACATTCTCTAGCCAAATTTATTTACCCATAGCATACTAGCTGTCTTACTAGTCTGAGTCATCACTCGACTAAATAATTTCTAACCAAGCCACCAGTTACAATTTCTAGAAATCTCGCTTTCCAGTATAACATTACCGTCAAGGGGCACTCAAGTCCTCAAGTAACAATACATGACTCTCAGCTAAGTGTCGGCACTACCCAGTGCCCGCAGATAGTCTCATTGCTATCCTATGGAAAATGGTCAACATACATCTCGTTCTGAGGTGGTAGAGGCAATATACCACTCAGAGATGAAGCCATCCTTAAACAATACCAAATCAATTCTATTCCGGACTTTCATGATCTATAATGATCACAACACTTAGCCAACATCTCAGGATCTCAATTCCTCAAGGCTAACACACTTGAGTCAACTCAGCAATTCTGTTGAACTCATCCATCCATGGTTTCGTTCCCAATTCTATTCCAACATCACATACAATTTCTCAACTTGTTACAGCACACATACAACTTTCTCTATTCTTATATTCCAAACAGCATTCACAATATAGCATACTATGGCATCGAGTCATTGTTGGGTTATTTGTGTCCAATCCAACAATAATCATTCATTCAGTGGCATCATAATGTATATAGACTTATTGTATGGAACATCCAGTGAGCAGCCAAGAGGGTCAACGGACTTTCAGACACAAACAACATAGGATGATTGCAGAACAATGATAGCATAATCGCGGAAGCCATCTTTGATTTAATCTCGGAAGCAGCGTTTAGTGATCGTGGAAGCAACTTTGGTTAATCGTCGATGCAACTTTGATTTGAAACGAATCAAAGAAGAGACCAAGGACGTAAAGCCATGTTCTGATACCAATTTGCCACGTCCCGATTCGTAGAGTCATTTATTCACATATTTTATCTCTTGGAATCGATCATCCTCGCTTCGACGTGATGACGTACAAGTCTGGTATTGCACTTGTACAAGGCAAATATGGTACATAAATGATAATCTTCAAATAGAAGCACATCGCAGCAGCAGAAACAGACAAATTGAAGTTAGTAAGGACAATCTTTCCTATTGAATATAAATACATCAGTTTCTTTATAGCAGCGGAGATAAAAGGATAACTTGAAGTCTCACAGAGATATACAGAACTTTATTCTCTTTATTGATAATTAAAGAAGAGTACAAGACTTGTATTAAAGTACAGTGCTTACAACACATCTCATTTTACATTGAAAGCCAACTGAACAATGCTATACAACTTACATTTGATACTTGGATACATTGGATTTCAACTCGATATACCAACTTGGCTTACAACTCACTGGTACAACTGATTACAATGTTTCATACATTATGCCATTTATAAACAGAAACAACATCTTGAACAAGGAGAGCTTCTGTATGCCCAACAAATTTTCGATGCCGTGGGACCAATCAAGCCAATCTTCGTGTGTAGAATATCCCAAGCACGAGCACCTACCCACAAAATGTGGGTCATCACATCATCTATGTACTAACGAGCAGAATCCAACCCACTCGCCTAAACCAACACTAACTGATCGATTTTAGCAAGCATTTAATAGAATGATCTTTCTACTTGGGGCCTAACATTAGTTTACAGTTCATGGGCAATCATCATAGTGAAGCAGGTAAACATATTCTTAGTAATATTCATGTGGACATATCATTATAGCGTTCTTGGTGTTATCATGCAAAGGCATCATTGTGGCATCGTTAACATTATCATCTTAAACATGTTATGACAGTTCTCACTTCAAGCATCACTTAGCATGTATGTTATATTTGAGTAATGTTTATAGCAAGGCATCTTTCTAGCATACTGAATTTAACACGTTGAGTATGTCATAGAGTTCTCTTTTAAAGGTAATATCATAACATCGTCTTATTTAGCATAATTAAGCAGGCAATTCAACCAATATATATATATTGAGTATATCACATTTAAGTAATTTCTTACCGATAGCCAACTCCCTCGTACCTGTATCAAATACAGGTTAACTCTTACACTTACTCTGCCTACACGTAAGATTCATTAGCATGCATCCTTACAACATGATCATTGGTGTTAGCGCACCATTTTCAGACGTTGCCATATAGAACTTGAAAAGGTAATCAGTATGCCATTCCACCAGGTTGCGAGCCTGAATGGAATATCCCGATACCACGTACCCTTAAGTATGTTTACACTTCCCCCATGGTCGGACCGATCCCCTAACGTCCCGGGATACCGTCCGAGGAAGTAGTCACCCCCTTGTATACAAGTTGTCGCTGACCATGCGAATGCGTGTCCGACTCGATCTTGATCATAAAACGCATGGTGAAATATTGAAATAAGTAAAGGCAACGATGCATCATTCAACTCATCCATGTCGTTTTCAACGACTCATTATTTCTAATATTTTTGTCATTTCATTTGGTGATCTCGACGATCCCAAGCCTCATCATTTTTTATTTATTGCTACATTGCAACATTTCTCATTATGTTCCTTCTAAGGAGGAACAACAGCATTCGTTCATTTCAAAGGAGCCTGTAGCATTTCATTCATTTATAGGAACAATAGCATATTCAATTCATTTCTCATAAAACATTCACGCAGCATCTTATTATTCAACTGATTCATTCATTTCATCAATATTAAGCATAACGGACATTCTCAATTTATTCTCAAGCATCAAATTACATTAGCAGTTCGAGTGTTATTCGTTCAGCAGTTCAATATACATGTCTTATTCATTTCAATAATTCTCAGCATAAGCATCTATATTATTCAGCAACTAAAATATGGGACATTTAGGGACAATTCATAGCATCACATTATTCTATTTATTAAGCATGCAAGAATAAGAAGGAAGGAGGACAGTTCTACTTGTCTTGCATAACGGTCTTTCTCCTCCAATCCCACTAAGCGTAGCTCCACCAACGAGCCACGTTCCAATACCCATTCCGTCTAGCCAGCTAAGAAAGACTGCATCAGTCTCAATTCCCTGATCTCCAACATAAGTCACAGTCCAACATTCTGATCCCATCCAACAAGCCAACCAAATGCCTCACGCGGAGCGGGGCATTATATACTCTACTGTCTCAGCAATCTCTTCCTCGTGGAAGATAGCTCGTGTCACATCCCGATCCGAGAAATCACTCGTCCTCGCTAGATTTCACCCGAATCATCGTCCTCGCTGGGGCGTGATGCCGCACGAGCCTGGAGTTGCGCTCGTGCAAGGCAAAATAACGGTTCACATAATTATTTTCTCAAATTAGTAACATAAGCAGCGGAAGAAAACAAAGATTAATACAATAAGAATCTCTTTTATTTATAATGAACTGAAGGTTACAAGCCTCTGAATAGCCTAACTTAACATGTAATTAGCTACAACGCTCATGATCTCTCTAGCTCACAAAGGATTACATTGTTCCATACATTATGTCTCTTTATAGCCACCAAGTAGTCTTCGACCGAACATCTCCATGTCGCAAGTCCGAACGCCTATGCGGTAGCTCCTCTTGAACGCCAAGGACTCCATGCCTCGGCACGTCCAAGCCAAGCTCCGCCCCGTGCTGAATATACATGAACCTGCACATAAACTAGTGGGGGATTAGTGTTTTCGTCCTCGCTTCGCACTGATCAAGATCCGCTCGCTTCCAAACCAAACACTAAATATCTTTAGTGAAACATGCATCATTATTTGGTGATCTTTCTACTTAGCCTTAGGATCAGTTTCATGGCAATCTTCATATATAGCAACTTATCATAAATGTGTCCCATACCGTGTTCCTGCAATAGATACAGTTAGCCATAATATGAACATAACATAGTGTTTCATGCTCATCTCTATTCCTCTTTGCCTAGTCTGCCATGGTTAGAACTTACATAAGCAATCATATGATTCGTGCAACCAACCAATCATAACCGTAAACATATGGATAAGGGTGGCTGGTCCTGCACCTGCACCCAACTTTCATCTCAGCCCACCAGCCCTAACTATATGAAGGTCACGGTGTTTCGCACCGTAATGGACTTGGCATCTCTTATGTGTAAGCCTATGATCGCTTCGATACGGGTTTCTAGCCCAGTATTTGAAGGATCCCAAACTTACGGATATCATAGCTTATCACAACACTGGATGGTCGTAATCCGTTCGAATGATGTGCATCATAAATACCACACATAATTCCCTCCTAGACGAACGGTCCCGGTGCCCCGGTCGTAACCGTCCGAGGGAAGCCGCACCCGTGCACGGGCCATCCGAGTCCATTGACCATGCAATACGTACCATAGCATACAAGTTATATCATTCCAACCAATCTCGTATTCCATAAACATAATCCTGCTCCATACACATATTCGAGTCTCATAAACATAATCCATCATCCCTATCTCAAGCTCCGTCGGCGTTATGTTCCAACACATCCATATTGATGCATGACGCCCAACGGCTTAGTCATCTCGTATTCATACTCAGCGTGTACCATTCGCAAGTTGTTCTCATAGCCTAATTCCGTAGTTACTTAGTTATCCCTTAGCTTTCGTGCACGAGGGCACGCTCAGCGCCGTAATTAATATTCTACGTCTAGTGTTCAATATTCTTGGAGGCGTGCACGTGATGCACATCTCGATATTGTCTTTCAATGTTCTACCATCATCGTCCTACCGTGACTCGTACACTTAATGCACGTCACTTCAGTTGTTCGATTGTTCAATGTTCTACCTTAGTGTTCAACGCATATTAAGGCACTTAACCGTCGAGCCACGCTCGCTAACTCAATAGCAACTTTACGCATACGATGATATGTTTTATTAGACGTGAAGGAGTAGGGAGAGAGAGTCAAGAACCCGCCTACCTTAAGCCGATACGCCTTGCCGTCTCGCCGATTGAAGCAGCTCGCTTCCATAACTTGGTCGTATAGCTGACTCTCGGACTTAGCCATTCCTTTGAACTACTCGGTTGATTTGGCCTATCGCGCCCATGCCACAATCCGTTGCAAGGCCATGATTTGATTTCGCGGACACTTCACTGCATAAGGCAAAATGCCAACCTCTTATCGTCCAGCGTAAAAGTATAGCCTGCACACCAGATCAACTAAAATCAGCACTTGCTCAACGGGACTTATCCTTTGCATCGATTCGATCCATAGATTCCAATCGACTCAAAGCTTACCTTTGGCCAACGTAACTCTTGCATCGATTCGCATCGATACTTCATCGGGTCAACGCAACTCTTTGAGTCAACGACTCATCGTAATGCAATGTACGGAGCGGGATATTACATAATATACCACTCAAAGTCAGGTTCGTCCTCGAACCGAAACCAACACTTAATCCAAGTGTCTCGCTAGATCGTTTCACGATCTCGTGCTACTATCATTGGAATCATACAACTTAGTTTGGTTCATACACATATTTTAGGCGTCCCACCAATATATGCATTTCAGCCAAGCTCAGTTGTAGGATATCGGGACAAACTAACACGCTCAACTTAAATCCTCAAGCACCCACCATTCCATTCTCGACTTAGTCAAATCTTAGCACATATTCCTAGAGTCCTGTTTGCAAACGTCTTCGCATATAACTTGATCCAAACCATAACTTCGATCTCATAAGTTTCTCGACGGCCATCTAATGCATGCATTGCATTAAGCCGTTGCGCATCCGATCGCAACAATTCTTCGCAACGCCTATTCGCCCGATCGTTTCCTATCTCTTACATAATTCAAGTTTTTCATCCAATCATTCATAATATTTGGCCTTAACGACATGGACTAAGTCCAACATGTCACAATTTCCTTTGCCTACAATCCGTACTAAGTCTTACACACAACTATCCCAACATGATCCACGTTCTTGAACTGCCTACGCATCGCGTCTAGGGCTACCCCCGCTAGGTAATTTATCCAGACATCGTCCTTAATCTCTCTCGACACAAGAGGTCAACTTGAGTCTACGATACTCAAAGGCAACAATCTTTCCAACCCAAGGTCTCTTACGATACGCTCATCTCTGATTCTCGACTGAGTACGAATCCTTTACTAAATCTTCGATTCAATCCTGACTAGTTCGTTCCCACTACAAAAAAAATCATATTTTATGGCAATGTCTTACGGCAACATAAAATGTTGCCATATAACGTAGTCATAATACAGCAACATTAATATTGCCTTAATACACAAGTTTGTTTATGGCAACAAATAATGTTGCCTATAATTGTCATACTTTATATGGCAATAAGGACGCCTGCCATATTTAATGGAAACATTTATGGCAACAATAACGCGTGCCATATTTGATCGCAATATATTATGGCAAGCTGGATTTGTGACATAATATATTACAATCAAATATGGCAATATTTTACATTGCCATAAAATAATTAGTTTACGGAAAAAATGTTGCCCCAAAATATGTAATATATTTTTCCTCCATGAACAAAATAAATATGGCAATATTTTATTTACTTACTTATGGAAACTTTTTTCTGCTTTAATGAGAATAAAAAAATTCGTGTATATACATAAGACCGGCGGAAACATAAAAAGTTGAAATATTTTCCCTCCTTTATTATTTTGCCAATTCCTAATTCCTATTCTCTCTCAATCTAGGTCTCTCTTTAAACTTTGGTTCTCTTTACCCCTTCAACCTAGATCTCTCTTCCCCTTCTTCAACCTAGGTATTTCATTAACCTCTATTTCTATTTTGTTTTTTTTTTGTTTCTTTCATTTGTGGATTTCTTTTGGGAATGAGAAGTTTTGGATTTTGGGTTCTGAGCGCCTCTAGTAGAAGGTCTCTGCTACCATCGAGTCCGAGTGATCGACGACTAATCGGTATGGATAATTATTTAAAATGTTGTTTTATTTTGTGTTCTAATTTTTGGTTAATAAATGTGTTTGATCAAATTTTGAAATTTTTCTCCAAATAAATTACTCCGGAACACATGATAAAATTTTTCTCCTTAGTTTTCTATATTACTCATGGACCCTGAACCTTCAAATCTTCTATTATCACTTGTTCTAAAAAAAAAATCAGAGGAAATAAGATTTGATAAATTTTTTGATAATGAGTTTGTAAATATTTTTCTAAATATTAATTAGGTTTGTTTTTTACTTGATTATCATCCTAATAGTTCTACAATATACTATTGAATATTTTACCATATATTCATGAAGATAAAATAAATCTTTTCTTTGTTTAGGATTCGATTCACTAGAATGATCGGTCAGCAGATAGGGGATTTGTTTGTCGTCTTTCTCAACCGCTCAAACTTTCGTGGAAGAGAAGAGCCCGTAATCATATCACCCTACGAGAAAGTTCTGTCATTCCATTACAAAAGAAGCGACTTGGGGATCTGCTATTTTCTCCCTCCCCGACTCAGAAGAGGAACATTACAGTCATTCCGGAAGCACCTGGCTCTAGTAAGATTATGGCGGCTGATCCTAATCAGCCGCTAAACAAATGTTAGTGTTCTCGTGGAACTGTCGAGGGATGAGGAACCCTTCGACAGTCCAGACTCTCCGCGCGTTCCTCTCCGCCACTCGCCCTACCATCTTCTTTCTTTCTGAAACTATCTCCCCCCCTTCTCATACCTCCTCTATTCTTCCAAACCTCGGTTATTCTAGTACTTTCTCCATTCCTCCAATAGGTCATGCTGGTGGCTTATGGATTGGATGGAATGACTCAATAAAGGCGAGTATTTCTTTCTCGTCAAATAATCTTATTCTTCTTGAGATAAAGGAGGATCATGGCAGACAGGAGTGGAACCTCCTTTGTGTGTATGGGTATCCAAATCTTAAAGACAGAGCTAAGCTATGGAGTACTATTAAAGAATTGTCTGACTCCTTCATTGTCCCTTGGGCTTGTATAGGGGATTTCAATGCGATCACTCGACCGTCGGAGAAGCTGGGTGGGAAGGTTTTTAATTCTCGTGCGGCAGCTCCTTTCAAAAACATGATCAACCACTGTGGTCTCATCGATCTGGGGAATAATGGTCCGGCGTATACATGGTCGAATGGTCGTCGTCTTAATGCTCATATCAAAGAACGTCTCGATCGGGTGTTAGCAAATACAGAATGGTGTCGACGTAATCCTTTTGCATCTGTCTCGACTCTTCCCCGCTATAATAGTGATCATGCGCCAATTCTGCTCAATACCAACAAAAATTGCAGGCCGAAGTGCAATATTCTCCGTTTTGAAGCTTTTTGGTTGTCGCATCCATCATTTAATGAGATACTCAAGTATTTGTGGTTGAAACCAAACCACCAGGAGATTGATAAGTGGTCTCATAGAATGCGCGCTACTATGACGGGGCTACACAGATGGGGGAAATCGAAATTTGGCAATTTTAAATCGAATATCTCTTCACTCCAGGAGGAACTATTGCGGATTCAATCGGCGGCAACCACAAATGATACACTTGAGAAGGAGATGATGCTTCAGAGGAAACTGAATGATCTTTTGGCCATTGAAGATATGTATTGGCACCAGAGAGCAAAGTGTCAATGGATTAAGGATGGTGACAGAAATACCAAATACTTCCATCTCAAAGCTTCTAACAGACGGAAAAAGAATGATATTCACACTCTTCAACTGCATGATGGTAGCTGGACGGAGGATCATGAGGTCATTACAGGTATGATGCTTGACCATTTTAAAAGTAGATTTAGCACGAAAACTATTGTTCCCATTGATCCACACTTTGTTATCTCTGCTAATCCTATTTCATCTGATGAGAATATGGTATTGGGTTCTATTCCAACGGAAGTAGAAGTGGAACAGAGCATCCGGAGCATGGGAGCTCTTAAAGCTCCTGGTCCAGACGGAATGCCGGCTGTGTTTTTTTAAAGGAATTGGCATGTTGTTGGGAAGGATGTTACTCGTATGATCCAAAATTTCTTCAGCACTGGTTATCTTCCTGCTACTCTCAATCATACTAATATTGCTCTCATTCCTAAACGAGATAATCCGGCGCGTCCTGAGGATTTCCGTCCTATTGCTCTTTGTAATGTGGCTTATAAGATCATTTCTAAGATCATGACGAGGCGGATCAGAGGTTTCATTGATAAGCTTATATCTCAAAACCAAAATGCTTTCATTCCTAATAGGCAAATTACAGATAATGTGGTGATAGCTCAGGAAGTAATCCATGCTATGAAGCGTTTCTCTAAGAAGCGAAGTGCGTACGTTTTGAGCATTGATATGGAGAAAGCTTATGATCGTTTGGCGTGGCCTTTCATCAGGAGTGTCCTTCATGGCTTCGGAATTCATGGACACTCGAACGATCTCATTATGAAGTGCATTACTTCCTCGTCGTTCTCTGTCATCATCAATGGGCGGTCTGAAGGTCACTTTCTACCGACCAGAGGTATTCGGCAGGGGTGTTCCATGTCCCCGTTTATCTTCATCATGTGCTCAGAAGTCCTCTCCAGACTGTTCTACTACTATGAAAGAGATAATCTTATCCAGGGGATACGGCTTAATAGGTATTCACCTACTATTACCCACCTTTTGTTTGCTGATGATCTTTTGATTTTTGGACAGACTCAAGCATCACCGCTTACAATTATTCATATTATTCTTGATACCTATGCTGATTGGTCGGGTCAGCTTGTTAATTACACAAAATCGAGCATCTCTTTTAGCAAGAAAGTTTCTCTTCAGGACCAGACGAGCATGGCGACGTCTCTTAATCTAAAGATCATGTCCATCGACAACAAGTATCTGGGGCACTCTCTTCTCCTCGCAAAAGGCAGACGATCCTCGTACACTAATCTTCTTAGCAAGTGTCAAGCGCGTCTCAAGGGCTGGAAGGCGAAGATCTTATCTCATGCAGGACGGGCTACGCTCATTAAATCGACATTAGGATCTATTCCTATTTTTTATTTGTCCACACACAAACTTCCCATGGCTACAACAAATGATTTGGCTAAACAACACAGGGCATTTTGGTGGAATCATGATACGGGGGAGAAAAGGTTGCATTTCTTAGCTTGGGACAGATTTCTGAAGCCGAAACGAGAAGGTGGCTTGGGTTTTAGAAATCCACATTGGGTAAATGAAGCACTAGTCGGTAAACTCCTCTGGCGTTTTCTTACGCAACCTGATCATCTTTGGGTTCGTATTCTTAAAGGAGTCTACCTGAAGAATAACTCATTCTGGACTGTTCGGAAATGCCGCACCTCGTCACCTACTTGGTCGAGTATCATCGACATGCGTGAGATCATGTCAGACAATATGTGTTGGGATGTTGGTGATGGATGGCTTAACATATATTCTGAGCCGTGGATACCAAGCCTTCCTGGTCATCGTATTACTTCTCCGCAACTGGATCCTCAGGGACCGATCCTTGTTCGGGAGTTGATGATTAATAATGGTACTAGCTGGAACATTCCTCTCCTTTCGTCATTGTTTTCTGATCTTGAGGTCAAAGCCATCACAGCCATTCGGTTGGGGGATTATAATAGCAATGATAGACTTATTTGGACTTGTTCGAAGAATGGATCATTCTCGGCAAAATCTCTTTATGAGTTCATCCGCAGACGATCACCTAGCTCATCGTCAGCATGTTCTAGCAGTTTGGACAGGAGGGTTTGGATAAATCTTTGGAGCATCAAAGGTTTATCCCCTCGTATTCAGATGTTCATTTGGAGGATATTCAATAATGCCCTTCCCCTTCATGTTGCTATCAATAAACGACTGGCCAGTGTCAGTCCCGTCTGTCCGTTTTGTGCTATGCATCCTGAAGACACAGACCACTTATTTTTGCATTGTAACACTGCTCGTGAAGCTTGGTTCTTAAGTCCTTTAGGACTCCGAATCTCGAACCATTTTACTCTTCACCAGCTGTTGGAGGCATGGATTATTGATAGACAAGCGCATGAAGCGTTCATAATTTGAGCGAATATTCTATGGGCTTTGTGGAAAGCCAGAGAAGACTGTATTTTCAGACATATTTCCCCCAACCCTCATCGCATCTTGAAGACTGCTAACGTCAACCAACTGGCTTTCGCTAATGGTGCCATTGACAGCCTCGAGAAGATCCAGGACCTTCGCGAGAGGTATTCGGAGTATAACATCTGGGTTCCTCCGCCGGTGGGGTACATCAAAATTAACGTGGATGGCGCGGCAACGCACTCCGAGATTGCAGCTGCGGCAGTAGCTAGAGACAGTAACGGAACTTTTATCGCTGCGAGGACATGGAAGGGGCAGGCCGAATTCATCTCTGATGTTGGTTTGCAAGCGGAAATCCACGTGTTCCATCTGGGACGTCTATTGGCAGTAGAGGCTGGTTTCAAGGAATGCATCATTGAAGGGGACTCTTTGAATGTCTTCAGATTCTTCAAAGGGGACCCCAGTCAGATCCCCTGGAGATTAATTGGGTGGTTGCACTCCATTCAGGCTTCTATCAAGACTAATGTGAATCAAGATTTCAGCTTTATTAGACGGGAGGGGAACAATGTGGCGCATAATCTTGCCAAATTCGCTCTTCTGAATCCTTGTCCAGATAGTTTTCAATCTGTTCCTGATTGTATTTCTTTGAGTTTGATGGAAGACATCAATATGGCTGTGGACACGTCTAATATCAGTTAATAAAGGTCCTATTTTTCAAAAAAAAAACTAGAATAAGAATATTCTTTTAATTATCTATGGAAGGTTAAGATTTTTTTTTACAGCCATATATGAAAGGTTGAGAACCATATATGCATATAATATTCTTTTAATTATCTATGGAAGATTTTTTTAGATCCATCTTTGGAAGGTTGAGAACCATATATCCATAGAATATTATTTTAATTATCTATGAAATTTTTTTTTACAGCCACCTGTGGAAGGTTGAGAACCATATATGCATGTAATATTATTTTAATTATCTATGGAAGATTGTTTTAGAACCATCTATGGAAGGTTGAGAAGCATATATGCACATAATATTCTTTTAATTAATCTATGGAAGATTTTTTTTTACAACCAACCATATATGCATGCATGAGAATAAACTTGAAAAATATTTATAATGATGAAATTGTATATATTTCACAAACATATTTTTATAAATGTGAGGTTGTCATTGCAAATAGAACAATTTTAGGCCAATGAATGAGTTTGGTTGTAAATAGATTATTTCCATTACTTTTTATCCTTAAACTAAAATATTTATACAAGTTTCATCTGTTGTAACCATTCATATAAAACAAATGAAACATAGGAATTTTTACTACCTTAAAATATATTTTTTATTAACATTTTTTGGTCTATAGGCTAATTTTATTGTTTATCCATACCAGGGTATATAAAGATTGTATATCTGCGAATTGGCGCACCACAACTGTCAAAGAAATCTTAGCAGACATGTTATTTATATGGAGGGAACAAGGAGGCAACGAATTTAAGTTTATGTTGGGGGTGTCAAGTTCCTATTTGAATTTTGAACCTCATATAAAAGAGGATTTGTGCCTCATAATGTTGGATATGATAAGTATGGATTCCTGACGTAGTTGGTTTTATGTAATATTAATGATGTAGTAATGAATCTACCATATTTAATTAGAAGTTATTTTTTTATTTAAAGTGTACAAATTGAATTATTATCTATATTTAATATTTGGTTAATGATCTACTTAAATTTTGGCAATTGAATTTAGTTGATATTTCAAATATTGGCATCTATTAATTGTCACATTTTGTCGATCATGGCAATAAATAGTAAAAATTAATTTTTCAAATATGGAATCCGACAGTTGCCTTAAGTTCTTAAACATGACAATAAAGACATGCCTAACGAAGAATTGTCATATGGGATTGCAATATGGCAATATATAATGCCATATAATACTAGTAGTTTACGACAACAAAATATTGCCATTAAAATAAATACAATATTTTGCAACATATTCTTGCCATTTATGGACTGATGATATATGACAACAATATATTGCCATATATTGTTCAAAATTACGGCAACTAAATATTGCCATTAATAATAATCTTTAAAGGTAACAAAAAGATTTCTTATAAGGCAACAATTAATTGTCGTAAATTAGTTCTCTTATACGGCAATAATTGGAAGATGCCGTAAATAAGCAATACTGACGCAACCTTTTACGGCACGCTATGGCAACTTCAAATTGTTGCCATATTTTTGTTTTTGTGGCAATAATTTCATTATTAATGGCATTTTAAGGTTGCCGTATAATGGATTATTTCTTGTAGTATCCATAACATAAATCGTGTGCTCAACACACATAGCCTAACCGTTACTCGAACCGACCTACGACACAACTCTTAGGATCGTTCTACTATTCGTCGCTCTCGCGCATGGCAGAATTCTTACAATCGCCTCACCGCCTCACCACGCCAAGCACGTTCCTCAACACCTATTCGATCGTCGACCAACCAAGTCTACTTACGTACTTATTCGATTGATCATAAATTTTCTAACCATATCGATCCCGTCGAAGGCTACTCACTAACTTCTGAAACACGATACTTACCCGCTTAGACTTATCCTCAACATGCACTACATTATTCTTCATCCTCGACAAGATATCTTGTTCGACTTCTTTAGGGTCATCCTATGGGACTTCAACATTCACTTGATTTGGCGGTCAAGTCTTCTAGGGTCATCTGCCTCGAAACTATGCTCGATAATTGAAGATCATCAATGAAGGACAGTTTCAACAAACAATGCATTATCCTATCGCGGAGCCAAATTAATTTTTTTGATAATTCCTATGGGACTTTACCCAATCCGACATACCAATCCATAATTTATCTACCCCCGCACAACTGATGCGTCGTTAACTATTTGAATCACTCATGTATTACTGTCGACTACCTTTGATAGTCACATGACATCTACTCACCTCAAATCCGAGTTTACCTATTCGTGATCATAGTCCGACGCATTCCATACTCATCAAACCATCCTCGAACAACTTTCGTATCAAACCACAAGTCGAATCCAATTTGCCATGCTTGGTAAGTTTAATCATCCCCGCTGTATGAATCATCATACCAGCGCTCACGCGGAATGATTGCCCTAATTTGGCATGACGCATGTGCGATGCTGGAGTTGCACTAGCATAAGACAAGCATGTCAACGTTGTGGTTATCCTCGAAACAATCAGGCACTCTCGATTCATCTAAGTAACGTACATCCACTCTCAAATTTTCCTTAGCACTCCTACCATTATCATCCAAATTTCCATAACTTAACTTGCATCCTATTCATCTAACAACAATGCTCAATATAATTTTCGTTCATTCGATCAGAGTATCTCCGAGATATTGTATATCGTCTTTGATACGCCTCAATACCATCGTCGACATGCATAACTTGAACATCTTCCTCTCTCGTAAGCTCAAACTCGTTGCAATCATTGCCATTATTCGAACTCGAATACGAATCAAGTCTTGCACACATCAAGATCCATTCCGTTATAACTAACTACCATAATCGCAACACAATTTTTCCATTCACATATTCATTCTCATATCCCTAACTCGTACTTCTAATTCGTACCACCGATTCATCGCACTAACTCAAATTCGTTCGTACGATTTCTTCGTACCTACTCAACATGTTCCGAACAAGTCTTCGTACTAACTCACATTTATTCGACTGGGTCGACTATTTCCTCAACGTAACATTCCTTCGGTATGCTCTGCCTATCATTCGACTTATACTTAACGAACTCTCGTCCGACATATCCTCCGTGGATATGACTTCACGCATAATCGTTCGACTCAATTCATCATAGTATACTTGCATCGACTTCTACCAAGTCATTTCCATTCGAGTCTCGGTGCTACTACGTCCGTTGAGGACAAACATATCATAACAATACAATCGTATCAATATAACCTATCATAAGTCACCAACCGGCTTAACATAGCTATCGCTAAGTGGTATTCCATATACCACTCAAAAAATCGAGACTACCGTTATCGATACAATGTCTCACTGCATCGATCACACAATTGGTATTGCATATACCACTCGAAATTGAGTCATTATTCGACATCACATTCCGCATAGGACCAACATCTCTTTCTCAATCCACTATCCCGTATGGCGATCCTTTCCGATCCCAGCTCTAGCGTTCTTCTTACTCAAGTTGGCACAACAACTGGACCAAAATGCCCTATCGTTTGCTCAAGTTCAACTTTTCATTCAAATCTAACCGTGCCTTAGCGATCATATCGATCACATACGCAACATTCACTTATATTCAAAGTTCAACGCGACATACGTCCAACATAACGTTCGCCTACTCAACTCGACTTAGCGACCAGCTCGACTCGTTACTATCACATCCGTGATTTTCCAAATCTTACTCGTTGCAACTCGTGCAACGATTCATTCTCGATACTTAAGGTCTTTACTCAATCTCATACAACATATCACTATCCATCGGCATAGCCATACAACACGCATCATACCATATCGACTCGTTACACTGATACAACGAACGATTCACGACTTGTTGCACTCCGTGCAACCAACAACATATAACTATTTGCATAGCCCTATAATACGTATCGCCTCACATATGGATCCGTTGCACTCCGTGCGACCAATATTCCATAACCCGTTGCACTCCGTGCAACCAACACTCTCCGATAGCACCCGGAGATAGCGTGATAGTCTTGACATACTTGTGGCAGACGTACGCACTTAATATAGACTTATTGTATAGAATATCCAATGTAGCATCGAGCAGATCCATGAGCCATGCGGTTGCGGGAACAACTTAGAGTCAACTGAATTTCGATATCGAAGCAACTGAGGGTCAAAGAGATTCGTTCACGGTCCAGAGGATGGAACCGCTCTGATACCAACTTGTCACGCCCCGATCCGGGAAATCGCTCGTCCTCGCTAGATTTCACCCGAATCATCGTCCTCGCTGGGGCGTGATGCCGCACGAGCCTGTAATTGCGCTCGTGCAAGACAAGATAACAGTTCACATAGTAATTTTCTCAAATTCGTAACATAAGAAGCGGAAGAAAACAAAGAATACAATAAGAATCTCTTTTATTCATAATGAACTGAAGGTTACAAGGCTCTGAATAGCCCAACTTAACATGCCAATTGGCTACAACCCTCATGATCTCTCTAGCTCACAAAGGATTACATTGTTCCATACATTATATCTCTTTATAGCCACCAAGTAGTCTTCGGCCGAACATCTCCATTTCGCAAGTTCGAACGCCTATGCGGTAGCTCCTCTTGAACGCCAAGGACTCCATGCCTCGGCACGTCCAAGCCAAGCTCTGTCCCGTACTGAATATACCTGAACCTGCACATAAACTTGTAGGGGATTAGTGCTTTCGTTCTCGCTTCGTACTGATCAAGACCCGCTCGTACCCAAACCAAACACTAAATATCTTTAATGAAACATGCATCATTATTTGGTGATCTTTCTACTTTGCCTTAGGATCAGTTTCATGGCAATCTTCATATATAGCAATTTATCATAAATGTGTCCCATACCGTGTTCCTGCAGCAGATACAGTTAGCCATAATATGAACATAACATAGTGTTTCGTGCTCATCTCCATTCCTCTTTGCCTAGCCTACCATGGTTAGAACTTACATAAGCAATCATATGATTCGCGCAACCAACCAATCATAACTGTAAATATATGCACAAGGGTGGCAAGCCCTGCACCTACACCCAACTCTCATCTCAGCCCACTGGCCCTAACTATATGAAGGTCACGGTGTTTCGTACCGTAATGGACTTGGCATCTCTTATGTGTAAGCCTTAATCGCTTCGATATGGGTTGCTAGCCCAGTATTCAAAGGATCTCAAACTTATGGATATCATAGCTTATCACAGCACTGGATGGTCGTAATCCATCCGAATGATGTGTACCATAAATACCACACATAATTCTCTCCTAAGCCGAACGGTCCCGTTGCCCCGGTCGTAACCGTCCGAGGGAAGCCGTACCCGTACACGGGCCTTCCGAGTCTATTGATCATGCAATACGTACCACAGCATACAAGTCATATCGTTCCAACCAATCTCGTATTCCATAAACATAATCCCGCTCCATACACATATTCGCGTCTCATAAACATAATCCATCATCCCTATCTCAAGCTCCGTCGGCGTTATGCTCCAACACATCCATATTGATGCACGACGCCCAACGGCTTAGTCATCTCGTATTCATACTCAGTGCGTACCATTCGCAAGTTGTTCTCATAGCCTAATTCCGTAGTTACTTAGTTATCCCTTAGCTTCCGTGCACGAGGTCATGCTCAGTGCCGTAATCAATATTCTACGCCTAGTGTTCAATGTTCTCGGAGGCGTGCACGTGATACACATCTCGATATTATCTCTCAATGTTCTACCATCACCGTCCTACCGCGACTCGTACACTTGATGCACGTCTCTTCAATTGTTCGATTGTTCAATGTTCTATCTTAGTGTTCAACGCATATTAAGACACTTAACCGTCGAGCCACGCTCGCTAACTCAATAGCAACTTTATGCATACGATGATATATTTTATTAGACGTGAAGAAGTAGGGAGAGAGAGTCAAGAACCCGCCCACCTTAAGCCGATACGTATTACCGTCTCACCGATTGAAGCGGCTCGCTTCCATAACTTGGTCGCATAGCTGACCCTCGGACTTAGCCATTCCTTTGAACTACTCGGTTGATTTAGCCTATCATGCCCATGCCACAATCCGTTGCAAGGCCACGATTTGGTTTCGCGGACACTTCACTGTATAAGGCAAAATGCCGACCTCTTATCGTCCAGCGTAAAAGCATAGCCTGCACACCAGATCAACTAAAATCAGTACTTGCTCAACGGGACTTATCCTTTGCATCGATTTGATCCATAGATTCCAATCGACTCAAAGCTTACCTTTGGCCAACGTAACTCTTGCATCGATTCGCATCGATACTTCATTGGGTCAATGCAACTCTTCGAGTCAACGACTCATCGTAATGCACCATGCGGAGCGGGGCTTTACAGCTCGTACCTCCCCATCCACCTTTTTGGGTGCAACATAGTGCATTTTGTTAAGGTTAGATGTCGAACCTTCTCTGCATAATTCTGCCCATGATCTACCTACTACAGGTTGCTTTCCTCTTCCGTTTGCTGCTTTCCCAGCAGGTTGCTTCTGAACCCCCTTAGCCTGGTCCTTTATTTTTGGGGCCTTTGCCCCTTTCTGATTTTTTTTGTTTCCCTTCGGCAGCGTATCCTTCTGATGACTGATACTGTCATTTTGCCTGACGGGTTGGCACGGCTGCAACGTGCCCGAAGTGGGTTTTGTACGGGGTGTTCTTCCCCCGATAGTGATCTGTTTTTATAATATGTGGCCTTTCTTTTAATATATATATATATATATATATATATATTTTTTAATATATATATATATATATATATATATATTCCAAAATTATATATATATAAAAATATATATTTATATATATATAATATATATTTATATATATATATATTTTTTTATATATATATAATTTTAGAATATATATATATATATATATATATATATATATATATATATATATATATATATATATATATATATATATACCAAAATTAGATATAATAGGCTTGTAGGTGCATGTCGTGTCCGAATGGTGAATTTTTATTCGATTGGGGCTAAGTAAATCATTAATTCATCATAATACAATTCTAATTAGTAAAGTCGATATTTTAGAATCTAACTTAGGTAGTAGTATTTGGTAACCCTAGGGATTGGACTAAAATCGAAACCCAAATAACCCGTTTCAGTTCATTTGGAGTCATTTTTCTTAGAATTCAGCATGAATGTTTAATGATCACATAGAAATTCAAATCTAGGTTAGAATATTGAATTTATTTAACATTGTTAGCATTGTCTATTTGTGAATTATTTTTGGGATTACTATTCCTTTCATTCTTTAGTCCATGTATCCTGTGTAGGAATTGCATTCAAGAATACGTACTTGACTAATTTGGTAAGTTGCTTTGTAAGAAAATTATAAACATTGCATGTTAATTCAATACGCATATATTTTTTTTTATTTTTGTGGGTTTCAACTACTAGTTTATCCATCTAACTTTATATTTTTGTGGGTTAACGTTCAACTACAAGTTTATCCATCAAGTTTATATTTTTGCTCGTGAATCTGACGAAGGGTTTCTCCTAGTGGTTATATGAAATGTTTGAGGTCATGGAATACAAAGGAGACAACAAAAAATATCAAATTTTTTGGAAGTGTCAAATTCTGATCCAAAAAGTACCAAGCGTCAAAAAACACTATTTAAGGATTAATCGTGTATTCAGATAGGAAATAGGTTAAAGCTAGAGACGGACTCACAACTTTAAAAATATTTAGGTGTCGATAAGTGGACTTAGGTTGCATAGGGGTACATGGATACATAAGCAAAACTATTTTTTATCCAATCTAATTATTCAGAGTGTGAATTACTGTGCTACGACGAATAATTCCTTTATGCCATCTTGTCCCGTAGTATGATCCCCTTCGCGCACACGAATTGAGATACATATGTTATTACCGGGGCACAATTTTTCGATGGAAAACTGAGAATACGAAACAATTGTAAAAACAATGTTCCAACGCAACACTTCTAGGAAGGTTGCGCAAGTATAACGAAGATCTAAAAAGATCTCGTTTTAGTATTACGAGAATCTAAAAAGATTTCATAATCCACAGCAATCGATCGTAGTACTTCTAAAAAGAAGATACAATCAGAATTACTGGCAGCAATGAAGAAGGTGACTGACAAAAGATGGAAGAACTCCTGCTGGGGTGAATAATCACCGTTGCTCAAAGCTTTATTCGCCCTACACGAACAGCTTCCAGGAACCAGCAAGTTCGTCGGAGAACTTGGAACACTCCTGCTTTTCTGACTCCTCGGATGGACACGAACTCCCGTGTAAAAGCAATGCTGGTGCGGCGCCTTTCTTCTCTCTCTCGAAGGCTGTTGAAATTCGCAAGCAAATTTCGATCAGAACTGTGTTAAAGAACACTTCTGAATTCTCTGTTTACTTGTGTTAAAAAATACTTCGTAAACTTTTTGTAGTGGCTTCTATTACTTGTATATCTGTAGCCTTGTGAGAGGGAGGATGCCTTATATAGGCCCTGCAGCAACTGCTCGGTTGCCACAAAGTTAGGGTCATGGTAAAAATCACCCCGAACATGTAGCAACCGTCCAGAACGTGCAAACGCACGTTCTGCTGCAAGTTGCGCCAACTGCACGCACCCTGCACTCCGTGCGACAGAGCGCGCACGGAGCTGCACACGCTGCTCGCACTGCACGCATTGCGCACGCGGCGCACGCAGCGCAACCAGCGCACCCGCGTAACCCGTACAACCCAGCGCACCCGCGCAACCAAGCACAACCTAGACGCAACCTGAACGTGCACCTGGGTAGCGCAACTGGGCTTGCGTAACTGGGCTTGCGCAACTGAGCTTGCGCAAGTGGCTCGCGCAACGAGCGTAACTAAAGCGCACTTTGTGCCTAGCGACGATGCTGACGTGCTAAGTGCTAAGTGCAAAGTGCGCCAACAAAACACCACATTACGCCTCATGAGCCCATGAGCCCGAGCCCGAGCCCGAGTCCGATTCTGAGTCCGAGTCTGAGTCGCTAAGCCCCTACGGGGCTTAGCTCCCATGGAAATAAATTTCCCAAGAGCAAAAAGCATGAATGCTTTTAATTGTTGATTTAGCCTTTTTTCTATTAGAAAAATAGCCCCCCATGGCACACCCATGTGCACCTCCACACCACATGTGCATCTAAAACTAGCAAAGCTAATATATAGAGATACAAGTCCTTTGGTCTAGCCGATGTGGGACTAAAATTCACTTTGAAAAAGACCAAAACCCAACAATCCCCCACGTATCTCTATATATGAGTATAAGTATTCCCCACAGTAACTGTCTATCATGCATTAGGAGAGATGTCGCTGACGACTTGAATCTTCCTGCATGGTTCAAACAACAGATTATAATACAAGAATGGACTAAGCCTTTAATTCTGCATTATAGCTGAAATTCTTCCCACTCACATAATGTAGTTACATGTGCATCTGGCTACACATTAAAGGCCCTGTGCCAGCCTGGTTTCAGTGTATAATTTTGGACGTCTACAAGTTTACCTTCAAGAGACGGCCTGATATCTCTTTGTCTATACACTATAGGTGAGTTCATTATAAAGAGACATGGCATGAAGCGCTTTAAGCTTCCCTTGCGGTGCTACGCCGCTATGACATGGCTTAAAGCCGAGTCCTTACCCTGTACCGAAAACCTTATCGTAGTGTCATACTACTGTAGCATGAGGCAACCGCCTCTTTGTAGTGCCGAACTACCCAGCATGAAGCCTTAGGCTCCCTTGCGGTGTTACGCCGCAACGACATGGCTTGCAAGGCCGAGGCTTTATCCCTAACCGGGTCCCTCATCGTGGTGTCATGCCACTGTAACATGAGGAACTCCTCCTCTTTGTAGTGCTGACTACACCCCTCTTTGTTTTAATATACAACATTAGGCTAACTGTCTATTTGCGGTGCTACGCCGCTGTGACTTGGCCTGCAAAGCCGAGGCTTTATCCTATTCCTGGGCAGCACCCCACATATAGAAATCTCATCATGGAGTCACTCCACTGTAGCATGGAGTTTTACTCCTTGTAGTGCTGCTCTACCGTGTTTCCTGTAAAGCACACCAGATATTCACTCTGCCTGAGAACTCAATAAGGCAATTAAGCCAACCTTCCCACAGGAACCGTTTTTCGCAGAAAAACAACAGTAGACAACAGTGGTTATAGGTCCGTAACCTCTCCATGCCCAATAGAATATGTATCCACCATTCCTGATATTCTTCCAGTTAATGGTCCTCCCTTGAACCAAAAGCTAGATGCCTAGTAGATAAATCTTTGAACTAATAGCATAAAACTTTATGGTAGGAATACAATAACTAACATCAGAATACCTTCAAACCCATTTTACAAGCTGTGTCATCGACCAGCTGGCGCTTGAGGCCCTTGGTGAACGGATCCGCCAGGTTCGCCTGACTCCGAACATCAATCACTGCAATAACACCTCTCACTACCAAAATAAGTCATTTTAGCGACGCCCAAAGACGTCGCTAAAACGACAAATTACGTCGCTAAAAATATTTACCGACGCAATTACTGACGTTTTGGGCTTGTCGCGAAAACGTAAGTCGCTGATCTTTAAAACGTCGCCAAACGTCGCAAGTACCGACGTTTACCGACGTATAAATACGTCGGTATATTACCGACGTCTACCGTCGTATCGTCGGTATATTAGCGACATTTTTAAAGTCGCTACACGTCGGTAACATCCTGGGAATTTACCGACGTTTACCGTCGTTTAAAATGTCACTAAGTGTCGGTAATTCCTGGGATTTTTACCGACGTGTAGCGATGCTTACTGACGGTCTCCGACATATGAGGACGTCGGTAAACGTCGGTACCCTGGAAAAAATTTCAGATTTGTCGACGTTTACCGACGCAAACGTACGTCGGTGGACGTCGGTAAACGTCGGTAAACATCGGTAAATCTGAAAAAAAATAAAAAAATAAAATACATAATATCCTTTTCTCCCTGCAGTTTAAAAATATAACCATAAAGACAGTATAACAGATATTCTTTTCTCCTTGGGTTCGTCGACCCCTTCGGTGGAACACTCAACACCGGTAAACGTAAACCACAGATGCACATTAACATCCAATTGAAACGAATAATAACATAAATGAATAATAACATCCAAATACACCAAATAACAAAGTCTACAACCAAATAACCAAAGTCTACACACAACCAACAAATAGAATAGGATCCAACAAATAGGATCCAAACATCCAAGTCTACACAACCAACAAATATCCAAGTCACAAATAGAATAAGATGAAACAAACACAAACAAACAGTCCTAACTAGGACTACTAGGGATCTGGGGCAGGAGGGACACCGCCGCGACGAAGGGATAAGAACAACTCATACTCCTCAAGTGAAATCGATACCGATGGAGCAGGCAGTGACGTCGGTGGAGTCGGTGTCGAAGAAGAAGGCGGTGGAGGCGGCGGAGTCGACGACAATGAAGGCGCACCCGGAGGACCAGCACGCTCCAACGCTGTAAGTCGCTGGTGGTATGAATCCATGATAGATAACATTTTATCACTGCTCTAGACATCGAATCCTGCGCCAATCTCAGCCTCTCGGCCATGGTCACCTGTCCTGTCTACAGCTCCCTCACCGTGCGCTCTAACCCTCCAACAGTGCACTTTGTCCTCTCAGTCGTCTCCATGAGGTCTATAATGCCACGGTCGAGCGCATCCAATCGTGCTAGCAGCGCAGGATCGTCCGTAGGGTGCTGAGACTGCTCCTCGATCCGTCGTAGCAGGTCGTCACGGAGAGACTCCATCATCTGGTGGACTCGGCAGACTCCTGGGATGGCTGTGGACCATGCACACTAGCAAGAGATGCCCTAGAGGACTGGGTCGCAACTAGGGCGCCATAGGATCCCGTACCGTAGTACGTACCCCTACGGAGTCCACCAGCGGCGGTCATCCACAGCTCGTCCGTCGACGGAGCTTGAGTGGGCTGCGAGGAAGTACCGGCCTCTCCTACATCAGGTGCACTAGCAGCCGTCCATTCCCGCAGCCTCTGATACTCGGCCTAGAAAGTATGTGTAGTACTCTATAATTTCTAATTTCTAATTAATGTACTTATTATTACTAACTACATGAATATTTATTTGCATCATATTTACTAAGTTACATTAAAATTGACACGAAGTATTAAATTAAGATAACGTATTGTAATACTTACATAGGTCTGCTCGGCCCTCTCGTCAATAAGGTCACCGCCGCGATGATGGGTACCCAGGAAGACGGTCACTATGTCGGCATTACCGACCTTCCTTACCTGTAATTAAATATATTATTCTAGTAATAATTTATCGTTTTTGTATTAAAATAATATTTCTAAAAGAGAAAGACATACCAGATGACGGAAATGTTCCTTCATCAGAATCGACCCACCGCACCACTTCGAGGCATGTTGCCAAGCCGCCTTGGCCTTCTCCGACTTCTCCTTGTTCCTTGGCTCGTCGAATCGAGCCTTCATCGCATTCCACTGATCAGGGGTGATCCAACCTTGGATCGGCTTTCCGGCACGATCACGATCCTTCTGATCATTAATAGCATCGCGGATTAGCTTGGCAGCGACGGCAGGAACATCCCCTCGATAAGCTCGGCCCGATGCGGTGGATAGAAAAACATATCCTAGAAGAGCGCAAACCAAATATTTATCAGTTATATATAATATGCAAAAATTATATGATTCATGTTAAAAGCAAATATATTTTACCCTTGAAGCGCGCAAACCAGAAGGCCTTCCTCTCGTCCGAAGCATCAGAGTAGTTAATCCAAGCACCACTATAATTATGCCTCAGCATGTGGCCTAGACGTCTCTGTACCTCTGGGGGACGATATCTATACTAACATATTATATTCATAAAAAAAGTTAATTTATGATAAAAACAGAAAAAAATTATAAACCAAAACACCTACTTCGTACCGTCGGCCCAGATCTACGTCCTCCTCTCCTCCGGAGGTGCGCACGCATCATCTGCATGATGCTGGTCGGCCGTCGGCGCCGGCGCCTCGGCCGTCGGTGCAGCCTCCGCCATCTGCTCATCCGTCTCCATCGTCGTATCAGCAGCAGGAACGCTAGACGGGCGAGCACTCTCAACAGGCCTGGAACTACTCGTCCCAGGAGATATGCCACGTGACGTCGTTCCAGCAGGACCAGCTACTGTCCGATATGGAGGAGTAATCGACGACGAAGATCCAGAGCCGGTACCAGTAGGAGGTACCGAAGGAAAACTCCGTCCTCTAGCAGTACCTGTAGGAAGTACCGGAGGATCATGACCTCGTCGTCCCCTTCGGAACGCTCCACGACGACCTGCCATACCTGATAACAGCATATGTTAATACAACAAATAATAGAGACTAGAAATATGAAAGTACAACAAATAGTAGAGACTAGAAATATGAAAGTACAACAAATAATAGAGACTAGAAATATGAAAGTACAACAAAGACAAGATAATAACCAAGATAACATATGATGATACATTCTACAATAAACATCTAAGTCCAGATAATATATTCTAGAAGAAACATCTAAGTTCAGATAAGTATATCTCTCTCAATCATCTTCAGAATAATCATCTTGTTCGTCTTCCTCGACCTCATCTTCCTCTTCCTCCTTATCTTCACTTTCATCTTCGCCTTCGTCGGTTTCGTCTTCCTCTTCGGATAATTCTATATCTTCTACATTATGGGTCGTATAATACATAATTTTCGTGGAGTCCACATCGACAATATTGCTTACAAGAGGTATCTCGTCCTCCTGGTATGCTTTTTTGTCAACATCAAAAGTATCTCTAGCTTTAGTCTTGCATACTGCCCACCAGTCATACTTCGTTGCTTTCTGTCTCGAATAAGCTATGAAGTACACGAGCTGAGCCTGAGTTGCTAGGACAAACGGTTCGTAGCCTTGATATCTACGCTTGTAGTTTATATCCACAAGACCATGCTTGTCAATTTTCTAACCTTGATTTTCAATCGGATCGAACCGTTCACACTTGAACAACACGATCTTTGCAGGTTCTCTGCCATTATTATATGACAACTCCATAATCTCTCGCAAGATGCCAAAGAAATTATTTCCTGGATCGACGTCTTTGTAGTTCGAAGACTTGATACACAAACAACTGTTTTTCGTGGAATCAAGATCCATGAAGCTGTCTCTGATCGGAGCATTTGTCGACTTGAACCGAAAGCCATTGACACAGTAACTTGGCCATATTTTAACAAAAGTAATTGGTCCCTTGACAAGAGTTCTAATTAATTCAATCTCGGGTGAAATTAGACGATCGACCTGAATATCAAAGAAGCGATAATAAGTTATTTATTGCGCAGTTGCATTATAAGAGGCCAGTAATTACCGAGCTACTTACATATTCGCTCAACCAAGAAGGAAAGTGACATCTTATTTCTTGTTCTAATGCTTCGTCTTTTAGGTAGGGTCTAACCAGCCTCAACTCATCATTATATGTGCTGGAAAACAACGAAGCAACCGCCGATTAGTACAATAATATTAGCTTATACTATTACATTGAGATGACGTAAACTTATCATCCTGAGTTACTTACCCCTCTAGCTTCTCCACTTCATCCTCGTCACAATTGAGTAATACATACAACTGAGCAACCCTTAGCTCTTCGTCATTCAAATATCTCTTCTTCATTTTCCCCGAAGGCTTTTCGGACGCATTGAATACTTTCAGTATTCCATCATTAAATTCTTGATATCAGTTGTCGTTTCTCGGAGCCCTCGTTCTATTCGTAGCAACATGAGGTTTGAAATAGGAGGAGGAGAAATTTGTAATCTCCTCGAGAATATAGGCTTCACAAATAGAACCCTCGACCTGAGCCTTATTTTTCACCTTTCTTTTTAGGTGATTCAAATATCGCTCGAACGGGTACATCCATTGATATTCGACGGGTCTACCAACACGTGCCTCGTAGGAAAGATGAATCGATAAATGCTCCATAGAGTCATCAGGATATCGCACATGTCATCAGGATGACGGTTGTACGTCCACGAACGATTCCGCAGATAGTAATTCAGCTCTATATCCATTTGAGGATAATTCTGTAAGATAGATACATATGCACATCGTTTAAACACTTGTATATGTAATCATGATACAACAAGTGGTAATAGATATGATGTATCCTATGTAGTTTCTTTTCCTCTCTTTATTGTGAACCTTGGTTAACATTAATATTTCCACACTTCTCTAGGGTGAGGTTGAGGTAGATATCCTATGATGCAGAATAGTCAACTAAATGACCCGAATGAGAAGGAAGGAAGTAGGGAGGCTCACTCTATACACTCTAGGATTGACTTATTTCGTCGTTGATTTGACTTATTTTGGTAGTGTGAAATGTGAACAATATCCGATACGGTACCTCGAAGACCTAAATATATAATATTAATGTCAATTGGCATTTTGGAATCATAAAAATGATATACTGGGTCAATTCTAGATCTCCAAGTCATTTCTAGGTCACACTAGGACAACTGGGTCAATACCTTGCCAGACTTGGTCAAGTTATTTCGAGCTTGACATAAGTCATAATGTGCAAATTGGAGGGAAAATTGGCAGGGTTACCACCTTGTCAACTGGGTAGTTTGTAGAAGAAAAAACTTTTTAATGTGCAAATCGTTCCTAATTACAACTGATAATGTTAAATGTTATACATAAATGTACATGTTCTGTATTCCACCTACCTGTTCATGTTTACCCATGGACTGAACTCTAATGAGATGGACTACAACATGGTTATGTGGGCTGAACACATATCTAGGGTGGACTGAAACATGATATGCAGTGTGTTATACAACAAGATGGACAGGTAATACAATCGGTACATGTGGGCTGAACACATACCTAGGGTGGACTGAAACATGATATGCTCTATGGTATGCAGGACAGATTCATGTAAGTGGATTGATACCCAATTGTGACAGGGACTGTCCTCATAGGCAGTACAGGACCCTGGCTAAACCAATACCCACTTCTAACCTGAGCCATTCCTCTTCCTTCGACTGATCCTAATATCAATAGAAATTGTTACAACCATGGAGTGGACTGCACAGTAGTAATGAACATATGATGGATGCTATTTAAGGGACTGAATAATTACTTAACACCTGAACCTTACACTTGTAACAATACCTTAGCTAGGGACATGAGTAGGGCTGAAAACGAGCTAAGCCGAGCCAAGCTTTTGTAAGCTTGAGCTTGGCTTGACTAGAATTAATCGAGTTCGAGCTCGAGCTCAAGCTTGATAAATTTTTATTTTAGAGCTTGAGCTTGTTTATATTAAGCTTAAGCTTGGCTTGGTTTGAGCTCGAGCTTGGCTTGATAAGCAAGCTTGATTCAAGCTTGATAAACATGCTCGATAAGCTCATATCAAGCTCATTAAGCTTGATTTCAAGCTTGTTCACCTTTATTTCAAGCTTAATGAGCTCGATTTCAACCTAGTTACGCTTGAATTCAAGTACCTGTAATTTAACAATTTATTTATAAAAATTTAATTAAAAAAGTTCCTTCATATCAATTATTAAGGACATATAAATATATAAAGCACACAACCATATCATTATACAAACATATATAAAATTAGAATTCAACAAACAAACGAGCTTCTAAACAAGCTCTTAAACGACTTCTAAACGACCCAGCTAGCAAGCTAATAAACGAGTCAGCTTGCGAGCTCGAACGAGCCGAGTACTTCTAAGCTTGAGCTTGGATCATTTATTAAACGAGCTCAAAAATGAAGCTTGCGCTCGGCGTGTTTACTAAATGAACCGAGCTCAAACGAGCTTTTATCGAGCCGAGCTTCGAGCAGCTCGCAAACGGCTTGGCTTATTTGCAGCCCTAGACATGAGCTCTGGTATTCGAACCCCCAATTGATGCATAGGTCCATGGGGACCCAAGCTCGATGATTAGCTCTGACATAAGTCAAAGTATCAAAGTGTCAAAGTGTCAAAAGGTTAGATCTGGTCGTGTCTGGTTGTGTCTATGTCGCATCAGAAAAAGGGAGATAGGGTTAGGGTTTACCGACACAGCGTTGGGGTTGGGTCGGGGTCGCCGGGGCTGGAGCAGCGGCGGAGGAGACTGGTCGGGTGGTCATCGGAGGGAGTTAGTCGTCGGAGGAATGGGGTCGTTGGGCAGGGGGTCGCCGCGAGCGGGAGATTAGAAAATTTTGGGGAAAAAAATAAAAAATCGATCGGGCCAGAACCCTATATGAAATGTTTTAGCGACGTCATTTAAAGACGTCGCTAACCATCGCTATTTATTAAAACCTGACGACGTCATAAAAGTGGCGTCGCTAAACGTCGCTGAAAAAAAAAACAGCAACGTTTTACGACTAGTATGCGACATCAGTTGTCCAAAACATAAATGGTGTCACTAACTGTCGCTCAAACGTCGCTGATAGTGACGTTCAGCAACGTATATATAAAACGTCGCTAAAAGCACTAAACTTAGCGACCTATTTATCTGGAGTCGCTAATTTCGTTGCCATTATGACTTATTTTGGTAGTGTCTCTTGATAAGATCGTGTACTGCCTTGTGCTTCAATCGCATAGTCCTCTTCTTTTAGTTGAAGAGGTTATTTGATGCCACCACCACAGTCGTCTGGTTGTTGCAGTATATCAGTATCGCTGGTATTTATGCCCCAACCACTGGAAGATCATACACGACCTTCCGAAGCCATTCTGCTTCCTCGGCTGCGGTATCAAGTACAAAGAACTCAGATTCCATGGATGACCGCGAAAGCATAGTCTGCTTCTTTGACTTCCACGATATAGCAGCTCCATCTATTGTGAAAATGAATCCACCTGTGGACCTCTCGCTTTTTACCTCTGAGCACTAGCTGGCATCACTGAAGCCTTCCACTACCGGCGGATCTCCGCTATAGTACAGTACATATGTCTGAGTCTTCTGGAGATATCTCATCACACGTTTCACAGCTTTCCAGTGTTCAGCACCTGGGTTACTCGTGAAACGACTCAGCATTCCCACGACAAAAGCTATGTCAGGCCTTGTGGCAGTAATGGCATACATCAAACTTTCGATTACGCTTGCATACTCCAGCTGCCTGACACTTTCTCCGAATTAGGCTTCAGCTTCAGAACACACCTGTATGGCGTATCGATCCCAGGAAGATCCCGATACCCATAACGAGTGATCATTTTCTCAATATAATGAGACTGTGACAGCGCTAGTCCAGTATCTGTCCGAATGATCTTGATCCCTAAGATCACATCAGCTTCCCCCATGTCCTTCATACTGAACTTGCTCGAGATGAACCTCTTTGTCTCCGTGACACAGCTCATATCCGTACCTAGGATAAGCATATCGTCCACATACAGACAAACGATCACACCTCTTCCATCAGCGAACTTCGTATAAATACACTTGTCCATCTCGCTGACTATGTAGCCATTTGACCTTATAACTTTGTCAAATTTCTCATGCCATATCTTGGGAGCCTGTTTAAGACCGTACAAAGATTTTACCAACTTGCAGACTTTGTCTTCAAAACCTTTGACGACAAATCTCTCTGGTTGTTATATATAAATCTCTTTGGTCAGCTCGCCATTTAGGAAAGCCGTTTTTATATCCATCTTATGTATCACCATCTTATGTATCGCTGCGAGAGCAATCAATATTCTGATGATAGTCATCCGGGCTACTGGAGCATACGTGTCAAAGTAGTCGATTCCCTGCTTCTGAGAAAACCCCTTGGCTACTAGCCTAGCCTTGAACTTGTCAATAGTTCTGTCTGCTTTCATCTTCTTCTTGAAGATCCATTTACATCCGATGGATTTTGCTCCTTCAGGAAGATCAACCAACACCCAAGTGTTATTGGAGGTGATGGATTCAATTTCATTGTCAATCGCCTCCCTCCAGAAAACTGCGTCTCTGGTCTTCATCGCCTCATCATAGGTAAGCGGATCTGCTTTCACATGATAGGTGACAAAGTCACTTCCAAAGTCCTTCGTCCTCCTCACTCGCTTCGTTGACGGCTCAGCGAGATCTGGTTCAACCGTTGTTTTAACAACAACATCTTCTTGGACAACATCTTCATTGAAGACCTGTGCACCCTCATTATTCTTCGGAACATCCGCAAGAATAATATTCTTGTGTCTTGTAAATTTGTCTTTAAAATATTCTGCGTCACGAGATTCAATGATATGATTTGACTCAATATCAAGAAATCTCCGAGCATCACTCTTCTCGGCATACCCCAAGAAGATCGTCTTAGTAGTCCTTGTCCCAAGCTTCTGAATCTTCAGATCCGGAAGCTTGACGTATACCAGACACCCCCACACTCGAATGACATTCAAGTTAGGTATAATCTTGAACCAGAGTTCATGAGGAGTAACGTCTGAAGTTGCATGAGGCACTCTATTTAGAATAAAAGTGGCCGTCAATACAGCTTCTCTCCAGTAGCACTTAGAAAGACCAGCAGTCAACAACATTGAGTTAATCATTTCTGTTAACGTTCTGTTCTTTCTCTCTGTTACTCCGTTTGATTGAGGAGAGTACGGAGCCGTAGTCTCATTGACAATTCCATGTTCTTTGCAGAACGATGCGAATTCATGAGACTTGTACTCCCCACCTCGATCACTTCTTATTCTTTTGAGTTGTTGTCCAGTCTGCCACTCAGCTTCAGCTCTGAACTCCTTGAACTTCTCGAATGCTTCGTCTTTAGCCTTCAGCAAGTAGACGAATGCATACTTTGAGAAGTCATCGATGAAGGTTATGAAATACTTTATCCCGGCCATTGTAGAGAACTATTTGAAGTCACAGATATCGGAGTGTACCAACTCCAGAAGATCTGTACTTCGATTAACCCGAGGAAAGGGTTTCCTTGTGAACTTTGTTTGATCAAAAACTTCATATTTCTCTACCTTACCCCCACACTTGGAGATAAGTCCTAGACTAGACATTCTGTTTATTCGTTTACAATGAACATGTCCTAGCCTATTATGCCACAACTCAAGAGTATAAGTAGAAGAAGTGATTGCATTAATTACATTAATTACATTGGACTGATTCACAAGCTGAATCTTGAACATTCCTTCGGTATAAAAAGCTTTCCCGAAATATGTTCCCTTGATAGATATCACCATGTGGCCAGCATTGATGTCCATCCTGAGGCCTGTGTTGCAGAGTAGGCCTCCTGAGATCAGGTTCTTGGCGATAGCAGGTACGTGCTTTATGCCTTGAAGCGTCAGAGACTTTCCCGAAGTCAGCTTCAACACCACCGTCCCGATCCCGAGCACTTCAGCTTGTGCCTGGTTCGCCATCATAACCACTTCAGAAGTAGGTGCGAAGGTGGTGAACCACTCCTTGCTGGAGCAGACATGGCAGGAGGCTCCAGTGTCTACCCACCAGTCAGAGTCAGTCCTTACCGCATGAACCTGCACAATCATAGAAACAACGTCAGTGATCTTAGATACCTTACTAGGCTCTCCTTGTTCTGATTGCTTAGTCTTTGCTTTGCATTCACTTTTGAAGTGACCCTTCTTACCATACTTGAAACAAGGCATCTAAGACTTTGCCTTCTTTCGCTTGAAGGAAGTCCCCTTCACATTTAGATTGTTAGGGTCCTTCTTCTTGCTGTGGGAAGCTGCCTGCTTTTTCCTTGGTTCCTTGGTATGAACCAGGTTGGCGTTAGCCAATTGCTTGGACAGTGCGTCCACCTTCAGTTGAGCCCGCATCTGGTCCTCAACATAGATTTCCTGCAGGAGATCTTCAAGGCTGATCTCAAGCTTCTTTCTATGTATTTTTGCATAGAACTTGCTCCACCCAGCGGGGAGCTTTGAGACAATCCCTCTAACAACAAACTTGTCGGGGAGGGGCATCGCCTCCTCTTCCAACTTTTGTCGCAGTTTCAGAAATTCCTTTACCTGCGGCAACATGGACTTCTCGTCCTCAAAGAGCCATTTGTGATATTTTTCAACCACAAATATCTTGCTCCTGTTTTTGTCTTCTTCGTATAATTTCTCCAAAAACTCCCACATATCTCTGCCAATTAGTTTTTTTACTGTAAGATTCTGCTAGAGAATCCTCCATAGTATTCAGGATAAGCAGCCTGTAAATGCTATTTTTCCTTCTCCACTTGGCCTGAACTTCAGTAGCCACAGTGATTGCGGCAGCAGACCCAGTATCTGGAACGGTAGGTTCCTCTTCAAGAAGCATGTGATCAACGTCTCTGAGTTGAAGAGTGAGATAAACCTTCCTCTTCCAGACTTGATATTGCTCTCCATCAAACTTTTCTAACTTACAAAAGTCAATATTGAGGAGTGAAGCATTAATGTTTTCCATCGTAGCAATAAAGCTTTGAGATTGTTATTGCCGGGGCACAATTTTTTTGATGGAAAACTGAGAGTACGAAACAATTGTAAAAATAATGTTCCAATGTAATATTTCTAGGAAGGTTGCGCAAGTATAACGAAGATCTAAAAAGATCTCATTTTAGTATTACGAAAATCTAAAAAGATTTCGTAATCCACAGTAATCGATCGTAGTTCTTCTAAAAAGAAGATACAATCAAAATTACTTGCAGCAATGAAGAAGGTGACTGGCGAAAGATGGAAGAACTCCTGCTGGGGTGAATAATCACCGTTGCTCAAAGCTTTATTCGCCCTACACGAAACAGCTTCCAGGAACCAGCCAGTTCGTCGGAGAACTTAGAACACTCCTGCTCTTCTGACTCCTCGGATGGACATGAACTCCCGTGCAAAAGCAATGCTGGTGCGGCGCCTTTCCTCTCTCTCGAAGGCTGCTGGAATTCGCAAGCAAATTTCGATCAGAACTGCGTTAAA
This sequence comes from Iris pallida, assembly GCA_029216955.1. NCBI lineage: Eukaryota > Viridiplantae > Streptophyta > Magnoliopsida > Asparagales > Iridaceae > Iris > Iris pallida. The sequence continues at coordinate 18,979,943 of JANAVB010024997.1, forward strand.
GAACACTTCTGAATTCTCTGTTTACTTGTGTTAAAAAGTACTTCGTAAACTTTCTGTAGTGGCTTATATTACTTGTATATCTGTAGCATTGTGAGAGAGAGGATGCCTTATATTTTATTTGTTATTTTTATTTATTTTTTCTGCTCGGTTGCCACAAAGTTAGGGTCATGGTAAAAACCACCCCGAACATGTAGCAACCACCCAGAACGTGCAAACGCACGTTCTGCTGCAAAGTGCGCCAACAAAACGCCACATTACGCCTCATGAGCCCATGAGCCCGAGTTCGAGTCCGAGTCCGAGTCGCGAGGCTTAGCTCCCATGGAAATAAATTTTCCAAGAGCAAAAAGCATGAATGCTTTCAATTGTTGATTTAGCCTTTTTCCCATTAGAAAAATAACCCCACATGGCACACCCATGTGCACCTCCACACCACATGTGCATCTCTAAACTAGCAAAGCTAATATATAGAGATACAAGTTCTTTGGTCTGGCCGATGTGGGACTAAAATTCACTTTAAAAAAGACCAAAACCCAACAACATATTTGTTTGTGTTTATAGACTGCATCATTCGAAAGTGAGAGAATACTTGGGTCACATTGAATAAATTTTTTGCAATATATATAGTAACCAATTAAAGCTGATCATTAAGTACCTTCTTAGTTCACTATTTGTATCTCTACCTGTAATACTTAATTCAATTGACTATTGATTAAGTCAAATGAATGATATATTCTGTCCACAATGTATGTGGGACCACCTATAAGCAAAGGTGGAGCCAGAAATTTTTTTTTATGGGGGGCTGAAAGTAAAGAGGAAAAATAATTCAAAGAGTAAAAATGCCACATCCTCAAATAGAATTCAATTGACTATTGATTAAGTCAAATAAATGATATATTCTGTCCACAATGTATGTGGGACCACCTATAAGCAAAAGCGGAGCCAGAATTTTTTTTTTTATGGGGTACTAAAAGTAAAGAGGAAAAACAATTCAAAGAGTGAAGAAAATGCCACATCCTCAAATAGAATTCGAACATTGGATCTAACATAGTAGAGTCAGCCACTTTACCACTTGAGCAAACACCACAATTTGTTATTACATGTAATATTTTATACTTAACTCCTTAGTAAGCCTGGGTTGTAGCCCCGAAAAGTCCAGCTTATTTTTCGCCACTGCCTATAAGCACCGTGTCAATTCTGTTAACAATATGATCACGAAAAAACATAATTATTGCCGAGAAAACAGACAACTGTATGATCTAAAAACTGCATATCATATAGGTAAGGTGTTTGTGGCTGTTTGTATGCTGAGATTGTAAGTAGGATATTAGGTGCCACATCTGATTTTGCCAAATCGATAAGTCGTCACTAGGCGTGATGTCGTACAAGTCTAAGTTATGCTTGTATAAGACATGAACGTACAAATTTAATAAATTATCTAAGAGAGTCGATGCAACAAAAAAATAGAAAATCAAATGACAACAAAGATATCTGAAAATAATTCTTTCATTGATAACCTGCAGCAAATTACAAAGGCTCTCAACAGTTCAACTCATGACTCAAGAGAAATAACGATGTTCTCAACATCATATCCTTTATTGAAAGAAAGTAAAGCCCACCTTCAAAAGATGACCATACTTTTATTGCCTCCGGACATTCACTTGATTCCCAAGGTCCATTGGGGTGCATTGGTGAGTGGTATCAATCCGACTCACCAAAATCAATATAGTAAATTTAAATACAATTTGTTAAAAATAAAAATATTTAAGCACAATAACACACATATATTATTTGGCTTAATAAATAGCCAATATTTTGAACATATGACACCACTCCCATATAGTGGTCGCCTTAGTTATTAGTAGGGCTGTGCACAATTAAGTCAAATCAACGAAATTGAACCATGCCAAACCGAATCGATTGGTTTTAAACCGAATCGATGATTCAGTTGGTTTGGTTCGGCTTCAATTTTTTCAAAATCGACCGATTCGATTCGGTTCACGGTTTGGTTATGCCAAAAACCGACTAAACCGAACCGAACCGAACCAAATCCTTGTTAAATAATTAGGGTTGGCCAGTTGGGTATGGGTTCATTGGGTTGTATTATACCGGTTTGGTTCATTTATTCACATCACAGCCATTTATCAAGTTGAAGTTGAAAGAGATATCTCTCTCTCTAGTCTCAAAGAGGAGTGCTTGCGGCTCCTATTCTTTTCTAATTGCTCCTGTGCACATGGAAGGGACTTTTGGTTGAATATATATAATTTTTTATATGTATAATTGGCATTTTTTTTCACCTGCAAAGTGCAAGTTGAATTGAAGCTGCTGAATTGTATTTACTGTTGCAAAGTACAAGTTGACTGAGGTTTCATAAAAAAAAAAGCATACCCGAGTCCATTTTTTTATGTGATCAAAACCGACCAAGTCGAACCAATCCAAACCGAACCAAGTTGGTCGGTTTCAAAATCGAACCGACCATTTGGTTGGTTTGGTTCGGTTTTGTTTATTTTCAAACCGATTAACTTTGATTCGATTTTGGTTGGAACCAAATAGGTCGACCACCGACCGATGCACACCCCTAGTTATTAGTACATGATCTATAATAATAATAGCTAGGGCAACAGTATATATCCAACCTTCTAATAATACCAATACTATAGTTCTTATTCGTCGCCAGCACGCAAGACCTCTCCAACTTTCTTGGCAGTTTCGGAAGCTGCGGACTGCAGGTAGTTGGTATAATCAGATACGGTCCAACCGGGTGGCGGCTCGGTCACCGACGACCATACGATCGCGCAGCTGTCCGCCCCGACCGGGACAACTTTTACGGTCGCGACCACCTTTTCTAGCCCAAGGTTGTTCTCCACGACCTCATAGGTGTAGCTCCTTCCGGCCTGGTCCATCTTCAGCAGCCTGTCCTTGGCATAGTAGATCGGTGGGGAGCCGGCGAGCGTGACGCTCAAGTGCCTGTTTTCGTCGATCTTCTTCGTGTCGATGACTAGCGACGGAATGTATTTGTGGATGCTGTAGTAGTCCCTGCTGAGGAGGGACTGTTGGTGTTTTTGCCTTTGGACTAGAAAAGATAGTCCCACATCGGCTGTACCAAATGGTGAGTATCTCAATATAATGCATTATTTGTGTTGAGGTGTGCACATGAGGTGTAGTGGGGCACAAGTTTGTGCCATGTGGAAGTATTTTCCTAGAAGGAAAAAGGATTAAATCCAACAAAGATGCAAGTAAATTTTTGTTGTGTGGACTCGGACTCGGACACGGACTCCAGGATGTCTCGTGCATGCACGGGAGTGTTCGGGGGGTAGGCGTGGACTGGCACACTTCTATGCTGATTGTGGGATGATCTAAAATATCAAACTCTATTTTTGAGTATTGGTATTTTAGTCCCACATCGGATAGGAGAAGAGGTGAAGTCTCAACTCCACTCTATAAATAGAGCCCCTTGGCCTCCTTTAAAAGATGCACCAAGAAGAGAGTTGAGGGAGTCTGTTAAGTCCAGGAAGCCCGTTCAAGTCTCAAATATTGACTTACGAGCGTTCCAGAAGTTCTTCGTGAACTTGCTGGTTCCTGGAAGCTGTTCGTGCTCGTGTGGGGCGAATAAAGCTTTGAGCAACGGTGGTTCATTCACCCCAGCATCTCATTCTCGCCTGTCATCGCTGCTGTTGCCTTTTACAGTAACTTCTTTTTAGAAGCTCTACTGTCGATAGTTGCTTGTACAAAGTCTCTTTAGATTTTTTGTGTATTACGCAGAATCTTTTTAGATCCTCGTAATTCAGAATCCTCCAGGATCTCTGTTGTACATCTTCTTTAAGGTGCTGCATTTGAAACGTTGTGTGTACAATTGTTTCAGTTTCAGAATTTTCTATCGAAAATTGTGCCTCGACACTAACAATCTCAAAGCTTTATTGAGAAGATGGATAATTCTCGTGCTTCGCTCATCGATACCGGCTTTAACAAGTTGGAAAAATTTGGTGGCGAACACTTCCAGATATAGAGACGAAAGGTCACTTTAAATCTTCAACTCATGAATGTTTATCACGTGCTGTCAGAAAAAGAACCGATCGTTCCAACCACTAGATCTGCTGCGGCTGTGGCCAATGCTACGACCAAGCAAGCGAAGTGGAAGAGAGAAAACAGTATATGCAAACTACTGATACTCAATTCCATGGAAGACTCTCTGGCAGAGTCCTACTCCAAGAAGACATCTGCCAAAGAGATATGGGACTCCTTGGGAAAGCTCTATGAAGATGACGAGAACCGGTCCAAGATCTTCATGGTAGAAAAATACCACAAGTGGACCTTCGAAGACGAGAAGGCGATGCTGCCCCAAGTGAAGGAGTTTCTGAAGTTGCGTCAGAAACTAGAAGACGAGAACATGCCCCTCATAGACAAGTTTGTCGTTAGAGGGATCGTCGCGAAACTTCCTACAGAATGGAGCAACTTCTATACAAGGATGCATCGAAAGAAGATGGAAATTAGCTTGGAAGATTTCTTGTAAGAGATCCATATTGAGGACGAGATGCGCTCTCAACAGAAGATCGATACTATGTCCAAACAACTGGCGAAGGCAAATCTGGTCCAAACAAGAGAGTACCAGGGGAAGCAGGCTGCTTCTCATCGCAAAAAGAAGGACTTCACGAATCTAAAAGTGAAGGGTCCTGCTTTCAAGCAGCAGAAGTCCAAGTCTCATGTGACTTGCTTCAATTGTGGCAAGAAAGGCCACTACAAATCCGAATGCAAGTCCAAGCCCAAAGAACAAGGTGAGCCTAGTAAGGTTTCTATGATTACTAATCTAGTTGCCATGATAGGACATGTTGCAACTGTGGGGGCTGACTTGGACTGGTGGATAGACACTGGTACGACCTGCCATGTCTGTTCAAACAAAGATTGGTTCGTCTCTTATGAGCCAACTTCAGAGAAGGTTATAATGGCAAACCAGGCACAAGCTGAAGTACTGGGGATCGGGATGGTGGAGCTGAAACTCACATCGGGGAACACTCTGACGCTTCAAGGTGTGAAGCATGTTCCAGTAATTGCTAAGAACCTGATCTCTGGAAGTCTGCTCTGCAACGCAGGCTTGAGGATGGACATCAATGCTGGCCAGTTGGTGATGTCCAAGAAGGGTACATTCTTCGGGAAAGCTTTCCAAACTGAAGGAATGTACAAGATTCAGCTTGTTGTAACCCAGCATGATAATATAAATGCAATCACTTTTTCTGATTATTCTCTTGAGTTGTGGCATAATAGGCTAGGGCATGTTCATTGTAAAAGGATTAACAGAATGTCTAGTCTAGGACTTATCTCCAAGTGTGGGGGTAAGGTAGAGAAATGTGAAGTATGTGCTCAGACGAAGATCACAAGGAAACCCTTTCACAGGGTCCATCGAAGCACAGATCTTCTGGAGTTGGTTCACTCAGATATCTATGACTTCAAACAATTCTCTACAAAGGCCGGGATGAAGTATTTCATTACTTTCATCGATGACTTCTCAAAGTATGCTTTCGTCTACTTGCTCAAGTCTAAAGACAAAGCATTCAAGAAGTTCAAGAAGTTCAGGGCCGAGGCTGAGCGACAAACTGGATAACAACTCAAGAGGGTAAGGAGTGATCGAGGCGGGGAGTATCGGTCTCATGAATTCTTATCATTCTGCAAAGAACATGGAATCATCAATGAGACAACGTCTCCGTACTCTCCTCAATCCAACGGAAGTAGCAGAAAGGAAGAACAGAACGATGACAGAGATGATGAACTCCATGCTGTTGACTACGGGTCATCCAAAGTGTTACTGGGGAGAAGCTGCACTAACGGCAACGTTTATTCTGAACAGAGTGCCATATGCAACTTCCGACATAACTCCTTATGAACTCTGGTTCAAAGTCAGACCTAACTTGAATGTCATTCGAGTGTGGGGGTGTCTGGCTTATGTGAATCTCCCGGATCTGAAGATTCAGAAGCTGGGGACAAGGACTATGAAGGCGATCTTCTTGGGGTATGCCGAGAAGAGTGATGCTCGGAGATTCCTTGATATCGAGTCAAACCATATCACCGAATCTCGCGATGCTGAATACTTTGAAGACAAGTTTGCAAAACACAAGAATATTGTTCTCGTAGATCTTCCGGAGAATGATGAGGGTACAAAGCAGACATAAGTCTTTAATGAACCAGTAGTCCAAGATGAAGCTGTCGTCAAGGAGACACCAGCTGAACCAGAACTCGCTGAGCCGTCAACTAAGCGAACGAGGAGGCCGAAAGACTTCGGAGATGACTTTGTCATCTATTATATGGAAGCAGATCCGCTTACCTATGATGAGGCAATAAAGACCATAGATGTTGTATTCTGGAAGGAGGCGATAGACAACGAGATTGACTCAATCACCTCCAATAACACATGGGTATTGGTTGACCTGCCAGAAGGAGCAAGACCCATCGGATGCAAATGGATCTTCAAGAAGAAGATGAAAGCAGATGGAACCATTGACAAGTTCAAGGCCAGGCTAGTGGCCAAGGGGTTTGCTCAGAAGCAGGGGATCGACTACTTTGACACTTATGCTCCAGTAGCTCGGATGACAACCATCAGATTGTTAATTGCTCTAGCAGTAATACACAAGCTGTTGATACATCAGATGGATGTAAAAACGGTATTCCTTAATGGCGAGCTGACCGAAGAGATCTACATGCAACAACCAGAAGGTTTTGTCATCAGAGGTCTGGAAGACAAAGTCTGCAAGTTGATGAAGTCTCTGTATGGTTTGAAACAAGCTCCCAAAATATGGCATGAGAAGTTTGACAAGGTGATAAGGTCAAATGGCTACAGGGTCAGTGAAACAGACAAGTGTGTCTATACGAAGTTTGCTGACAGAAGAGGAGTAATCGTATGTCTTTACGTGTTCGACATGCTAATCCTAGGTACGGATTTAAGCTGCATCACAGAGACAAAGAAATTCCTCTCGACCAAGTTCAGTATGAAGGACTTGGGGGATGCCGACGTAATCTTGGGGCTCAAGATCATCCGGACAGGCACTGGAATAGCGCTGTCACAATCTCATTATATTGAGAAGATGCTCACTCGCTACGGGTATCAAGATCTTCCTTTTATTGATACACCGTACCGGAGTGATCAGAAGCTGGAGCCAAATTCGAGGGAAAGCGTCAGGCAGTTAGAGTACGCTAGCATCATCGGAAGCTTGATGTACGCTACTACTGCCACAAGGCCTGACATAGCTTTTGTAGTGGGAATGCTGAGCCAGTTCACTAATAATCCAGGCGTTGAGCACTGGAAAGCTGTGAAGCGTGTTACGAGATATCTCAAGAAAACTCAGACATATGCACTTTTCTACAGCGGAGATCCGTCAGTAGTGGAAGGCTTCAGTGATGCTAGCTGGTGTTCAGATATGGAGAGCGAGTATTCCACAGGTGGATTTGTATTCGCCATAGACGGAGCTGCTATATCGTGGAAGTCGAAGAAGCAGACTATGTTATCTTGCTCCTCCATGGAATCTGAATTCTTTGTATTGGATGCTGCTGCAGATGAAGCAGAGTGGCTTCGGGAGCTCATGTATGATCTTTCGGTGGTTGGGGCTCAGATACCGGCTATACCGATATAGTATGACAACCAGGCAGCAGCAGCAGTGGCATCAAATGAACTCTTCAACGGAAAGAAGAGAACGGTGCGGTTAAAGCATAGAGTAGTACACGATCTTATCAAGAGAGGTGTTATTGTAGTGATTGATGTTCGGAGTCAGGAGAACCTGGCGGATCTGTTCACCAAGGGCTTCAAGCGCCAGCTGGTCGATAATACAACTTGTAAAATGGGCTTGAAGGCATTCTGATATTGTATTATTGTATTCCTACCATAAAGTTTTATGCTATTAGTTCAAAGATTTATCTACTAGGCATCTAGCTTTTGGTTCAAGGGAGGACCACTAATCGGAAGAATATCAGGAACGGTGGGTACATGTTCTATTGGACATAGAGAGGTTACGGACCTATAACTACTGTTGTCTACTATTGTTTTCTGCAGAAAATGGTTTCTGTGGAAAGGTTGGCTTGAATGCCTTAATGAGTTCTCAGGCAGAATGAATGCCTGGAGTGCTTTACAGGAAGTACGGTAGCGCAGCACTACAAGGAGTGTAACTCCATGCTACAGTGGGGTGACTCTACCATGAGGTTCCCAGGTAGGGGTAATGCCTCGGCTTTGCAAGCCAAGTCACAGCGGAGTAGCACCGCAAATAGGTAGGTAGCCTAATGCTGTATGATAATCGTAATAAAGAGAAGTAGACAGCACTACAAAGAGGATGATGTCCTCATGTTACCGTGGCATGACACCACGAAGAGGTACCAGGTAGGATAAAGCCTCAGCTTTGTGAGCCATGTCATAGTGGCGTAACACCGCACGGAAGCGCAAGGCTTCATGCTGGGTAGTTTGGCACTACAAAGAGGCCTGCGACCTCATGCTACAGTAGTATGACACTACAATAAGGTACCCAGGTGGGGTAAAGACTCGGCTTTAAGCCATGTCATAGCGGCGTAGCATCGCAAAGAAGCGCAATGCTTTATGCCGTGACTCTTTATAAAGAACTCACCTATAGTGTATGGACAGAGATATCAGGCCGTCTCTTGAGGGTAAACTTGTAGACGCCCAAAAATTATACACTGAAACCAGGCTGGCACAAGGCCTTCAATGTGCAGCCAGAAGCACAGTTGATGTCATTATGTGAGTAGGAAGAATTGCAGTTATGGTGCAGAATTCAAGGCTTAGTCTATTCTTGTATCATGCTGTTATTTAACCTATGTGGGAATATTCAAGTCGTAGTGACATCTCTCCTAATGCATGATGGGCAGTAACTGTGGGGAACGCTCAACCCATATATTGAGATATATGGGGATTGTTGGTGTTTTTGCCTTTGGATTAGAAAAGATAGTCCCACATCGGCTACACCAAATGGTAAGTATCTCAATATAATGTATTGCTTGTGTTGAGGTGTGCACATGAGGTGTAGTGGGGCACAAGTTTGTGCCATGTAAAAGTATTTTCCAAGAAGGAAAAAGGATTAAATCCAACAAGGATGCAAGTTAATTTTTGTTGTGCGGACACGGACTCGAAAATGGACTCCAGGATGTCTTGTGCATGTACTGAAGTGTTCGGGGGGTAGGCGTGGACTGGCACACTTCTATGCTGATTGTGGAATGATCTAAAATATCAAACTCTATTTTTGAGTATTGGTATTTTAGTCCCACATCGGATAGGAGAAGAGGTGAAGTCTCAACTCCACTCTATAAATAGAGCCCCTTGGCCTCCTTTAAAAGATGTACCAAGAAGAGAGTTGAGGGAGTCTGTTAAGTCCAGGAAGCCCGTTCAAGTCTCAAATATTGACTTACGAGCGTTCCAGAAGTTCTTCGTGAACTTGCTGGTTCCTGGAAGCTGTTCGTGCTCGTGTGGGGCGAATAAAGCTTTGAGCAACGGTGGTTCATTCACCCCATCATCTCATTCTCGCCTGTCATCGCTGCTGTTGCCTTTTACAGTAACTTCTTTTTAGAAGCTCTACTGCTGATAGTTGCTTGCACAAAGTCTCTTTAGATTTTTTGTGTATTACGTAGAATCTTTTTAGATCCTCGTAATTCAGAATCCTCCAGGATCTCTGTTGCACATCTTCTTTAAGGTGCTGCATTTAAAACATTGTGTGTACAATTGTTTCAGTTTCAGAATTTTCCATCAAAAATTGTGCCTCGGCACTAACAGGGACCAAGCCTGGTCTGCTTTGACGCCATTGAGCTTGGAGGAGGTGGCTGCGAGTTGCCAATTCTTCTGTGGCTGGCTCTGCATTTTTTGTTGACGATTGATTAATGGTAGATGATACTCTTAAACTTCCTTTCTTTTATAGTTGGCGGGAGAGAATCTTTTGGATTGGAATAACTTACCGCAGCCCGGACTGACTTGTTTCCTTATGGTATGTATCTAACCGAATATATTGATTGGTGGGGGACCTGTAGGGCGGGAGTGCTACTTTTGAAAAGGACATAATCGACTTTTAAAAAAGCCTATTTAGGTTTAGAGCGCTGCTACTTGGCCCACAGCCACGTGGCATTCTCCCATTGACAGGCCAACCGACATAAAACCTATATTAATATGGAGGGGGATAATAGAGGAGTGCCAACTGACGTGCGGTTTGGCCTACTTGCGGGCCAGATAGCATTTTCCTCAGGTTTCTGCCAATCCTTAATGGCAGCATAATTAGCTACATATAAATAATTTTTTTGTTGATATAGTTACAATTTTGTATCTTCCATTTGACAAAACATAACTTTGTTATTTCATAAAAAAATAAAACAAAACAAAACATAACTTTGTGGTTATCCAGGAGAGTTATAAGATCCTGCCTGGATGGCGGAAGATTAATGGATCGAGTCACGATGACGTATTATTTCTTTGAGTTCTGAATTTCAGTTTATCGAATTTATGTCCTGATATGACGGTTGATCCGTATTAATCATCCAAAATTTAGACGAAAATATTTTTGGAACCATAAGTCTAACTAATTCTAATATTGTTTAGATGATTGATTGGTACAACAGACTCTTAGTTTTGGGTCTCCTTCTATAGTGGGCGAGATAGAATCACGGTCCGCTACTGCCCAAATATAGTTTCTAACTAGGGAAAATATGTGACCAAGGTTATTGATTTAGGGGGGGACTAGAGAGGTAGATGGAATGGAAGGAATAGAATCTTACTTTTGGAAGAGATAAGTATAATAGCCATTTGCATGTGAGCGCTGCTAGCTGGCCTGCCTCCAGGTGGCGTCATCCCATTGCAGGTCAATTGGCATCGGACGCGAGCTCGTGAGCAAGCCAGCTACGTATCGAGCGAACTCTAGCCCATTTTGAATACGTAAACGCTGTCTAGACTCTGGTATCACGCCTATTCATTGTAAGGCTAATCTATATCTCAATCCACAACAAGAATATAAAACATGAATGAACACTATGGGTCGTGGTCTGCAGTCCACTAGCATGTATGTCTGATTAGACTCTAATGAAATAGTATGAGTCTATAAAAGTATGCTAACAAGCAGAATATATCATGATAAGGAATGTAAAGCACGAGAGGATAACAAAGTAATAGCACGAGCAAACACCTGAGTCCTGCAGACGAAATCAACTACCATCATGCTCAGCTAACTTCCTCCGTGCAATCAACTACCTGAAGAGATCATCAGGTCCTCAGGGGACTAGTAAGATACATAAAAACATGTCCATCTAGCAGTTTATGATGCATGAAAAATAAGCAGGGAAGACAGAACACGACAAGTGACTATGAACATGGATACAAGAAATACTACGCATAAATGAACTACTGGTAGGAAACATGAACTCATGACAAGAAACTAATCGGATACTCAAACCCTCGTCCCTAGTGTGGTCTCGCAGGTTTGAACAACTACTAACACTCGTCCCTAGTGTGGACTAGCAGGTTAGCTTCAAGAATCACACTCGTCCCTAGTATGGACTGGCAGGTGCGGACAAATGACTACTAACCCTCGCCCCTAGTGTGGACTCGTAGGTTAGCTTCAAGAAATCATCCACTCCCAAAATACAGCCATTCGGCGATGGACATATAGCGACGGATTCTGTCCATCGCTATTAGCGACCGACTACCGACAAAGTTCCGACAGATTGCCGTCGAAAAGTCGATAATTTTTTTATTTTATTTTAAGGACGAGCAAAGGTCGCCAATCCGTCGTTAAGTCAATAGAGATATAGCGACGGATGAAGAATCCATTGCGATGTTGTCACTTAGTTGGCAAAAGTTTGCGGGGAATGTTGAAAAAAATTGTCGCAAAATTTAACGACCACATAGCGACAGATATTCTGTCGGCCAGCTAGGGTGGTATATCGACCACATAGCGACGGAATATATCCGTCGCCAGTCCGTCGCTAAATATCTAGCCCTAACTTAAATTTAGCCGACGGAGGGGAAACTTTTCATCCCCGTAAATTTTCTCTCTCTCTCCGGCCGCAGACTTTCTCTCTCTCCAGGTAATCTTCTCTCTCTCTCTCACTCTCGGTGGTCGGGGCAAGGGGGCGGTGGGGGCCAGTGGTGGTGGGGGTGGGGGTCGCGGTGGTGGGGATGGGGGTCGCTGGGGGGAAGGTTTTTGGGTAGGGGCGGCGGGGAGAGACGGAGGCCGGTGGTGGTGGGGGTGGGGGTCCCTGGGGGGTTTCGGGTCGGGACAGCGGGCGGAAGTGGGGGCCGGTGGTGGTGGGGGTGGGTTCGCTGGGGGGGTTTGGGTCAGTACGGCGAGGAAAGGCGAGGGCCGGTGGTGATGGGGGTCGCGGTGATGGGGGTAGGGGTCGTTGGAGGGGGTTTCGGGTCGAGGCGGCGGGGGGAGGCGGGGGCTGGTGGTGGTAGGGGTGGGGGTCGTGGTGGTGGGGGTGGGGGTCGCTGGGGGGTTCGGGTCGGGGCGGCGGGGGGCGACGGAGGCCAGTGGTGGTGGGGGTGGGGGTCGCGGTAGTGGGGGTGGGGTTGTTGCGGGGGTGGTTTCGGATCGGGGCGGCGGGTTTTGGGTTGGCTGTGGGGATGGCGGTCGGTGGTGGTAGGGGTGTGGGTTGGGGTGGGGTTGGGGGTCGCTGTGGTAGGGATGGCGATCGTCGGTGGTGGGGGTGGGGGTTAGGGGCCGAGGCCGGTAGTAACACACAAAAAAAAAAAAAAAGTATCGATATCGGAATATGAACTTAGTATATAAATTTGTATATATATAAACTTAGTATCAAGGTTCAAAATATCGGTATCGGAATTGGTATCGGATTATTCCTATGAGTATTGGTATCGGTATATAAATTATATATATATATATATATATATATATATATATATATATATATATATATATATATATATATATATATATATATATATATTTTTATATATATATATATATATATATATATATATATATATATATATATATATATATATATATATATAAACTTAGTATCAAGGTTCAAAGTATCGGTAGCGGAATCGGTATCGGACTATTCCTATGCGGCGATATCGGTAGTATCGACGGTTTCAGATCGGAGTATCGTAGAATAGTATATAAATTAGTATATATATATATATATATATATATATATATATATATATATATATATATATATATATATATATATATATAAACTTAGTATCAAGGTTCAAAGTATCGGTATCGGAATCGGTATCGGACTATTCCTATGAGTATTGGTATCGGCGATATTGGTAGTATCGGCGGTTTCGGATCGAAATATCGTAGAAGGATATATATATAAGATATCTTAGTAGTAGCTAGGTAAGTGTTAAAAATTAAATTTACTTATGCTAAGTCTTTTGGGCCTATCAGAGTTATAGATTTTTCGGAAATCTAGTATAATGTTGATTACCTCAAAAGGTTGCATAAATAAGGGTGTATAGAGTGTATCGGTATTGAATTTACTTATGCCAAGTCTTTTAGGCCTTATTGAGAAGCAGGGGAAGTAGAGCGACGAAGTATTGGTATCAGACTATTTCTATGTGTATCGGTATTGATCGTTTAGGCGGCGTCTAGGCGGTAAGGCGAGCTAGAATCCTTTGCGATGGGTGGTAGGGCAAGCCAGAATCCTTTCAAAGGATTCTGGCTCGTCCTACTACCTGCTGAGGAAGTTGAGAGAGTTAAATGAGAAGGTAAGTGTTAAAAATTGCAAATCTGTATCGGACTATATATTTTTTATTGTAAATCTGTTTACTTTGTCTTACGAGTCGGTATCGGTATCGTTATCAGACTATTTCTATGAGTATCGATATTGATCATTTAGGCGTCTAGGCGGTGTCTAGGCGGTAGCTAAGTGTTGAAAATTAAATTTAAGATATCGGTATAGAGTGAGCTAGGTAAGGTAAGTGTTGAAAATTACTTATGCCAAGTCTTTTCGGCCTAGGAGGATATATATATATATATATAAGATATCTTAGTAGTAGCTTGGTAAGTGTTGAAAATTAAATTTACTTATGCTAAGTCTTTTCGGCCTATCAGAGTTATAGATTTTTTTTGAAAATCTAGTATAATGCTGATTACCTCAAAAGGCATGCATAAGTAAGAGTGTATAGAGTGTATACCGTAGGCGGATGAGTGTATAGAGTGAGCCTCCCTACTCCCCTTCTTCTCATTCGGGTCATGAGGCATCCTATTTCGCATCATATGATATACATCTCAACCAAAGCGTGGAGAAGTATAAAAATATTAATATTAACCAATGATCAGTATCAGAATTAGTATCACCATGAATCGCATAGCTTGCTCTAACAGAGCATAATATAAAACCAAACTTGAGGCAGAGATTCACATTTACAATATTAGAAGAAAAAAAATTCGATTGGTGGTAGGGCGAGCTGTAATGCCCCGCTCTGCACGAGGCATTTGGTTGGCTTGTTGGATGGGATCAGAATGTTGGACCGTGACTTATGTTGGAGATCAGGAGAATTGAGACTGATGTAGTCTTTCTTAGCTGGCTAGATGGAATGGGTATTGGAATGTGGCTCGCTGGTGGAGCTACGCTTGATGAGATTAGAGCAGGAAGACCGTTATATAAGGCAAGTGGAACTGTCCTCCTTCCTCCTTATTCCTGCATGCTTAATAAATGGAATAATATGATGCTATGAATATGAATATGTCCCTAATGTTGCTTACCTTGAATGTTGAATAATTGTGATGCGATGCTTTAGTTGCTAAATCAATAGAGATGCCTATGCTGGGAATTATTGAATGAATAACACATGAACTTTGGAACTGCTGAACGAATTACACTAGAACTGCTAATGTAACATGATGCTTGAGATTGAATTGATAATGTCCCTTATGCTTAAGATCGATGAAAAGAATGAATCACTTGAATAATGAGATGCTGCATAAATGATACATGAGAAAAGAATTGAATATGCTATTGTCCCTATGAAATGAATGAAATAATACAGGTCCCTTTGAAATGAATGAATGCTGTTGTTCCTCCTTAGAAGGAACAAATGAGAAATGTTGCAATGAAGTAATGAATGAGAATTAATGAGGCTTGGGATCGTTGAGATCACCAAATGAAATGATGGTAATGTTGGGAATGAATAAGTCATTGAACATGACTTGAATGGGATGAATGATGATGCACTGTTGTCTTTACTTCAATATTTCACCATGTGTTTTATGTTCACGATTGAGTCGGACACGCATTCGCATGGTCATAGGACAACTTATGCATAAGTGATGGAGATATGTTTTCTCGGACGGTACCCCGGGACGTTAGGGCGACCGATCCGGCCTAGGAGAAAACATTAGCGTGCCAGTAGGGGCACGGGTTTTGTGAGGCATCCTTTGGGGCTAGCTACCTTCTCTGGAGTCATCGCATTACCAATGAAGACCTATATGGCAATGTCCGTATGGTTAACACCAGTGACCATGTAGTCAGGATGCATGCTAATGAATGTCTTATGCAGGCAGAGTAAGTTATTTGCTAACCTGTATTCGATGCAGGTATGAGGAGTCGGCTATCGGTAAGAAATCACTTAAATGTGATAATTCAATATATGTGTTGGTTTAACTTGTGTGCTTACGTTCCAAATAAGTAATTGATGCTGTATGTAGCCTTTCAGTATGAGATCCTGCTTAACATGTTAAATTCAGTATGCTAGAAAGATGCTATGCTATAATCATTGCTCAAACACAACATACATGCTAAGTGATGCCTGAAGTGAGAACTGTTATAACATGTTTAAGATGATAATGTTAACGATGCCTCAATGATGCCTTTTTGTGATAACACCTAGTATGCCTCAATGATGCATTTGTATGATAACACCAAGAATGCTAAAAAGATATGTCCACATGAATGCTGCTAAGAATATATTTACATGCTGCACTCTGATTATTGCCCATGAACTGTAAACTGATGCTAGGCCCCAAGTAGAAAGACCATTCTAATAAATGTTTGCTTAAATAATCATTTTAAATGTTGGTTTATGCGAGTGGGTTAGATTCTACTCGCCAGTGCATAGATGATGTGCTGACCCACGTTTTGTGGGCAGGTGCTCTTGCTTGGAATGTTCTACACACGAAGATTAGCTGGATTGGTCCCGCGGCATCGAAGATTTGTTGGGCATACAGAAGCTCTCCTTGTACAAGATGATGTCTTCTGTTTATAAAGGGCATAATGTATGGAACATTGTAATCAGTTGTACCAGTGAGATTGTAAGCCAAGTCAGTGTATCGAGTTGTAATCCATTGTATCCAAATATCATATGTAAGCTGTATAGCATTGTTCAGTTGGTTTCCATTGTAAAGTGAGATATGCTGTAATCATTGTACTTCAATACAAGTCTTGTACTCTTCTTCAATTATCAATAAAGAGAATGAAGTTCTATATATCTCTGTGTGGCTTCAAGTTACTCTTTTTTTCCGCTGCTATAATAAAGTGATGTGCTTCTATTCAATGAGAAAGATTGTCCTCATTAAATTCAATTTATCTGCTTCTGCCGCTGCGATGTGTTCCTATTTGAAGAATAATCAATTATGTACCATCTTTGCCTTGTACAAGTGTAATACCAGACTTGTACGGCATCACGCCCAAGCGAGGACGATCGATTCCAAGAGATAAAGTATGTGAATAAATGACTCTATGAATCGGGGCATGACAAATTGGTATCAGAGCACGGCTTTACGTCCTTGGTCTCTTCTTTGATTCATTTCAAATCAAAGTTGCATCGATGATTAACTAAAGTTGCTTCCGCGATAACTCAACGTTGCTTCCGCGATTAAATCAAAGATTGCTTCCGCGATTATGCTATTGCTGTTCGGTAATCATCCTTATGTTATCTGTGCTTGAAAGTTCATTGACCCTCTTGGCTGCTCACTGGATGTTCCATACAATAAGTCTATATACATTGTGATGCCCCTAAATGAATGATTGTTGTTGGTTTGGACACAAATAACCCAACAATGACTCGATGCCATAGTATGCTATATTGTGAATGCTGTTTGGAATGTGGGAATATAGAAAAATGGCTATGTATGCTGCAACAAGTTGAGAATTACATGTGATGTTGGAAAAGAGTTGGGAATGAAATAATTGATGGATGAGTTTGACAGAACTGGTGAATTGACTCATGTGTGTTGCTAAGAGCTTTAGAGACGCTAAGAATGTTGGCTTATACTATTGAGACCCTAAGATGTTGGCTAAGTGTTGTGATCATCATAGATCACGAATGTCTGGAATAGAATTGAGTTGGTATTGTTTAAGGATGGCTTCATTTCTGAGTAGTATATTGCCTCTACCACCTCAGAACGAGATGTATGTTGACCCTTTCCATGGGATAGCAGTGAGACTATCTGTGAGTACTGGGTAGTGCCGAGACTTAGCTGGGAGTCATGTATTGTGGCTAGATGACTCGAATGTCCCTTGACGGTTATGCTATGTTGGGTAGCGAGATTGTCGGAATTGTAGCAGATGGCTTTGGTTATAAATTGTTTAGTCGAATGATGACTCAGACTAGTAAGACCGTTAGTATGCTATGAGTAAATGGATTTGGCTAGAGAATGTTGTGGCTTAGAATATCTGAATGTTGATTTCGATTGGTTGGATGCAAATTATTTGTGGCTAATACAATATTGATTGCTAAGATGAAAGTTTTGGAAAAAGTTGTCGGTGACCAAAGAAATATTAGAGATTTGTGCCTTGACCGTAAGGTGTAATAGATGTTAACCCATCTAGATCACCAAAGGATATTCGTTGCTTATGTGCATATATGCTCAAGAATTGAATTGTACCAGAAAAGTGACAAGTAGCAACCCTGAACCCTTGTGTTGTATAGAGGATGGTTAATTGATACATGAATTATCAGATTGAATGGAATGAACTACTCGACCCTTGAGGTAGAGAATTTTAAGAATGTCCATATAAGATTTTTGACAGCTGGAAAAGGAACAAAATTTAAGAATGCCCGTAAGAGAGTTTGATGATTGAGAAATGAATGGGAACAAGAAATTTCAAACGTGTTGGATAATGTCGGTATAGGTGATTGTTGGTTGGGATATAGATTGTTGGCTTATGACTTAGTGGTGCAACCTTGTCATACAGACCGAATAGTATGATTCTATAGTTATATTAAAACTATCGGAATCGATAACCCTTGAATAGTTAACCTTGGTTATGGGTTTATGTGGGTACGAAGCAATTGGACCAGAAATTGAATCATTGGAAATTTACTTGATGGATTATTAGAACGATGAAGATCGTATGTCGGATTTAGAATTGACCGTAATGTTGATAGATCGATCTTAGTCGATTGTTGGGTAAGTCTAGAATGAGCCTCTGTGGGAATTATTTCCTTGAGGAAGATCTTGAATAGATAGACTTGACCCTAGCGACCAGTTGATGATTTACCAATTGCTGGCTTAGCCCAATTGGCGATTCATTATTCAGACTGAATTAATACCCATAGGTTTGGGTAGAGTTCCTTAGAACTGTCGGTTGCTTGTTGGCCCTAAGAAGCAGAAACTAGTATAACCCTAGTAGCCGTCCACTCTAGGGGAGTCACCTGAATGATTAGGTATAGCTGTCGGTATAGCTAACCATTGAGACTGGACCGAATAATAGATGGCCGTTGGCGACCCATAGAATGACCTTGTGGCATTGAACGAGAGATGGTGATGAGTATGATCTAAGAATGATAAGTTGTAAGTATATGCTCCAATATGAACCTTAGAGATGTTTGACCCTTGAGAATTATGTGTCGGCCTATAGCGGGAAATGGAATCGTGGGATGAGACTTGATTTGTATGTATCGAATAGTGAATTATTATATGAGATGGAATTGACTGCTCATGACGGAAATGTTGGATAAGTATCTATAGTCGGGTAGCTGGGTTAACCTTGACTGTTGCATAGAATTATACCCTGACTCGGATAATCGATAGCTGGTGATGTTGGATTGTATCTTTTAGAAACGATGAATTGCCTCGGTGAAAAATATTGTTGGATTTGGGAAGGAAAATAATTGTTGTTGTGAAACCTTGATATGATTGGCTCTAAGTTAGACCCTTGATCGAATGTTAGAAATGTTATGCTTGGATGGAGATTGTCCCTGATGTTAAGTGGTGGCCTGGAAAATAGTGATTGTGGCAAAGTGAATAAAGTGATAAGTCAATTGAAAGGATGCTAAGTCTGATTTGGGAAAGAGTTATATCGTGGCTGATCGAATTATACTATCATGGAAGTTGGTTGAAGTACATATGTTTTGGGGACGCCTAAAATATGTGTATGGATACAGCCGAAGTGATAGGTTGCGACTGAAATAATATTGTTGGAAGAATTTATCGCACTAGCGCAGACTTTGGCTGAAATGCATATGTTTTGGGGATGCCTGAAATATGTGTATGGATCCAAATGAAGTGATGTGTTGCGACCAAGATAGAATACAAGAAAAATGTTGGTGAATCAATGAGAAGTTGCAAGTATCTGGAAAAAGAGATAGATGGATTGAATCGTTGATTGATTAAAATGATATAGTTGGGTAGCTATTTTCAAATGACTGAGTGGGCTGAAATGAATATTGAATTAAAGCTGCACGAATAACTCATTATGAGTGAGTGAATCTAGTAGATGAGTTATTTTCTTAAGTTTCGAGGACGAAACTTTTTCTGAGTGGTATATTATGTAATGTCCCGCTCTGCACGAGGCATTTGGTTGGCTTGTTGGATGGGATCAGAATGTTGGACCGTGACTTATGTTGGAGATCAGGAGAATTGAGACTGATGTAGTCTTTCTTAGCTGGCTAGATGGAATGGGTATTGGAATGTGGCTCGCTGGTGGAGCTACGCTTGATGAGATTGGAGCAGGAAGACCGTTATATAAGGCAAGTGGAACTGTCCTCCTTCCTCCTTATTCCTGCATGCTTAATAAATGGAATAATATGATGCTATGAATATGAATATGTCCCTAATGTTGCTTACCTTGAATGTTGAATAATTGTGATGCGATGCTTTAGTTGCTAAATCAATAGAGATGCCTATGCTGGGAATTATTGAATGAATAACACATGAACTTTGGAACTGCTGAACGAATTACACTAGAACTGCTAATGTAACATGATGCTTGAGATTGAATTGATAATGTCCCTTATGCTTAAGATCGATGAAAAGAATGAATCACTTGAATAATGAGATGCTGCATAAATGATACATGAGAAAAGAATTGAATATGCTATTGTCCCTATGAAATGAATGAAATAATACAGGTCCCTTTGAAATGAATGAATGCTGTTGTTCCTCCTTAGAAGGAACAAATGAGAAATGTTGCAATGAAGCAATGAATGAGAATTAATGAGGCTTGGGATCGTTGAGATCACCAAATGAAATGATGGTAATGTTGGGAATGAATAAGTCATTGAACATGACTTGAATGGGATGAATGATGATGCACTGTTGTCTTTACTTCAATATTTCACCATGTGTTTTATGTTCACGATTGAGTCGGACACGCATTCGCATGGTCATAGGACAACTTATGCATAAGTGATGGAGATATGTTTTCTCGGACGGTACCCTGGGACGTTAGGGCGACCGATCCGGCCTAGGAGAAAACATTGGCGTGCCAGTAGGGGCACGGGTTTTGTGAGGCATCCTTTGGGGCTAGCTACCTTCTCTGGAGTCATCGCATTACCAATGAAGACCTATATGGCAATGTCCGTATGGTTAACACCAGTGACCATGTAGTCAGGATGCATGCTAATGAATGTCTTATGCAGGCAGAGTAAGTTATTTGCTAACCTGTATTCGATGCAGGTATGAGGAGTCGGCTATCGGTAAGAAATCACTTAAATGTGATAATTCAATATATGTGTTGGTTTAACTTGTGTGCTTACGTTCCAAATAAGTAATTGATGCTGTATGTAGCCTTTCAGTATGAGATCCTGCTTAACATGTTAAATTCAGTATGCTAGAAAGATACTATGCTATAATCATTGCTCAAACACAACATACATGCTAAGTGATGCCTGAAGTGAGAACTGTTATAACATGTTTAAGATGATAATGTTAACGATGCCTCAATGATGCCTTTTTGTGATAACACCTAGTATGCCTCAATGATGCATTTGTATGATAACACCAAGAATGCTAAAAAGATATGTCCACATGAATGCTGCTAAGAATATATTTACATGCTGCACTCTGATTATTGCCCATGAACTGTAAACTGATGCTAGGCCCCAAGTAGAAAGACCATTCTAATAAATGTTTGCTTAAATAATCATTTTAAATGTTGGTTTATGCGAGTGGGTTGGATTCTACTCGCCAGTGCATAGATGATGTGCTGACCCACGTTTTGTGGGCAGGTGCTCTTGCTTGGAATGTTCTACACACGAAGATTAGCTGGATTGGTCCCGCGGCATCGAAGATTTGTTGGGCATACAGAAGCTCTCCTTGTACAAGATGATGTCTTCTGTTTATAAAGGGCATAATGTATGGAACATTGTAATCAGTTGTACCAGTGAGATTGTAAGCCAAGTCAGTGTATCGAGTTGTAATCCATTGTATCCAAATATCATATGTAAGCTGTATAGCATTGTTCAGTTGGTTTCCATTGTAAAGTGAGATATGCTGTAATCATTGTACTTCAATACAAGTCTTGTACTCTTCTTCAATTATCAATAAAGAGAATGAAGTTCTATATATCTCTGTGTGGCTTCAAGTTACTCTTTTTTTCCGCTGCTATAATAAAGTGATGTGCTTCTATTCAATGAGAAAGATTGTCCTCATTAAATTCAATTTATCTGCTTCTGCCGCTGCGATGTGTTCCTATTTAAAGAATAATCAATTATGTACCATCTTTGTCTTGTACAAGTGTAATACCAGACTTGTACGGCATCACGCCCAAGCGAGGACGATCGATTCCAAGAGATAAAGTATGTGAATAAATGACTCTATGAATCGGGGCGTGACACGAGCCATAATACTTTCAAAGGATTCTGGCTCGCCCTACCACCAATCGCAATTTTTTTTTCTTCTAATATTTTGAATGTGAAGCTCTGTTTCACACATTTGGTTTTATATTATGCTTTGGTAGAACAAGACATAAGATTCATGGTGATACCGATTCCGATACCGATCCTTGGTTAATATTAATATTTTCACACTTCTCTACTCTTTGGTTGAGATGGATATCATATGATGCAGAATAGGAGGCTGAGAGAGTCGAATGAGAAGCAAAAAAGTAGAGGGCGGTCAGAGTGGGGGGCTTCTTGAGAAGCAGAAGAAGTAGAGCGACGTAGATTTTCACATCCAATCTGCGATGGATTGTTACTTCGTTGATCGTGCTATATGGTAATTGTCGTAATAGACGTTACGAAGAAGTGGTGACTGTGAGAGATCGTTTGACCCGTAAGGGTTTCGTACATGATTACGGCCTGTGGTCATCACAAGATTAACTATATACGAAAAGACAGGATATGGTGTACGATGCAGATACTCCTCTATAACCTAGTTGTGAGACTCATTCCGTACTGTCAGGCTATGTCGTTAATGGCTTCAAGTTTAAGTCAAGACTGCTGAGGGTCATTTGTCACGTTCCGAGTTGACAAACCGTTTGTCTCCGGTGTTACTTTGTCGATTCGATCATCCTCGCTAAGGCGTGATGCCGTACGAGTCTGAAATTGCACTCGTACAAGGCAAGAACCTTACGTTGCTTTTTATATTAATATGCCAAGTTGAAACTTTATAAATCACATCAGAATATAAGACACAATATAGGAAGATAGAAATGCTTTTCATTCATAGCTTGCAACGAAGTGGAAGTCGTAATTACATTAGATGCCGTTGCGGCTACATTGATTGAAAATAGAAAGAAACACACTCGACAAGTTGCCTGAACTACCGCTTGCCCTCCTATACATTCGTCCCTTTATAAATAAGCCGTCGATTGAATTGGCTTCAAAATACTTCAGCATAGGAAGAGCTTCAAAATGCCTCTCCGTACTCCAGCTTCAGTTTAGTTGGGAGCGCTCGCCACACCTGAGGAAATTGGGGGAATGGGATTAGCACACTTGCTAAGTGGACGAGACGAACCCACTCGTCTAAACCGACTCTGATTATTTGGGTAGGCATGCTTTAGAGTTGTCTTTCTATTAGAACTAAATAAATTCAGTTCATATTCGACAGCCATTTTTGAGTAATAAAGCATACAGTGAAATATATCAGTTTATCATATTTCTTACCACGGCCGTGCTCGTCTCTGCATGAAAACAGAGATAATATTTACACCTGCATAAGAAAATAGGTGAGCATGCTACTATCTTATATGTGGTCATTGATGTTACACATCACATGGGACTATTTCAACGGCATTTTGGCCCGCTCAGTCTAGGTTGCAAGCCTGGCTGACAGTCCCGCAATACATCAGTGCCGAAGCACGATTATTCATTCTCCCTAGGTCGATTCGATTCCGATAACCCGGATACCGAATCGAGAAAAAATATCAACTTGTGCACAAGCTGTCCATGACCATGCCAATGCGTGAACAGTTTAACATATGAAACAGTTTTGTATAGCACAGACAGTATTGAACGGCATTATCATTTCTTCCAACTCATGCAACGATTCATTTTTCCCCGAATTCGTACTCCCGATTTAGCATCCCGTAGGCACCAAATTGTCCGAGGCATCATAACTCACGATCGACGTTTCATAATATTTAACAGCACGTGAAATAGCGTATCTTTTTACTAGAACCTTAAACTTTCTGGTTTATGTGATAGACTTGTATTTTTACAGTGAATTACTCTAAATCGATACATTTTTTCTGAGTTCTTGAACTTAGTGGATTGGCATGCAATTAACTTGGCATTGTTCGATTTGAATGAAGTCGAGGCAAGAAATTAGTTTGCGGGACAGAGTAGAAAACAAGGGGCCGAATCACCCACCATTTACTTTGCTCGTGCCGATCGTGGAAGCGCTTCGCAACGTCAAGCTTTAGTTACGCGAGCTCCTACAATGGAACCAACTCTTTGTTTGAATTCCTTCTTTTTCTCTTGCTTCAAAATTTGTAATTGCATCCATAAAAACGACACGAAAGCACTTCATCAAGCCCAGTAGCAAAAGCTCCAAGAAAACCATACAGCGGTCCGGCCCCGTCGAAGGGACTCTTATAGAGAGCTCACTCGCCGAGACGCAGCCCGCTGCATCTAGGACTTATTCCAACAGAAGTCGTTCCATTAGTTGGATCGATTCTCGTAACTTCCGTCCAAATTGATTTGAATCGATGCCGCAAGGCGTTATCGTTTACCAAGCTTAGCGATTGAGTCAGATGGCCATCTAAGTTCCCGGCCGATCTGACTCGACGCAAGCATATTATGAAGTTCCGTCGCCTATCGAAAGCGGGGTGCTACATAATATACCACTAAGAAAAAGTTTCGTCCCGAAACTTAAGAGCAAGGGTCTGACCTTAATTTAGACAAACAACGCAGGGTATTTCTCTTTTATCTCCGCCTCCATCTTCCACGTCGACTCCTCGACTGAATGGTTCCACCAAAGCACGCGGACCAAGGATATCGACCGACTTCGTAGCTCCTTCTCCTTGCGGTCCAAAATTTGAATAGGCTCCTCCGAGTAAGACAAGTCAGTACGTAGCTCCAACTGATCGAAGCTAACCACATGACTTGGATCGTGTACGTATTTTCAAAGTTGTGAAACGTGGAAGACATCATGCACATCAGCTAAGGCAGGAGGTAGTGCGATTCGATAAGCAACCGTTTCAACTCGCTCGATGATCTCGAAGGGGCCTACAAATCTCGGGTTCAACTTGCCTTTAATGCCGAACCGCATCACACCGCGCATGGGCGTTACTTTCAGAAACACATAGTCCCCGACCAAGAACTCTAGCGGTCGTCGACG
Source organism: Iris pallida (assembly GCA_029216955.1). Taxonomy (NCBI): domain Eukaryota; kingdom Viridiplantae; phylum Streptophyta; class Magnoliopsida; order Asparagales; family Iridaceae; genus Iris; species Iris pallida. The sequence goes on from JANAVB010024997.1 coordinate 19,004,881, forward strand.
AAGATCTGCGTAGCTCTTTTGTCGACTTTGTGCGATACAGAGTCTATCTCGAATCAAGCGGACCTTTTCGACGGCCTGCTCTACTAGTTCCGGCCCAAGCACTTTTCGCTCTCCGACTTCACACCAGCATATTGGCGAACGACACTTTCTCCCGTAGAGCACTTCGTATGGAGCCATCTGAATGCTTAACTGGTAGATGTTGTTATACGCAAACTCCGCAAGCGGCAAATGCGTATCCCAACTAGTCTTTAAATCGATCGCACACAGACGCACCATATCTTTTAGGATTTGATTTACCCTCTCCGTCTGACGGCCTATTTGGGTATGGTACACAGAACTAAAATTTAGTTTCGTCCCCATCGCCGCTTGTAGGCTCATCCAGAAATGCGATAGGAATCGCCCATCTCTATCCGAAATTATTGAGGCCGGTACCCTGTGTAGTCGAACAATCTCGTCGACATAAATTTGTGCTAACCGATCGATGCTTCATCCTACTTTAATTGCGATAAAGTGAGCCGACTAGGTCAATCTATCAATAATGACCCAAATTGCATCATTCTCTCGCGACGTCTTCGAAAATCCGATAATAAAATCCATCAAGATGTTGTCCCACTTCCACTCGAAAACGGCAAGGTTCTGCAGCTCTCCGCCTGGCCTTTGGTGTCCCGCCTTTACTTGCTGACACGCCATGCACTGCGATACGAATGTAGCCACGTCTTTCTTCATGCCGTGCCACCAGAAGTTTATGCGCAAGTCCTTGTACATCTTGGTGCTTCCAGGATGTAACGAGTACTTCCTATAATGTGCCTTCGTCAGAATTTCTTTCCTTTGTTCGGCAGTTTCAGGAATGCAGAGCCTTCCCTTTAGTCGTATCATCCCATCTCCGTCTTCCGCAAAGTTAGTCGCCCTTTCTGTTGGAATCAGCTCGCGCATCTTCTTCAGGAATGAGTCATCCTACTATGCGGTCTTTATCTTGCTAAGCAGGCTCGATCCTAACTTCAGCTGAGCTAGGTGCAGGTGTCGATACTCAATTCCAAGTTCGATACCCATCGCTTCAAGGTCTCGCCGTATCTCCTTATTTATGGCTAGTATTCCCGTAAACATTCTGCTAAGCGCGTCGACTACAACGTTTACCTTGCCCGACGTATACTCGATCGTTAACTCGTAATCTTTTATGAGTTTGAGCCAACGTTGCTGTCGTAGGGTGAGATCTCGTTGCGTAAACAAGTATTTCAGGCTTTTATGATCTGTGTAAATTCTGCACGCCACACCATAGAGGTAGTACCGCCAGAGCTTCAACGCAAACACGATCGCCGCCAATTCTAGGTCGTGCGTCGGGTAGTTTTTCTTGTGCTGCATTTACTGCCATAAAGAGTAGGAGATGACTTTGTCTCTCTGCATGAGTACGTACCCGAGGCCAGTTTCCGATGCGTCGCTGAATATCCACTACAACAAAAAGACCTATTAATGATGCTTGATAAGTAGTTTTTATGACGGCTGATGTGGAAGCGTCATCAAAGTTCAGCAAGACTAGAATCTATGACGATTTACATTAAAAATATTATTGATAGTGCTCCAGTGATACGAGCGTTATAAAAAAAGTACAAAAATTTAAGTCGAAACCTCGACTCCCCCGTAATTCTTTCGCACTTAAAATAAATTCTAAACCCTCTCTCTTTCTTCTCCCGCTCCCCAACTCCCCTCAGCCTGCTCTCCAACTTCCCTCAGCCCGTTCCTCGCCTCCCTCGGTTACAGACTACACCGCAGAGGAAAGGTTGTCACCGGCGTAGCCTTCACCACCGGTTTGTCCTAAAATCTAGATCATTGCTTATTTTATGCCCTAAATTCTGCCTCGACATAATTTTAGTAAAATCTCCTAATTTTTGACAACCATACATGCATCCATCCCTCCAAAATTAGGGTTCTTTTAGGATTTTTTGACGTCTCCGTCCACGTCGGCGATGATCCGAAAAGGGCTGCATCATCGTTGACTTCTCTTGATTAAGTGAGTGATTTTGATTTAGATTTTTTTCCCTAAAAAAAGATTTTGTTGGAAATTGTTCTATGTGCGCTTCATGTTCGATAAAATAATTGTAAGTAGCAAATGCTTGTGTTCTTTAATTTTTTTTCTGTTTGTTCTTGTTCAAGGGAGTGTAATTGCATTTGGGGAGCCGAGTCCGTAGCCTCTCTACAGTCATAGCCGTGACCTGACGAGGTGCTGTGCGTGCTGGCGAGCCGAGTCTGAAGCCTCCCTTCGGATTCTGACACTAAATTCTGGGATATAAATTCAAAACTATTGATTGATTTCAGTTTCTGGGTTTATTTTGTTTGTCGATAATGTTGTTGGATCTTGATCCCTACATAAAAAGGGTTTCGATCGACTGATACGTGTTGGGTTCGATTTTGGCTTGACGATCCTGCGATTGTCTTTGTTTGTGAAGCGTGAATGATCTTTAGATCATATTCGGTTCTTCAATCGCTGTTGGATCATTTTCGGTTTCGGGTTACCTAGTTGTTGTTGGAATTATTTGTGATACATGTATTGTTGGTTTGGGTTTCTTGTATAAATTGTTGCTTGGGTTCTCCTTCCTATACTTGCTTTGGGATATTGGTTTAGGTTTTCCTTATTATACATGTTGGGTTGGGAAAGATTTCTTTGCTGTAGGAGATGTTTTGCTATTTGGATTAAAATTGTTGGTTGGGTATCTATTATTCATGATGGGTTTAAATTGGTACTGTAGGTGTTTTTATTGGGTGATTTTCGATATAAATCACATGCGGGTATATATTAGTTGGGAGTATTTCTATTTCGGGATTGACATCTCCATTAGCATGCATGCATCGTTGATTTTGGGACTACGTCCACTATGCCATGCTTGGATGTTTTACTTTATTTGTCGGTTTCGGTTTTTATTAGAGTACTCTGATACTCTTGGTGATGGTCGTTCGACCAAATGAACCAAAGCGTTGCAGATCGTATCGGATACACTGGCTCCGTGTCGGGACGTGTCCTATACGTGTTATGGCATGCTAGTACAGCAGATGATGATTGATCCTTATCTGAGACATCTTATATATCTTATTTCGTTTCTTGTCGTTGGTCGTAGTTTGTATGTTGGTACTGTTGGGTTGTTCATTCTGGGTGCAGATATGCTTCTGTTTGTACGAGTCGATACTGGACACGGATGTGAGGATACCTTCGTGTCGATGATGTAGCATCTCCATAATTGCAGCCGTGTCCCAGCGATGTGCTGTGCGTGCCTGCGAGCAGATTTCATAGCCTCCCTTCAGATTTTGACACTAAATTCTGAGGTATAAATTCTAAACTCTTGATTGATTTTAGTTTCTAGGTTTATTCTGTTTGTCGATGATGTTGTTGGATCTCGATCCCTACATAAAAAGGATTTCGATCGACTGATACGTGTTGGGTTCGATTTTGGCTTGACGATCCTACGATTGTCTTTGTTTGTGAAGCACGAATTATCTTTAGATCATGTTCGGTTCTTTACTTGCTGTAGGATCATTTTCGGTTTCGGGTTACCTAGCTGCTGTTGGAATTATTTGTGATGCATATATTATTGGTTTGGGTTTCTTGTATAAATTGTTTCTTGGGTTCTCCTTCCTATACTTGCTATGGGATGTTGGTTTAGGTTTTTCTTATTATACATGTTGGGTTGGGAAAGATTTCTTTGCTGTAGGAGATGTTTTGCTATTTGGATTAAAATTGTTGGTTGGGTATCTATTATGTATGATGGATTTAACTTGGTACTGTGGGTGTTTTTGTTGGGTGCTTTTCGATATAAATCACATGCGTGTATATATTAGTTGGGAGTATTTCTATTTCGGGATTGACATCTCCATTAGCATGCATGCGTCGTTGATTTTGGGACTACGTCCGCTATGCGATGCCTGGATGTTTTACTTTGTTTGTCGGTTTTGGTTTTTATTAGAGTACTCTGATACTCTTGGTGATGGTCGTTCGACCAAATGAACCAAAGCATTGCAGATCGTATCGGATACACTGGCTCCGTGTCGGGACTTGTCTTATACGTGTGATGGCACGCTAGTACAGCAGATGATGATTGATCCTTATCTGAGACATCTTATATATCTTATTTCATTTCTTGTCGTTGGTCGTAGTTTGTATGTTGGTACTGTTGGGTGTTCATTCTGGGTGCAGATACGCTCGTGTTTGTACGAGTCGATACTGGACACGAATGTGAGAATACCTTCGTGACGATGATATAGCCTCTCCACAGTTGCAGCCGCGACCCGGCGAGGCACTGTGTGTGCCTGCGAGCCGAGTCCGAAGTCTCCCTTCGGATTTCGACACCAAATTCTGGGGTATAAATTCTAAACTCTTGATTAATTTCAGTTTTTGGGTTTATTTTGTTTGTCGATGATGTTGTTGGATCTCGATCCCAACATAAAAAGGGTTTCGATCGACTGATACATGTTGGGTTCAATTTTGTCTTGACGATCCTACGATTGTCTTTGTTTGTGAAGCGGAAATGATCTTTAGATCATGTTCAGTTCTTTACTTGCTGTTGGATCCTTTTCGGTTTCGGGTTACCTAGCTGTTGTTGGAATTATTTGTGATGCATGCATTATTGGTTTGGATTTCTTGTATAAATTGTTGCTTGGGTTCTCCTTTCTATACTTGCTGTGGGACGTTGGTTTAGCTTTTTCCTATTATACATGTTGGGTTAGGAAAGATTTCTTTGCTGTAGGTGATGTTTTGCTATTTAGATTAAAATTGTTGGTTGGGTATCTATTATGCATGATGGGTTTAACTTGGTACTGTGGGTTTGTTGGGAGCTTTTCGATATAAATCACATGCGGGTATATATTAGTTGGGAGTATTTCTATTTCGGGAATGACATCTCCATTAGCATGCCTGCATCATAGATTTTGTGACTACGTCCACTATGCCATGCCTAGATGTTTTACTTTATTTGTCGGTTTCGATTTTTATTAGAGTACTCTGATACTCTCGATTTTTCGATATAAATCACAGACTCTAAAATTGACAGACTCTAAAAGTGAGGGTTTTGCTTTCTTTTTCAGGGTACATGTGCTATGGACAGTCTTCATGTGACCAAGTTGAAGCATTATAAGTGTACTTCTTCGCTATAGTATCTGTGAGATTTTTTATGTCGATAGTTTTGATGTAGCGAAAGTGTACTCTATATTGGATACTCTATATATTTTGAGAAGATGTATATAATAAAATAGAGAAATGTAGAATGGTAGCTAAAATACTCTATTTTGAGACAATAAAATGGAGAATGGTACTTTATATTACATTTCAATGCTTTGTTGTGAATATGGTTCAAAGTAGTTGTTTTCGAATTGAATTAAGCAGCATTTGGAATGTCATGCAGTATAGAGCGTTATAAATGTGATACAACGACCATATACAGCGATTTTTCATAACTATCCATAACGCTTTGAAAATAAAACGTAGCAAAAATTCAACCTATTAATGACGGTTTTGGATGAATTATCTATAACGCTTTTAAAAACATTTATAACACCCAATTTCATAACGCTTGGACTGAGAAAAAAATCGTCATGGTTTGTAATTAATGACGCTTTTTAGCCGTCATTAAAAGGTATTTTTGTTGTATTGATCTGAAAGCCTTCTGAACCGTTTGGAAGTGCAAGGATTGGAGCTGAGATGAGCCGTTGCTTCAACTCTTGAAAGCTGGATTCACAGTCGTCACTCCATTCAAATACAACTCCCTTCTGGGTGAGGCGAGTCAGAGGCGACGCTAGTTTTGAAAAGTTTTGCACGAATCTTCGGTAGTAGCCCGCTAAGCCCAGGAAACTCCGAATATCACTAGCCGATGCAGGTCGTTTCCAATCTACCACCGCTTCAATCTTCTTTGGGTCCACCGTGACACCTTCCGCAGAGATTACATGTCCGAGGAATGTCACGCTACTCATCCAGAACTCGCACTTACTCTGCTTGGCATATAATTCTTTTCACGCAGAATCTGCAGCACCGTCTTCAAGTGTTCTGCGTGCTATTCTCGGTCCCTTGAGTATATAAGGATATCGTCGATGAACACGACTATGAATTTATCGATTTAGGGTCGAAAGACTCGGTTCATCAAATCCATGAAAGCGGCTAGGGCATTCGTCAAACCGAACGGCATGACTAGGAATTCATAATGACCATATCGAGTACGGAAGGCAGACTTCAATACGTCGTCGGACTTGATCTTCAATTGATGATAGCCTGAACGAAGATCGATTTTTGAAAACATTGATGCGCCTTGTAGTTGGTTAAACAAGTCGTCGATTCGTGGCAAAGGATACTTGTTCCGCACGGTCGCCTTGTTGAGTTCACGATAGTCGATGCATAGCCGTATCGACCCATCCTTCTTCTTCACGAATAATACGGGAGCTCCCCACGGAGAGATGCTAGTGTGAATAAATTAGCGGTCTAGCAACTCTTGTAATTGCACCTTCAGCTCCTTCAGTTATGCTGGAGCCATTCAGTAAGGCGCCTTTGATATCGGCCGTGTATTCGGAAAGGTATCGATGCTGAATTCAATCTCTCGATCCGGCGGCATCCCGGGCATCTCGTCAGAAAAAACGTCGGAAAAATCTGCCATAAAATTAGTCTGCATTGTGTTTGTATTATCCTTTCGCATATCTCGAACTGATGCCAAGTTTCCCGCGCAGCCGGAACGCATCATACTCCTTGCCGAAATTGCCGACACCATCATTGCCGTTTTCGAGGCCGTACCGCATGAATATGAGAACTCTATCTCACCAAGAAGACGAAACACCACTCTCTTCTCCGCGCACTCGATCGTTGCACGACAAGCGCCCAACCAATCCATGCCAGGATTATGTCGTACTCTTTGATGTCTAGTACGACGGCATCCAAGGATATATATCTTCCTCCGATGCAAATGTGGCCATCCCTACAAATAAAGTTCGCAGGAATATCGACTCCCGACGGAGTGCTAACGCTAATATTTATATCTAGTGATTGTATGGTTATTTTATTTTCTTTCGCATAATCAGCAGATATAAAGCTATGCGTCGCACCCGAATCGAATAGTACTCGAGCAGGTATATTTTTGTAGAGTAATATACCTGTTACAACAGTATCGGACGCAAATGCCTCGTCCTGAGTTAAGGCATAAACTCGGTCTTGAGCTACGTGGCGTTGGTTCTGCTGGTTGACGGGCACCGCATTTGCTCCTTGCAGTATCGGCACTTTATGCGGATTTGGAACGTTCTTTGGTGGGTTGGGTTGATTCGAAACTTTATGCTGGCAATATGTAACTATATGGCCTACTTCGCCACACTTGTAGCAAGATCTCGTGACACAGTCGACGGTTCGGTGCCCACGCCTACCGTACCTGGTGCAGTGTTGACTGCTATGGCCTCGGTCATCGAATCTGTTTGAATGTTTTGCTATTCCCGATCCCCCGGCGTCGTTAGGACGCTTGTTGAAGTGGTTACTACGGCCAAAGATACGCTCACTATCAAGAGCGGCATTATAGGATTCACGGTATGTTCGGCACCTTTGATTCATGACGTCCCTTCGCAGTTCGTCATTTAGGCCTTGTTGGAAGCGTTCACACCAGGCTTCTTTGTTGGGCAGGAAGGCGCCAACAAACTTCACCAGCTTTGAGAAGCTCAAATCATAATCGTCGACAGACATATTTCCCTATCGCAGCATCATGAACTCATCTTCTTTTTGTTGACGGACGGCACGAGGAACGTACTGTTCGAGGAAGGCTTCCTTGAATATTTTCCAGGAAATCGTAACGTCTGTATCGGCTTCGTAGATTTCCTGCTTCTTAGCTGCCCACTAGTCGTACGCCCTCAGTTGCTGCTGTAACACCGCACAAGTCACCCTCTGGGACCCTTCAATGCTAAGCAGATTAAACAGGTCCTCCATCTCCGTGAGCCATCCCACGATCACATCAGGCTCTGCTCGGCCGTTGAATTTGGTGGATTCATCTTGCGAAACTCCTTTGCCTTGAACAAGGAAGAAGAATTTATCGTTTGCGGTTGCGTTTCTTCTTCTTCGTTTTTTTGTTGATCACGTTGCTTCTCCTCGGGTACTTCGTCCGTTTTCTTGGTATTGCCCGCCATTCTGCTCACTATCTGAGTCAGGGCGTTCATCTGTTTCTGCTGTACATCAAATTGGGCTTTAAATTGCATCTGAAGCTGCTGCTGCTGCAGTTCCATCAACTGTAGCATCTTCTCTATAGTCGTCTCGCTAGGGCCTGTGCTTTTTGTGCTCGATGTACTATCTACGGTTTGGGTTGTTGTGCCGGAATTGTTTCTTTTCTTAGTCATTCCTACAAAACAGAGTAAACCCGTTAGTATTTTTCAAAATTATCTACGGACTTACCTGCATGGAACTTTTATTTCACGCAGCATGTCGACGAGCATTCAATCGAGCCATCTCAACGGACATTCAAACAATGAAACATCTTTCGAAAAACTGAAAAAATATAACTGTACTCTGATACCAATTTGTCATGCCCCGAGTCGACAAACCGTTCGTCCCTGGTGTTACTTTGCCGATTCGATCGTCCTCGCTAAGGCGTGATGCCGTACGAGTCTGGAATTGCACTTGTACAAGGCAAGAACGTTACGTTGCTTTTCATATTAATACGCCAAGTTGAAACTTCACAAATTACATCAGAATATAAGATGCAGTATAGGAAGATAGAAATGCTTTTCATTCATAGCTTGCAACGAAGTGCAAGTCGTAATTACATTGGATGCCGTTGCGGCTACATTGATTAAAAACAGAAAGAAACACACTAAACAAGTTGCCTGAACTAACGCTTGCCGTCCCATACATTTGCCCCTTTATACATAAGTCGTCGATTGAATTGACTTCAAAATACTTCAGCATAGGAAGAGCTTCAAAATGCCTCTCCGTACTTCAGCTTCAGTTTAGTTGGGAGCACCCGCCGCACCTGAAGAAATTGGGGGAATGGGATTAGCACACTTGCTAAATGGACGAGACGAACCCACTCATCTAAACCGACTCTGATTGTTAGGGTAGGCTTGCTTTAGAGTTGTCTTTCTATTAGAACTAAGTGAATTCAGTTCATATTTGATAGCCATCTTTGAGTAATAAAGCATACAGTGAAACATATCAGTTTATTATATTTCTTACTACGGCCGTGCTCGTCCCTGCATGAAAATAGAGATAATATTTACACCTGCATAAGACAATAAGTGAGCATGCTACTATCTTATATGCGGTCATTGATGTTGCACATCACTTGGGACTATCTTAACACCATTTCGGCCCGCTCAGTCTAGGTTGCAAGCCTGACTGACGGTCCCGCAATGCATCAGTGCCGAAGCACGATTATTTATTCCCCCTAGGCCGATTCTATTCCGATGCCCCGGATACCGATTCGAGGAAAATATCAACTTGTGCACAAGCTGTCCATGACCATGCCAATGCGTGAACAGTTTAACATATGCAACAGTTTTGTATAGCGCAGACAGTATTGAACGGCATTATCATTTCCTCCAACTCATGCAATGATTCATTTCCCCCGAAGCCGTACTCCCGATTTAGCGTCCCGTAGGCACCAAATTATCCGAGGCATCATAACCCACGATCGACATTTCATAATATTTTGCAGCACGTGAAATAGTCTATCTTTTTACTAGAACTTTAAACTTTCTGGTTTATGTGATAGACTTATATTTTTAGAGTGAATTACTCTAAATCGATACATTTTTCTCGAGTTCTTGAACTTAGTGGATTGACATGAAATTAACTTGGCATCGTTCGATTTGAATGAATTTGAGGCAAGGAATTAGTTTGCGGGACAGAATAGAAAAGAAGGGGCCGAATCACCCACCGTTTACTTTGCTCGTGCCGATCGTCGAAGAGCTTCGCAACGTCAAGCTTTAGTTACGCGAGCTCCTGCAATGGCACCAACTCTTTGTTATAATTTCTTCTTTTTCCCTTGCTTCAAAATTTGTAATTACATCCATGAAAATGACGCGAAAGCACTTCATCAAGCCCAGCGGCAAAAGCTCCAAGAAAACCATACAGCGGTCCAGTCCCGTCGAAGGTGCTCTTATAGAGAGCTCACTCGCCGAGACGCAGCCCGCTGCATCTGGGACTTATTTCAACAGAAGTTGTTCCATTAGTTGGATCGATTCTCGTAACTTCCGTCCAAATCGATTTGAATCGATGCCGCAAGGCATTATCGTTTACCAAGCTTAGCGATCGAGTTAGATGGCCATCTAAGTACCCGGCCGATCTGACTTGGCGCAAGCATATTATGAAGTTCTGTCGCCTATCGAAAGCGGGGTGCTACATCATTCACCGTTGGAGGTTGAAGTATCCAAAGAGGAAGATGAGGACGCAGAGGACGTCTAATACTGTCATTTCCATACAACAATGAATCTTCCACATTATATGTCTAATATTGTCATTTTTTTAATCCCTAATTAATGTCCATGTTTCTATCAATCTTACCAGATGGCATCGAAGACCCGAGGACGTCGCTTGAGAGAGGCACTGATGGTTGCTGAGGAGGTAGTGGCACCTCCTGCTGCTGAGGAGGTAGTGTAGGACCGTTGAGCACCTCTAGAGGGGAGGTGAATAGAGTGTATGTGTGCAGCAAAAAATAATCACCAATTCAAAAATTAAAGTTATAACTATGGCAATAAATAAGAGACAGTAATAAATGTAGCAAGAGATAGAGAGATCAAACTCAGTGACACAGCGATGTATACTGGTATTCCTCTGAGAGGACTAATCCAGTCTCGAGTACTCTTGCTCGATGTTAATCCACTATGGCACAAACTAAATGATAGCTTGCAGTCTCTTACAACACCGTGCTTGGTGACAAGTGCACGACCAACTTCACAACACCGTGCATGATAACGAGCGTACGACCGGCTCCACAACAAAGATAGTTGTTGTACTTGGAATGACCTCTTTACAACTCTTGAACACCAAAAGACTCTAAATCAACGTAGATATTACTGACTTTTGGCTAAGAGAAGTATAGGTGTGATTTGAAAGCTTTAGAACATTTGAAAACACATGTTGAGTGGAGAAGAGAAGATGAAGAATGAATGAGTGATTTGGAATGAAAAACTCTCTTCTATTTATAGGTGTTTTCTGGGACCGAACTCGGGCAGAGTTCTGATGCAAATATTTTGCATATAGACGTTGTATGCAGATTTGGAGGCAACTGTCATTTGAATTCAAAGTGACCGAACTCGGGTCGAACTCGGTTTTGAGTTCTGTCATGGGAAATTTTGAAATATTTGTCAAAGACTGTTTGTAAAAATAATTTAGAATATTTTATAAAGATGAAATGGAAATAGGTAGGCTTTTTAGAAATTTGGACTGGGATAAACCTAAGCCAGTATTACCTAGTCGATTTTACAATTTTAAGTCCTAGACTCAATAAAGATAAAATACAAAATAAATTGTAAAATGACTTAAACTAAATTCCATTGAAATTCATCTTCATATTGATGATATGTATGCTTTGTTGATGCAGTACAACGCCCGTTGATATTGATTTCATATACCCTGAAATGATTAGCAGCAGTTTGTATATTTTATGTATTGACTTAAGTGCATATCGATTATCAAAATCGGGTGTGACCATGGAATGGGCCAACAATCTCCCCTATTTTGATAATTGACACACTTGAGTCTATACCAAAATATATCTTAAAAAATAGAACAAACAAAATACCTGAGATGGTTGGTTTTGTTTTGTTTTGGATGGATTGATTTGAAAGTATGCTTTTGATTATGTATAGCTCTTCTCCCCCTTTGTCAATATAAAAATGACTTTGGCTCCCCCGTAATGTGTGAAGCCAACAATATAAACAAAAAATAGACAAAGTGAAGCAGAAGATATCCATAAAGACAACTAGTATGGAAATAAAGTGCTGAAATAAAGTACTGAAATATCTCACTAAAAGTGCAAAGATACAATCATGAAGTACTAAATATGTCTAACTAAGAAGTTTAGACATAACAAAAATAAAAAACTACATCATAGCAAAAGATCATCTACTAACATCCTATCCGCTAGTCATCAGCTGAGTCCATATCACATAGTGGGGTCATCACCGCAAGGAGCATCAGGAGGAAAATAAGCTGCAGTAGGATCGAAGGAAAAGATGCCTCATCTCCGAACCTAGGACCTGTGAAGCCTTGGTGAGGAACAATAGTGACTGGATGAACTGGATCATGAGAGATACTCCAGTGAAGATCCGTAATCCCGTTTCGCAACACCTGAACCTGATAGATGTGGCGAAACTACGAGTCAAGATAGTTTTGATAACTATGGCAATAAATAAGAGACAGTAATAAATATAGCAAGAGATAGAGAGATCAAACTCAGTGACACAGCGATGTATACTGGTATCCCTCTGAGGGGACTAATCCAGTCTCGAGTACTCTTGCTCGATGTTAATCCACTATGACACAAGCTAAATGAGAGCTTGCAGTCTCCTACAACACCGTGCTTGGTGACAAGTGCACGACCAACTTCACAACAACGTGCTTGATGACGAGTGCACGATCGGCTCCACAACAAAGATAGTTGTTGTACTTGGAACGACCTCTTTACAACTCTTGGACACCAAAAGACTCTAAATCAATGTAGATATTACTGGCTTTTGGTTAAGAGAATTATATGTGTGATTTGAAAACTTTAGAACGTTTGAAAATACTTGTTGAGTAGAGAAGAGAAGATGAAGAATGAATGAGTGGTTTGAAATAAAAAAACTCTCTTCTATTTATAGGTGTTTTCTGGGACCGAACTCGGACAGAGTTCTGGCAGAGTTCTGATGCAAATATTTTGCATATAGACGCTGCATGCAGATTTGGAGGCAACTTTCATTTGAATTCAAAGTGACCGAACTCGGGCAGAGTTCGGACCGAACTCGGGCCGAACTCGGTTTTGAGTTCTGTCATGGAAAATTTTAAAATATTTGTCAAAGACTGTTTGTAAAAATAATTTGGAATATTTTATAAAGATGAAATGGAAATAGGTAGGCTTTTTAGAAATTTGGACTGGAATAAACCTAAGCCAGTATTACCTAGTCGATTTTACAATTTTAAGTCCTAAACTCAATAAAGATAAAATACAGAATAAATTGTAAAATGACTCAAACTAAATCCCGTTGAAATTTATCTTCAGATTGATGATATCTATGCTTTGTTGATACAATACAACGCCCGTTGATATTGATTTCATATACCCTGAAATGAGTAGCAGCAGTTTGTATATTTTATGTATTGACTTAAGTGCATATCGATTATCAAAATCGGGTGTGACCATGGAATGGGCCAACAGGTAGTGTCATCTCCTGCTACTGGATCGAAAGTGGTACATACTGCTGAGGAGGTAGTGCCACCTTCTGCTGCTGAGTTTGTAGTGGTACCTACTGCTGAGGAGGTAGTAGCACCAGAGAGAAGTTGCACCAGGAGTTCCAGTCATCCTTCTCCCCTGGATATTGATCTTGCTGGCGTGGATCCTACTTATGCGCAGTGGCTGAGAAGGAAGATTTCTCTGCGCGTACGTAGAGGACAATATATATATATATATATATATATATATATATATATATATATATATATATATATATATATATATATATATATATATATATATATATTTTGATCGGATTTGTTTTCGGTAGACTTATTTGTAGGTTTTACTTGGATGGTTTTACAACTCTTGACGGATTTTATTTTCTAGACATGGTTATTTTATAGACTTGGATGTTTTTGGATGCTATTACCTAGACTTTTATTATATAGAAATTCAACAGAGGGTTGCTCCGGGTCTCATTGATGTATGTTGGTTTGTGTGATGTATTTGTGATAGATATTTGTATATTGGTGTGTGATGTATATTGGTTTGTTGGTTCAATGATATATGTTGGTTTGTATGATTTATTTGTGATAGATATTTGTATATTGGTGTGTGAGGTATATTGGTTTGTGGGTTTGTGTGAGGTGTGATGCATATTATGATGTTTCTATGTTTCAGATGTTGTACGAACAGGGAATGTTGTGTTTTATGTATTTTTTTTTCAAAAATTTTCCAGTTAGCGACGGACTTGCGACGAAAGGTGACGGCTGAGCGACGGAATATTCTGTCACTAACTGGAAAATTTCCAGTTAGCGACAGATGTCGGCGGATTAGCGACGAAATATCCGTCGACAAGGTTCTGGCAATATAAAGATTTCCAGAACCTAAGCGACGGATATTCTGTCACTAAACCGTCGTTCTTTTGTCGAGTATTAGCGATGGCTAGCGACGAATTCGCGTCAGATTTTCCGTATCAAAAACTCTATGATACGCAGTTACCGACAAATCACCGACGAACCTGTCCGTCACTAAAAAGTAGTATCAAAAACTTTCCGATAATTAATTTGACGGAAATCCGTCGGCTAGCCGTCGCTAAATGTTCGATCCTTGATGACGGCAATCCGTCGCTAAGTAGTCGAATGGCGACAGAATAGCGACGGACTTTGTTTAGCGACGGAATATTTCCCGACAGATTTTTTCAGCAAAATTCCGTCGGTTAGCCGACGTTAAGTTGATTTACCGACGGATTAGCGACGGATGTGGCAGTCGCTAATTCGATATATTTTAGTAGTGACCCTAGCCCCTTGTAGACTCGCAGGTGGGAATTCCAAAACAAGGTACAATAGTTCAGTCATGACTTACACATCCTACGACACAATATGACTCGGTCATGATACATGTCACGACACGAATCCGGTATAACTACAGTATCAAGTTACGAACGATGATGATATACGAATAAGGCAAATAAACTAATATACATGGTACACAGAAAAGCATATAAACCAAAATCAATCAGAGAAGTCCGATGATAACATATAAAGAGAAGGGCTATAAGCATGTAAAAAACTGTAGAGGGAGACAAGGTATACTTGCCTGGTGGTAGCATGAAAAACCAACAATATACTGTCAACTAGTAAGCCATAAAGTCCAAATCTCACAACTGTCTCCGAAAGCTAAAATAGACATTACCAGCATTTTTCGAATAGTTAAATTAGCTAGGATTGCTTGTCCATAAGTCTAATTCTGAACACAGGGACAAAATGGTCATTTCAGACCAAAATGATATCCACCGTTGGACCCGTTTTGCACCGAAAAGTGTGCCAGAGTCAATGGTCTCTAAAGTCATTAAACTATATGTCTACGGATTCATTTTTATGATACGAACCCAATGGTATGTCCAATTTTGAATTCCGGTGGGCCGGGTACGAAATGTCTGTTGAGTCGGATCGTGGGGCCCGCAAAACGATGATCCGATCAACTGTCTCAGAATCGGACCAAACTTGGCATACAGGACATGAAAAATGATATGGTCATGTTGGCGCAAGTTTTGTCTCTATCTGACGAACGTGCACAAAGTAATTGGGAAATTTGCAAAGAGGCTGATACGGTGAATTTTGACGGACATGCATCAAATTCGTCGCGCACACGCAGCCAATTTGAATTCCGTCAAAGCCCACACGTCCACGAATCCGATACGCACATTTTGATGCTTTCAGTTCGTGACCACGCCGCCCAGTTTGGCAGGGCACACGTCGTGTCGGAGGTTTTCCTAAAAATTTTTTGAACACTGTTTTTTCTCGATTTTCTAAATCCGTTTTCTCGGTGTATAGTAGACATAATCAGAAACTATGAAAAGAGGTTTGGAGCCTTATAGGTTGTTTGTAATTTTATTCAATTAGTTCTTGAAAATACTAGGTGGTTTGCTCAAAATCTAGTTTTCAAAAAGAGGTTGGGACTGTTTTACATGCTCTGTTTTTAACAGATTTTGGGTCGACTTTGTGTCGATCCTACGAGAAATCTAGCGCAAGACAAATAAATCTAATTGAAGGCAATTGTAGTCGTATAGGTTAGCTACGTACCGCAAAAGACGGATCGACCATTGGTCGACCGAGCGTGATGAAATGCCACTGTAAAATCGGTCCCTCTGTATTGTTACTGCTGTCGTTGTTTTTTTGCATGTCCACGCACACGGTCGACCTGGCGGCGCTCTGGCCGGCCGACAGCCCTCCATGGCGGCGCGGGGTGGTCGCCAAGGCCGGGCACGGGTTAAGGTTAGGGTTTTGATGCATTTCTCTCTCTCTCTCTTTCTCTCTCTATTGATACATATACGCGAGTTTCACTCGGGCTTGGCTTTGTACTGATGGGCCTGGGATGGCTGGTCGAGCCTGGGTCTGTTTTGGCTTGGATGTGCTTGTGGCTGGGCTGGGCTAAGCCTTATTTCATTTTCTTATTTGTGTATGCGTATATATATATTTTATATATATATATATATACACACACACACACACACACACACACACACACACACACACATATATATATGCTAATATACCCATATGTCTCTACATACACATATTCACATATAATCATAAATAATATTTATTAAATATCCAAATATATAGTCTTTGCAAGATATAGTTTTATAAATACTTATATCTACCAAAAGTTTTATAATTACACTCAACATATAGCTAAGGTCATGTACCGTAATAATTAACTAAATAATTATTTATAAAATTCTAAAAATTACCATTTGAATTAAATAAATAAATAAATAAAATATTTCAAAATTTCTGGGAAGATGAGTTACAAATCTACCCACCTTAAAATAATTCCGTCCTCAAAATTCTAATTCATAATTATTCCTTAAAATTTGAAAATAAGTCCACTCTTACCATAATCTCCTCAATTTTAATTCCTCAAAAATAGTTTATATCCTTCGCCTAGCCATTTGTAACTACGAAACCTCGAGTACTTCTACCCACCTTTGGTCACGCTACTCCCTCAAAGGTATGTCACTAAAACTTTATAACCTTCCATCTAGTTGCTAGAATCATTATCCATAGATATCTAAGACATATAGCATCTATAATCCCCACATATCTATCAAACAACCAAAAATTAAATAATCAAACAATATTATACTATAACTTAAGAATTTTTGATAAATTCTAGTCAGCACGATCATTCATCACCCCGAAATAGGAATAGACGAGAATCAATGGTACGAGAAAGCAAAAAAGAATAATAGAGAGCGAATATGAAGTTTCAAGGGCGTTAGAGAAATTTCTAAGTGAATTTCCAAGGCAGTGTGGATTGAGATTCCTAAGGGTTTAGCCAAATTCGCAGGCTCATATCAGTACAGTTATGTAACCGATACGATATGGTCTGACCTGGATGGGCCACCAAAAAACTTGTCACGACCCGCATCCGCTTTTCGGACACGAGCTCGAGTCCATCTCGAATACGTAAACGCTATCTAGACTATGGTATCACACCTATTCATGGCAAGGCTAATCTATATCTAAATCCACAATAAGAGTATAAAACATAAATGAACACTATGGGTCGTGTTCTGCAGCCTACTAGCATATATGTCCGATTAGACTCTAATAAAATAGTATGAGTCTATAAAAGTAGGCTAACAAGCAGAATATATCATGATAAGTAATGAAAGCACGAGAGGATAACAAAGTAATATCACTAGCAAATACCTGAGTCCTGCAGACGAAATCAACTACCATCATGCTCAGCTAACTACCTCCGTGCAATCAACTACCTGAAGAGATCATCAGGTCCTCAGGGGACTAGCAAGATACATAAAAATATGTCTATCTAGAAATTTATCATGCGTAAGAAATAAGCAGGGAAGACAGAACACGACAAGTGACTATGAACACCGATACAAGAAACACTACGTATAAATGAACTGCTGGAAGGAAACATGAACTCATAACAAGAAACCAATCGGATACTCAAACCCTCGTCCTAGTGTGGACTCGCAGGTTTGAACAACTACTAACCCTCGTCCCTAGTATGGACTTGCAGGTTAGCTTCAAGAATCATCCTCGTCCCTAGTGTGGACTCGTACCGGACAAATGACTACTAACACTCGTCCCTAGTGTGTACTCGCAGGTTAGCTTCAAGAAATCACCCTCGTCCCTAGTGTGGACTCGCAGGTGGGAATTCCAAAACAAGGTACAATAGTTCAGTCATGACTTACACATCCTATAACACAATATGACTCAGCCATGATACATGTGACGATACGAATCCTGTATAACTACAGTATCAAGTCATGAACGATGATTATAAACGAACAAGGCAAATAAACTAATATACATGGTATTGTCACTACCACAATTTTAGTTTGAGGTTATTTTTGTCATTTTTGAATTATTTGAATTTAAAATATATTATTAGGAATTTTTAAATAATTTAATTGAATGGTGTGATTTAAATACTAATATAATTATTGTCTTGTGTTTATGGTTAGCCTAACCTAGATTGGACCTAACCTAGATGAGTCATGACTAACTTAGTGAGCCACTTTGAGAATTAGATGAGTTGGTTAAGGGGTTAAGTCAAGTTTAGTCATGGTTAAGTGATTTGCAAAGGACTAAGATAGAACCCTTGTTCTAGGCCATCTATTTCCCTTGATTCAATCCTTGCCATAGGATGAAACCCAAAAACCCTAACCCTAACTTTATGACCAGCCAAGAGACCCCCCTCGCCTATATAATGCCTCTTTGGGGATTTCAGCCTCTTTCTTTAATAGTTCTTCATTCTCTTAAGGAAATAGGTAAGCCTCCTTTAATTCTTTCCTAGTTTAATCAATAGGACTCCTTTTTGAATGAAATTTCTTCCATTAGGACCTAATCAATGTTCACTTACTGTTGGTGGAGTCCAATCACAGATTTTGAATCGATTTGATTGATTGGTGGCTTGTGGAGATTCCCTCTTTGAAGAGCTTTTTGTGTTGAGAAACACCTATAGGTACATTCTATTCTACCTATTAAAACTAGGTTTAAATTGCATATTCATCTAGCCCTAGGTGTCCTGATTCTGTAGGAATAGGGTTTCCCAAGTTTCGTGTCCTGTACGTGCCCGTATCGGACACGTATCAGTGACAGTTTCAGGTGCTCGATGAAATGCTTTCAAATTGTATTTGAATGGAAATTTAGATTTTTGTGTTGCTTACACGAATTTGAGACACTGAGGAAGTTTTTGTGTCGTGTCGTGTCGATATGGACACGTGCACACACGGGTTCAGGCGCGCGTGCACGAGCACTGTAGCTCCCCTGCTACCAGCGTGCTCGTGCGGGCTGCCCAGGGCACGTGGGCGCGTGCCAATGGACGTAGAGCTTAGGGCGGTGTCTGACATGACACTCCCCAAGTCTCGTGTCACTTGGTGGTGTGTCGTGTGCGTGCGAACACGTGCACAGGCCTACCAAGCTCGCGCAGACTCGTGTGCAAGTGTGCGATGGTCTGGACACTTGTGTCTGGTAGCTGTGGACACGACACTGAGGGTATGACACGTGCACACATTTGTTCTTAATTACCAACCTAATTTGTATGGGCTAGTGTTGTTTTTATTGTAGAATGGGAATTTCCCCACTTTTTTCTGATACTGAAAAGTATCAGTATTTGTTCACTATTGTTCTTCCTAAATTCGAATTTCCTTAATAGTTAATAACATGTTTAATGCTATGGTTAATGTCTGCACAGTAGGATACATGTTTAGCTTGTAGAAATCCTTCTTGTAAAGGGGTGATATTAAATGGGGTTCAATTTACAGGGAGATTGGTATCATCACTGATACATGGTTCTGAGAACCTGAGATTTTTGAGTTCCCCTGTTGAACTGAATTGGTTGAGTTAGAATTTGAATTTATATAGGTTAATATACTCAAATGTTGAACAATGGTCACTTGAGTTGAATTCTTCTTTCCTTCTAACTGAATGTGTTCGATCATTTTTGTTCACTGTGTTGTTTTCTTGTTAGTTTTTGTTAACTGTTAATAAAATGTTAGGTGATGTACTAATCTACTAAACTTCTAATATCATGTTTAGGAATGTTAGAGAATCACTAATGCTTGTTGATTAATTCACTGTTGAAGAGAAATGGGGTTAACTGTTAAGTAAATCTGGAAATTGTTTTGATGGCATGAGATTTCATCCCTGTCCTATAATTCCTGTACTGAATCTTTTCTTCCTGAATGTTCATAACTGAACCTTGTTTTGAAACCTGAGATTAGGCTATTGAGGGCTGACACTTAGTTATGGTTTAATAGGAAGTCCAATGGATTAAATCAACTTCAATTTTCATTGAAAACCTGCGACACTTTTATTGGTTTCCTGTTGGAAAATCCTAAGAGTTCATTCCTGTCACACACAGGAATTGGTGTCCCATTTTTGACTGAATCTGAAATTGCTACTTGTCACATTTCCTGGAAATGGATTCCTATTCCATCTTCCACTGTCACCTACAACACACACAGCCTTGGCAAGGTCCTGTCCCCTCTTGTTCTGAGTTGTTTTGATTTGGGTATTAAAATCTGAGGTTAAGTGTCGCTGGGTTGTTTTGAGTTATATTGGGAACTCTGATAAACCTGAGATGAGCTTCCATGTGAAACCTGAGAACCAATGGTATTTAAATGATTGATAAACCTGAGAACATGACTTTTAAACTGTTTTTCTTGTGCTAAACTGAATTCTAATCCTGGACCTTGTTGCCTAGACTATACACTCTATATCCTGTTGAACACACTCATGTACACACACATGCCCACATGCAAGTTCAGCCCTTTTTGAGTTCCTGTCATATGTCCTATACACTAGACACACACACTCTTATCCTGTCACACTCACTAGGATAGCTCTCACTCACTCTCTATTTCTATCCCTCTCTACATATATCCTATTTCCTATATAATGTAATGTATATATAATACAATATATATATATATATATATATATATATATATATATATATATATATATATATATATATATATATATGTATATTATGGTTGTGTAATCTATATACATGTGTCATGTATTAGAAATAGGCAATGTCAGATTATAAATTATGTTTGGCTAATAGGCATGGTATAGCCTATAGCCTATGGTGTGTCAGTTAGACTAGTTAAGCCTAGTTAGACTTGCTAGACCTAGGTTTGACTTCTTGGTTGACCAGGGTTGACCAAGAGTTGACTTTGACCTAGTTTGACCTAGACTCATGTAGAATGCATAGTAGAGCTTTATTTTATTATTTTAGACTTGTTGTGACTTGTAGTGTTCTGATTAGGAGCCATACACCACTCCTCGGACAGTATATTCATCTTGGACATTCAGATAGCAGGCGAGTACATTCTCTGATCATTTCATACCATGTTTAGGATTATATTTCCTGCTTTAGACTATCTTACTTGATGTTGACACGTTGGAACACGGATTGGTACTATATGGATCCCTTCATGAGATGTTATCCTTCTCGGGAGCATCAGATACTTTTGTTTCATGTGTGTTTCACTTACATCACGTATCTCATGCTTCTATTATCATGAATCTTCGAGAATCAACTAGTGACTCATGTACCCTCATGATCACCGAGCCTTCACGAATCAATTCATGAATCACCCTTTTTGGGCAACGTAGTATAATCATGAATCTTAACGTAACTTGAATGGATCCTTATGTATTGATTGGGAATGGGGGAGTATAAATCAACATGTGAATAAATCCAAGTAGTGTAATCATGAATCAATTCCCAGTAGTGTAATCATGAATCAGTCCTTAGCCATTCACATGTTTATGCAGTACTTTGAATCACTAGCACTGTCTCTCTTTATACATATCATAGATATTTACTTACAGTCTCTCTCTTTCATTATGCTATTCTTCAATTCCTGTATTTTATTCTCTAGCATGATTATATTTCCTTTCCTACTATGACTTGTTGAGATGTATTGTGCTCGTTCCTGTCCTGACTGGACCTGTTGAAATATTACAGAGGATGAAGACGAGGCTGGCTGCCCTACTTATTATGGGGCCACTTTAGATGACATATGTGACTTGGACCAGCAGGAGCCCTTAGCTGTGGACGACACTCCTCTAGACTAGGATGTCTTATTCATATTTATTCTGGATGATTGTATATATTAGTACTTCGGATTTGGGATATGTATTATCTTAGACATTTAGAATCTCTATTGTACTTGGGATTTCTTTCTTTTCAGCAGTATTATCTATCTATCATTCCAGCTTATCTTCTGCCTTAGTTTGGTGATTGAGTTTACTTTCTGCTTGTCACCCCCATTCGGAGAGTATAAACTGTTAAAAATTATATTGTTAGATGTTGTGACCTAGGACAGCGTTCTACCATCGACACTGCGACGTAGGCTAGACGTACCCATGTCTCGTGCCCTTACTCTAGGGTTCGGGTCATGACACGTTTTTAGTGGTGGCCCATGCAGGTCTAGACTAGAAGTGTAGTGGTATTCGAACTAGAGTATCACTACAGCCTGCAGTAGGATATAGGACATTAATTTTTAAGGTACTCAATCACATTAGGAAAAAATTCTTTTATTACCATCTAAATCCTTATTGTCAGCTGATCCTTTGAATTTAAATTGTCCGCCTTTGTTATATCGCTTCTTTCTCAGAAATTGATACTCTTGTTGGTCTATCTTCAGGATGGTAGAGACTCGTCAGCAGTGTACCATTCATGAAGATGCTATAGAGGGATCTGCTACCTCTCAGCCAGTTCAGCAGAGACAGGAGACTGCAGCTCTTGCCACCTCTGTTTGTATTGAGGCTCCAGCAGCAGCAGCAGGGGGTATGCCTCCACCGGCTCAGAGGCAGGACCTAGTTCTCCCAGAGGATCCTTACCAGCAGCCACCTCCAGGGACAGTAGACGCAGTGTAGCTGCTAGCCTTCTTCAAGCAGTACATAGAGGGTCAGCAGACCCAGCAGCAGAGGCACACGGCAGAGCTCACTCAAGGCATTGAGCTGGCAGTGACCGCAGTAGAGAGAGTCATAGCTCAACCAGCAGCAGCCCCGCAGCCACACCAGCCACAGGAGGAGGGCATCCAAGACTTCCAGAAGATGCACCCGAGAGACTTCCGAGGGACAGAGGGGATCATGTATGCCGATGGGTGGATCGAGCATATAGAGGAGATCTTCAGGCTGGCGGGGATTCCGACGAGGCTCCAAACAGAGGCATCGGCCAGTATGATACAGGATCTGGCCCGTACATGGTACCAGACCAACCCGAGGGTCGGTACAGCAGGACAGACTTGGGCAGCATTCAAGAAGCTGTTCAAGGAGAAGTTCTTTCCAGACGCAGCACTGGGAGCCCTCGAGACCCAGTTCGAGGCCCTAGTCCAGGGGAGCCAGTCCGTGGAGGAGTACGCAGGAGAGTTCTGCCGCCTGAGCAGATTTATAGAGGACTTGTCCGAGACGACGAAGACCCGGAGGTTTCGGAAGGGCTTGGTAAAGGAGGTCAAGTCCTACACCAAGAATACCCACAGCACTACATTTGAGGAGATCCTGGTGGACGCACTAGCTGCAGAGGATGATCTTGAGCTTAGGCTCAAGAGGGGGCGAGACTCCTAGGGAGGCAGCAGTAGCGGAGGACTGGCCAAGAGGTCGCACTTCCAGCACCAGCAGCAGAGGTTCCAGCCGCAGCAGTTTTAGCAGCCGAGGCATCAGCCAGTGCAGCATCAGCAGCAGAGGGTACAGCAGCAGGCACCGAGGCAGTAGGCCACCCCCTGTACTTATTACAAGAAGCCAGGGCACGGGTGGAACGAGTGTAGGAAGAGGCTAGGCAGGTGCCTACTCTGTGGGGCAACAGACCATCAGCTGAGGGAGTGCCCTGTGTTCTCGGGACGAGGAAAAGCAAGAGCATGAGCCAAGGCTCCAGGGGGACCGCAGAAGGGACCGTTGTCGACTCAGCAGCAGCGATTTATGTAGCACCAGCATCAGGCCAGGGGAGGCCAGCAGGGGCGAGCTTTCGCCATGGCAGCTGAGGATGCAGAGGCGATAGGAGAGCTGATCGCAGGTTTGGTTTTTCTTGACTCCAGTCCAGCTTTTGCATTATTCGATTCCGGTGCTTCGTATAGTTTTATATCAGTATCTTTTGCGGTTAGACACGGTATAATAGCTGAATCGTTGCCTAGGACTCACAAGATCACGATCGGGGGTGGCATTATCCTCGTACGTGATATTTGTAGGGGTCGGAGTGTTGTTTTGGGAGGCCGTGAGTTGGAGGTGAGCCTGCTCGTAATGCTATTGCCGAACTACGATATAGTACTCGGCATGGATTGGTTGAGCAGGCATCACGCCAGCATTGATTGCAGAGGGGGTAGAGTTCTTTTCGGAGCGCCGGGGGAGCCAGAGTTCGAGTACTCCAGACGTCAGGCGGAGCAGAGCAGCGGAGTCTTCTATGGAGTCTCGATGGAGGAGCAGACGATTCTACACCCCTTGATAGCAGAGTATATTAATGTTTTCCCAGAGGAGTTGCCGGGATTGCCACCAGACAGAGACATAGAGTTCTCGATAGACTTGGTTCCAGGAGCGGAACCCATCTCTCAGCATGTCTATCGGGTAAACAACAGCGAGCTGGTGGAGCTGAAGAAGCAAGTGGATGAGCTACAGGACAAGGGCTTCATCCGCTCGAGTTCGTCGCCATGGGGTGCACCGGCGTTGTTTGTGCCGAAGAAGGATGGGTCAGTACGGATGTGTATTGACTACAGGGCACTCAACAACCTCACGATCAAGAACAGATACCCACTGCCGCGGATCGATGATCTCTTTGATCAGTTGAGCGGAGCTCGGGTATTTTCCAAGATTGATCTGAGGTTGGGATATCACCAGGTAAAGGTGAAGGGGATGATATTCCCAAGACCGCTTTCAGGATGCGGTACGGGCAGTTTGAGTTTTTGGTTATGCCGTTTGGGCTAACCAATGCACCAGCAGTGTTTATGAACCTTTTGAACAAGGTGTTCCACCAGTATCTGGATCAGTTTATGGTGGTGTTCATAGACGATATCTTGATATATTCCAAGACTGAGGAGGAGCACGAGGAGCATCTGCGGATAGTGCTGGAGATTCTCAGGAGGGAGCAGCTTTATGGAAAACTCTCCAAGTGTGAGTTTTTCTTGGACCGAGTGGACTTCTTGGGGCACGTTGTGACTAGAGATGGTATCTCAGTTGGCCCCAAGAAGATTGTAGCAGTCGAGGCATGGGCAGCGCCGACTTCAGTTGCGGAGATCACGAGTTTCCTGGGGCTGGCAGGATATTATCGGAGATTTGTGCAGGATTTCTTCCAGGTTGCAGAGCCGTTGACACGGTTGACCCGGAAGGATGCTGAGTATGTTTGGTCAGAGGAGTGTCAGGAAGCTTTTGATGAGTTGAAGAAGCGGCTTACGACAGCTCTGATTTTGACATTGCCTTCAGAATCAGGTGGTTTCACTATTTATAGTGACGCTTCAGGGAAGGGGCTGGGTTACGTCTTGCAGCAGCATGGGAAGGTGATTGCCTATGCTTCCAGGCAATTACGTCCCCATGAGAAGAACTACCCTACCCACGACCTGGAGCTGGCGGCGGTAATTTTTGCTTTGAAGCTGTGGAAGCATTATCTGTATAGGGAGAGGGTGGAGATCTTTACAGATCACGAGAGCTTAAAGTATGTGTTCACTCAGAAGGAGTTGAACATGAGGCAGCGTAGATGGCTAGAGTTGATGAAGGACTTTGATATCCTACTTCAGTACCACCCAGGGAAGGCCAACGTGGTTGCCGATGCCTTGAGTAGGTATCCGACAGCCATGTGTTTGACCATGGATCGGCATTTGCTTGCAGACTTGGAGAGCCTTAGGATTGAGGTGATCGTGCCCGGGGTACAGATGCAGTTATGGGGGATGCAGATTCAGTCGAACTTGGTGGAGAGGATCAAGTTGGCACAGTTCGAGGACGTTGCTCTGCGGTATCTCCAAGAGCAGTTTCGAGTAGGATTGCTGGAGGGCGAGTTTTCTCTTGCAGATGATGGTGCCTTGAGGCACGGTTCCAGATTATGTGTGCCCAGCGGAGAGCTCAGGGAGCAGGTTATGCAGGAGGCCCACAGATCTCAGTACTCCATGCACCCGGGTGCCAACAAGATGTACCGAGATCTGAGGAAGCATGTTTGGTGGTCTGGGATGAAGCGGGAGGTGGCTCGCTTCGTAGCTAGGTGCTTGATCTGTCAGCAGGTCAAGGCGGAGAGGCAGAGGCCCGGTAGATTATTGCAGCCGCTGTCCATTCCTGAGTAGAAATGGGAGCATATCACTATAGACTTCCTATCATGATTGCCGCGTACACCAGGAGGAAAAGATGTAATTTGGGTCATCGTTGACAGGTTGACCAAATTGGCCCACTTATTGCCATTCAAGGTGGGTACGTCTACAGAGAGGCTTGCGGAGATGTATATGCGGCAGATAGTCAGGATTCACGATGTTCCGGTCAGCATCATCTCAGATCGGGATAGTCGCTTTACTTTCCATTTCTGGAGGAGTCTGCAGACTAGCTTGGGTACTCAGCTCAAGTTTAGTACCGCATACCACCCCCAGACGGACGGACAGTCAGAAAGGACTATTCAGACTCTTGAGGATATGCTACGGACGTGCGTCTTGGACTTTGGAGGCTCCTGGGAGGATTATCTTCATTTGGTAGAGTTTGCTTACAACAATAGTTTCCAGGCCAGCATTGAGATGTCACCTTTCGAGGCTTTGTACGGGCGTAGGTGCCGTACACCCTTATCTTGGGATGATGTTGGTGAGCGAGCTTTACTGGGGCCAGAGATGGTTGTTAATGCAGCCGAGAAGGTGAAGCTCATCAGGGACAGACTTTGCGTGGCGCAGGACAGACATCGGCACTGGATCGATAGCCACCGGAGGCCGTTGGAGTTTGAGGTACAGATTAGAGTAGGATTAGATTTAGGTTGTTTGTTTGAGATTTTTGATCATGTTGTTTATTATAATTAATTGAGACCTTGCTTGTGATTAGGTCGGAGACCAGGTTTTCTTGAGGATATCTCCGACTCGTGGTATGATACGTTTTGGTGGAGGCGGGAAGCTTAGCCTGCGCTTCATCGGCCCTTTCGTTATCAGTGGGAGAGTCGGTAACGTTGCATACAGGCTAGACTTGCCGCCTGCACTTGTGGGGTCTACAACGTATTCCATGTATCACAGTTGAGATGGTACATGGCTGACCCTAGCCATGTGCTCGATCATTCATAGATAGAGGTTGGGCCTTCTCTCAGCTATCCAGAGCAGCCAGTGGAGATTCTGGATCGACGGGAGAAGGTTCTGAGAAACCAGGTGATACCCTTGGTACGCGTCGCATGGAGGCATCATTCTCAGGAGAGTTGACCTGGGAGCGGGAGGATGAGATGCGCGAGCGGTACCCCTATCTTTTTGGACCATGATGTATACTTTCTATCCTTCTCACCAGTTGCATTTCGCCTTTCAATTTCGAGGACAAAATTCTTTAAGGAGGGTAGATTTGTCACTACCACAATTTTAGTTTGAGATTATTTTTGTCATTTTTGAATTATTTGAATTTAAAATATATTATGAGAAATTTTTAAATAATTTAATTGAATGGTGTGATTTAAATAATAATATAATTATTGCCTTGTGTTTATGGTTAGCCTAACCTAGATTGGACCTAACCTAGATGAGTCATGACTAACTTAGTGAGCCACTTTGAGAATTAGATGAGTTGGTTAAGGGGTTAAGTCAAGTTTAGTCATGGTTAAGTGATTTGCAAAGGACTAAGATAGAACCCTTGTTCTAGGCCATCTATTTCCCTTGATTCAATCCTAGCCATAGGATGAAACCCAAAAACCCTAACCCTAACTTTATGACCAGCCAAGAGACCCCCCCTTGCCTATATAATGCCTCTTTGGGGATTTGAGCCTCTTTCTTTAATAGTTCTTCATTCTCTTAAGGAAATAGGTAAGCCTCATTTAATTCTTTCCTAGTTTAATCAATAGGACTCCTTTTTGAATGAAATTTCTTCCATTAGGACCTAATCAATGTTCTCTTACTGTTGGTGGAGTCCAATCACAAATTTTGAATCGATTTGATTGATTGGTGGCTTTTGGAGATTCCCTCTTTGAAGAGCTTTTTGTGTTGAGAAACACCTATAGGTACATTCTATTCTACCTATTAAAACTAGGTTTAAATTGTATATTCAACTAGCCCTAGGTGTCCTGATTCTGTAGGAATAGGGTTTCCCAAGTTTCGTGTCCGGTACGTGTCCGTATCGGACACGTATCAGTGACAGTTTCAGGTGTTCGACGAAATACCACAAAGGGCATTTCGTTCGAATTTTCAAATTGTATTTGAATGGAAATTTAGATTTTTGTGTCGCTTACACGAATTTGAGACACTGAGGAAGTTTCCGTGTCATGTCGTGTCGATATGGACACGTGCACACACGGGTTCAGGCGTGCGTGCACGAGCACTGTAGCTCCCCTGCTACCAGCGTGCTCGTACGGGCTGCCCAGGGCACGTGGGCGCGTGCCAATGGACATGGAGCTTGGGGCTGTGTCTGACAGGACACTCCCCAAGTCTCGTGTCACTTGGTGGCGTGTCGTGTGCGTACGGACACGTGCACAGGCCTACCAAAGTCGCGCAGACTCGTGTGCAAGTGTACGATGGTCTGGACACTTGTGTCTGGTAGCTGTGGACACGACACTGAGGGTATGACACGTGCACACATTTGTTGTTAATTACCAACCTAATTTGTATGGGCTAGTGTTGTTTTTATTGTAGAATGGAAATTTCCCCACTCTTTTTTGATACTGAAACGTATCAGTGTTTGTTCACTATTGTTCTTCCTAAATTCAAATTTCCTTAATAGTTAATAACATGTTTAATGCTATGGTTAATGTCTGCACAGTAGGATACATGTTTAGCTTGTAGAAATCCTTCTTGTAAAGGGGTGATATTGAATGGGGTTCGATTTACAGGAAGATTGGTATAATCACTGATACATGGTTCTGAGAACCTGAGATTTTTGAGTTCCCCTGTTGAACTGAATTGGTTGGGTTAGAATTTGAATTTATATAGGTTAATATACTCAAATGTTGAACAATGGTTACTTGAGTTGAATTCTTCTTTCCTTCTAACTGAATGTGTTCGATCCTTTTTGTTCACTGTGTTGTTTTCTTGTTAGTTTTTGTTAACTGTTAATAAAATGTTAGGTGATGTACTAATCTACTAAACTTCTAATATCATGTTTAGAAATGTTAGAGAATCACTAATGCTTGTTGATTAATTCACTGTTGAAGAGAAATGGGGTTAACTGTTAAGTAAATCTGGAAATTGTTTTGATGGCATGAGATTTCATCCCTGTCCTATAATTCCTACACTGAATCTTTTCTTCCTGAATGTTCATAACTGAACCTTGTTTTGAAACCTGAGATTAGGCTATTGAGGGCTGACACTTAGTTATGGTTTAATAGGAAGTCCAATAGATTAAATCAACTTCAGTTTTCATTGAAAACCTGAGACACTTTTATTGGTTTCCTGTTGGGAAATCCTGAGAGTTCATTCCTGTCACACACAGGAATTGGTGTCCCAGTTTTGACTGAATCTGAAATTTCTACTTGTCACATTTCCTGGAAATGGATTCCTATTCCATCTTCCACTGTCACCTACAACACATACAGCCTTGGCAAGGTCCTGTCCCCTCTTGTTCTGAGTTGTTTTGATTTGGGTATTGAAATCTGAGGTTAAGTGTGGCTGGGTTGTTTTGAGTTATGTTGGGAACTCTGATAAACC
The DNA here is from genome assembly GCA_029216955.1 of Iris pallida. Classification (NCBI taxonomy): domain Eukaryota; kingdom Viridiplantae; phylum Streptophyta; class Magnoliopsida; order Asparagales; family Iridaceae; genus Iris; species Iris pallida. Next base: position 19,034,581 of record JANAVB010024997.1, read on the forward strand.
TGAGATGAGCTTCCATGTGAAACCTGAGAACCAATGGTATTTAAATGATTGATAAACCTGAGAACATGACTTCTAAACTGTTTTTCCTGTGCTAAACTGAATCCTAATCCTGGAACTTGTTGCCTACACTATACACTCTATATCCTGTTGAACACACTCATGTACACACACATGCCCACATGCAAGTTCAGCCCTTTTTGAGTTCCTGTCATATGTCCTATACACTAGAGACACACACACACTCTTATCCTGTCACACTCACTAGGATAGCTCTCACTCACTCTCTATTTCTATCCCTCTCTACATATATCTTATTTCCTATATAATGTAATGTATATATATATATATATATATATATATATATATATATATATATATATATATATATATATATATATATATATATATATATTTTGGTTGTGTAATCTATATACTTGTGTCATGTATTAGATATAGGCAATGTCAGATTGTAAATTATGTTTAGCTAATAGGCATGGTATAGCCTATAGCCTATGGTGTGTCAGTTAGACTAGTTAAGCCTAGTTAGACTTGCTAGACCTAGGTTTGACTTCTTGGTTGACCAGGGTTGACTAAGAGTTGACTTTGACCTAGTTTGACCTAGACTCATGTAGAATACATAGTAGAGCTTCATTTTATCATTTTAGACTTGTTGTGACTTGTACTGTTCTGATTAGGAGCCAGACACCACTCCTCGGACAGTATATTCATCTTGGATATTCAGATAGCAGGCGAGTACATTATCTGATCATTTCATACCATGTTTAGAATTATATTTTCTGCTTTAGACTATCTTACTTGATGCTGACACATTGGAACACGGATTGGTATTATATGGATCCATTCATGAGATGTTATCCTTCTCGGGAGCATCATATACTTTTGTTTCATGTGTGTTTCACTTACATCACGTATCTCATGCTTCTATTATCATAAATCTTCGAGAATCAGCTAGTGACTCATGTACCCTCATGATCACCGAGCCTTCACGAATCAATTCATGAATCACCCTTTTTGGGCAACGTAGTATAATCATGAATCTTAACGTAACTTGAATGGATCCTTGTGTATTGATTGGGGATGGGGGAGTATAAATGAACATGTGAATAAATCCAAGTAGTATAATCATGAATCAATTCCCAGTAGTGTAATCATGAACCAGTCCTTTGCCATTCACATGTTTAAGCAGTACTCTGAATCACTAGTACTGTCTCTCTTTATACATATCATAGATATTTACTTACAGTCTCTCTCTTTCATTATGATATTCTTCAGTTCCTGTATTTTATTCTCTAGCATGATTATATTTCCTTTCCTGCTATGACTTGTTGAGATGTGTTGTGCTCGTTCCTGTCCTGACTGGACCTGTTGAATTATTACAGAGGATGAGGACGAGGCTGGCTGCCCTACTTATTATGGGGCCACTTTAGATGACAGCTGTGACTTAGACCAGCAGGAGCCCTTAGCTGTGGACGACACTCCTATAGACTAGGATGTCTTATTCATATTTATTCTGGATGATTGTATATATTAGTACTTGGGATTTGGGATATGTATTATCTTAGACATTTAGAATCTCTGTTGTACTTGGGATTCCTTTCTTTTCAGCAGTTTTATCTATCTATCATTCCTGCTTATCTTCTGCCTTAGTTTGGTGATTGAGTTTACTTTCTGCTTGTCACCCCCATTCGAGGAGTATAAAATCTTAAAAATTATATTGTTAGATGTTGTGACCTAGGACAGCGTTCTACCGCCGACACTGCGGCGTAGGCTGGACGTACCCACGTCTCGTGCCCTTACTCTAGGGTCCGGGTCGTGACAGGTATAAAGAAAAGCATATAAAGCAAAATCAACCAGAGAAGCCCGATGATAATATATAAAGAGAAGGGCAATAAGCATGTAAATAAATTTTAGAGGGAGTCAAGGTATACTTGCCTGGTGGTAGCACGAAGAACCAACAATATACTGTCAATTGGTAAGCCATAAAGTCCAAATCTCTCAACTGTCTCTGAAAGTCGAAATAAATATTACTAGTATTTTTAGAATAGTCAAATTAGCTAAGATTGCCTGTCCATAAGTCTAATTCTGGATACAGGAGTAAAATGGTCATTTTTGACCAAAACGATATCCGCCGTTGGACCCGCTTTGCACCAAAAAGCGTGCCAGAGTCAATTGTCTCTAAAATTATCAAACTACATGTCTACGGATTCTTTTTGATAATACGAATCCAACGGTATGTCCAATTTTGGACTTCGATGGGCCGTGTACGAAATTGCCCGTTGAGTCAGATCGTGGGGCTCACAAAAATGATACGGTCCTGCTGGCATAAGTTTTGTCTCGATCTGACGAACGTGCACAAAGTAATCAAAAAATTTGCAAAGAGGCTGATACGGTAAATTACGACGGATACGCTTCAAATTCGTCGCGCACACGCAACCAATTTAAATTCCGTAAAAGCTCACACGTCCATGAAGCCGATACACACCTTTCGATGCTTTCGGTTCGCGACCACGTCGCCCAGTTTGGCGAGACGCATGTCGTATCAGAGGTTTTCCTAAAATTTATATTATTTTGAAGACTTTTTTCTCGATTTTCTAAATCTGTTTTCTCGGTGTACAGTGGACAAAATCAGAAACTATGAAAAGGGGTTTGAAGCCTTATAGGTTGTCTGTAACCGTATTCAATTAGTTCTAGGAAACACTAGGTGGTTTGCTCAAAATCTAGTTTCCAAAAAGAGTTTGGGACTGTTTTACATGCTCTGTTTTTAACATATTTTGGGTCGAATTTGTGTCGATATTACGGGAAATATAGTGCAAGACAAATAAATCTAATTGAAGGCAATTGTACTCGTATAGGTTAGCTACGTGCCGCAAAAGACGGATCGACCATTGGTCGACCAAGCGTGACAAAATGCCACTGTGAAGTCGGCCCCTCGGTATTGTTACTGCTGTCGTTGCTCTTTGGCATGGCCGCGCGCACGATCGGCCTGGCGGCGCTCTGGCCGGCCGACAGCCCTCCATGGCAGCGTCGGAAGGTCGTCAGGACTGGGCACGAGTTTAGGTTAGGGTTTTGATGCATTTCTCTCGATCTAGATCTTTCTCTATTGATAGATATACGCGAGTTTCACTCGGGCTCGGCTTTGTACTGATGGGCCTGGGATGGCTGGCCGAGCCTGGGGGTTTTTGGCTTGGATGAGTGTAACGTCCCAGTCCCAAAATATATAGTACTAGGTACGTAGACATGCCAGCTATATACATACGAAGTATACTCCAATATATGAAAACCTCGTATGTATACATAAGCTATAAAATGCAGTAAAACAATAGTAATATAATCTCATCCATAAAATAAAAGTGTAAAATATATGTCATAAATCAACTTTGAATTATTAATGCACAAGATGATGGACAGAGACAAATCCACTACCAACTATGTAAAAGAAAAAAAGTGCATGACATATGAAATAATTTAGCGAAGGTAGCAAGAAAGATCAAAGACACATCATCTTCGAAGGAATGGAGAAGATTACGATCTCAGCTAAAATACTTGCGAAAGACAAGAACACACACCTGGAGAGATAACCAGGTTCTCAGAGAGACGTAACAAGATACATAATAACATACCAAATAAACTGAATAAATACTGCTCAATAATAAGTCAATCAGATCGTAACATGGTCCAACACTCCACCCTTGAATTAGCGCACCATCCCCCCAACCAAACAAGGATAGGAGATGGCATACTAACCCACGATGAAGTATCTTTCGAAGTCACGAATCCAATATGGCATCCAGACCACAACATGGTTCAGTACCTTCTCATTGGAGTAGTGAGCCACACATACAACCAAACAAGGACAATAAGTAGCAAAATAGTCCGCGACAAGTTACTGTTCCAAGCCATGGTCAGATACAAGTACCCGAACCAAGAGTACTCGTACTTGACGGATAAGGTAGCCTAACCAGTCTAAGTGTATGCAGTTTTAAGAACATCCTCCAATGCATGGGCCCTGGCTAAAATGGGATCGGCATGGTCCCCCCTTGGGGCACCAGAGGCCCAATCAGTAAGAGCATAACGTTTCAAAGAATATCAGTAGCCGTCAGTAAAATAAGGGTCATCTTACACCGTATCTCCAGCGGAGCATCCGGATCACAAAAAGGAACTGTATAGTAGCCCATATGCTAAGAAATTGTCCTTTCCGTCCAATGCCTATTATGTCGTATCCACAACACAGAACCTCTATTAACCGCTAAGTCAAACTAATCATGCAAACACTATTAGCGGTTAATCCTATAGCACGGCTTATACGTACTGGTGGCCATCCAGTGACGCATATTCGAGTTCTATATGCGATTCACAACAACATGGTATAAATGTGTCAAGGCCTATGAATGCAACACACAAAGGGCGATCCCTTAAATCTAAGTTCAATGTGTAAGAAAATAGTACATAGCAGGAAATAGAACTGAATAGTAAGATTCTATTAAATTATGCCAGGTATCACAGTTTATTTTGCAGAAAGTAAATAATAAATATATGCATAAAATATGAGCTATAATAAATAAACAGCAAGTGACAAGGTATCTTGCCTGAGGTCCTTGCTGGTGAAACTAATAATCCCGTTGGGTACAGAATAGTCACAGGGCTACACAAGATGAACTCAGACGATGTGAAACTGATAATCCCATTGAGAAAAATATATGATGTGTTTCTTCCGTTAGCATTCCGAACTTCAAACGGTTCATGATTCTGATTCTTGGTTCCTCCAGAATCTCGAAAATACTAAAATATGTCAGATTTCGGACAACTGGCACTCCACAAATTTTCCAAAAAATTAAGTTCAGAACTTATGAAAATAAAACTTATATTCAAAAAATATACCTCAATACGATTTCAACAAACGCCTAGAAGACTGCATGAGCCCGAGTGGTCATGCGCCCCCCAGCTTACTTCTGATCCCAAACAACAGAAGACTAGGCCATGCATGCACCTCAAAAGCCGTGCGCCTGGACTTGCTTATCACTCCAAAAGATCATGAGACCAAGTCGCCTCCCCTGCGCCTGATCCTAGGCACACCTTGATGCGGAGCTCTGCATGCACCTCAAAAGCCATGTGCCGAGACTCGTCTATGATGCCTAAAACTCATAAACTAAGTTGCCTCCATGCGCCCGATCCTAGGGGCACCCCGACAAATCACTCTCCTCCAAAATCGAGATCTCTGAGCCATAGGAATACGTCACGCGTCCCTTGACTTAGTTCTATTCAAAGAATGGGTGCTAACAACCCAACATCTTAGCAACAACCAAATCTTCGTGACTGCCACGTGTCAGCTCCATCGCAGCCCAGCGCAGCAGTCCAGCAGATTCAGCTTCAATTCAGGACACATTAACCATGTGCCTCCACCAGCATCAGCTAAGTGGCATTCCCACGTCCAGGCGCATCTGACATATATACGCATGAGCAGCCAGCCTACTATCTATAAATAGAATGATCATTCTGATGGAACTGGGGATTTCCAGGACCCTTCCTTTGGTGTGCGTATTGATCGATAAAAAGTTAAACAGATCTAATACGTGTTCTAACCCTTCATAGGCGGAAACTAGGTTTCACGAATTATACCTGCGACGGAAAGGAGACAAGTAATTCCTGGCAATCTCGAGCGGACGACCCCAAGATCTTCTGCACGTATTCCTTCCTCGAGTTGGACGTCGTGTGGGCGACGATCTCCCAACTTTTTCTTATCCTTGGCAGCACTCTCTTTCTCTCCTTACGTGAATCACGAATTTAGAGAAAAGTTTAGATTTCTGATCAGTAATCTGGCGGCCAGAGAATAGAGGATATATATAGGCTACGGCAGGGACCATGAGGAGAAATTAGGGTTAGGTCTCTTAACGGATCTGGATATCCCGTGTTCAGCCCGAACACACAATCCAGGCCCATTAACAATAGCTCGGTCCACTAATGAGCTATTGTTGCACTACCTCCCTAATCCCAAATTATGTTTGTGGGCTCCTTTTATTATATACTCGTTTGGCTCCCCATGTTAAGATATCGTATGTCCGTCGATCAAATTAAGTTACTGACAACTATATTGATTCGACATCTTTTATCCTTAAGTAGTACCGCTCAACTTTATTTGTCATGTCGGATATAATCTACCTGCAGGGTCTACATGACAATCCTTATGATCTCCTTAAGAGGACATCATCAACCCGATGTATCGGGACATGGATTCCATTTATAATCAACAGCCCATCATACATACAATGTTATTACCCAATTCATAGAGGTTGTTGATCCATAATGAATCTCACTCTTTTATGAGTCAAAGTAATGCACATTGCATATACATGTCCGTTATTATATCTGGATTAAGAGTACAAGCATCCATAATAACAGAGGTGTTTGTTCTTTTATGTAGTCAGTACAAAGAGAACAACCTCAAGTGGTCCTGTTCAATACACACAAAATGTACTAGTGTAAACATATAGTCAAGATAGACTAATACCAGATTACACTACAACCTTTCCAATAGATTGTCCAAGTCCATCTAGGTTGTGAACTATTTATATACTCCATAGGAAACTGATAATATGATCTTCTGTGTGACACCACACACCATATTATCTACAATATAGAATATCAGACATTTGCATTAACACTTGCAACAAATACAATATGCAAACATTTGCCCATATGATTCTCATTCAAAATTTAAGGAAATAAGGTTACTACAAAAGTGATGCTTTTAGTATATAACCCTAACAATCTCCCACTTATACTCAAAGCATTGCTTTTCAGTATACTGTTATAAATCTTCCACTTATACTTAAAGCCATGCTGCTACACATCTGACTCACATTCCCTCAACATGACTGTCAAAAGTCTTAGCTGGTAAGCTCTTTGTAAAGGGATCAGCTAGGTTGTCGGCTGATGCTATCTTGATCACAGCAACTTTTCCTTTCTTTACAAAATCTCGTATCAGGTGGTACTTACGCTCAATGTGTTTGCCTGTCTTATGGGCTCGTGGTTCCTTCGAGTTTGCCACTGCACCACTATTATCACAATAAAGTGTAATAGACTTAGGCAAACTAGGTACCACATCCAAGTCCAACAGAAAGTTTCTGAGCCAAACCGCTTCTTTGGCTGCCTCAGAGGCTACCACATACTCGGTTTTCATGGTGGAATCAGCAATACATTTTTGCTTGATACTCCTCCACACAATGGCTCCACCTCCCAAAGTAAACACATAACCTGAGGTAGATTTCCTGGAATCCCTATTTGACTGAAAATCTGAGTCTGTATACCCCAAGGGAACTAAACTATCTGCCTGGTAAACTAGCATATACTCTTTAGTCTTTTTTAGGTACTTTAAAATATGTTTTACGGCAGTCCAGTGCTCTTGTCCTGGGTTAGACTGATATCTGCTGACCATGCCTACGGCAAAGCAGATGTCTGGTCTCGTACATAGCATTGCATACATTAAGCTTCCTACTGCTGAAGCATAAGAAACTGCCTTTATGTTCTCTATCTCTTTAGGTGTCCTCGGACACTGCTCCTTTGATAGAGCAATTCCATGTCTAAAAGGTAAGAAACCTTTCTTAGAATTTTGTATACTAAAACGAGTTAGTACAGCATCGATATAGAAAGCTTAGGATAAGCCCAACATCCTTTTCTTGCGATCTCGTAGAACTTTGATCCCAAGAATGTGACCTACTTCTCCCAAGTCCTTCATATCAAACTGTTTGGATAACCATACCCTTACATCAGATAATACCTTCATATTGTTTTCAATGAGCAAGATGTCATCCATATAAAGTACTAGGAACACCACCATGTTTTCGTCACACTTTCTGTTTACACATGATTCATCCTGACATTGATCAAATCCATAAGATTTTATCACCTGATCAAAACAGATGTTCCAAGATCTGGAAGCTTGCTTAAGTCCATAAATGGACTTTTTGAGCTTACAAACAACATGCTCCTGGCCCTTTTCAATGAACCCGTCTGGTTGCTTCAAATAGATGTCTTCCTCAAGACTTCCATTAAGGAAAGCTGTCTTGACATCCATTTGCCAAATCTCATAATCGAGATGAGCTGCAATAGATAAAAGAATCCGAATAGACTTAAGCATGGCTACAGGAGAAAAGGTTTCCTCATAATCGATACCCTCTCTTTGAGTAAAACCTTTTGCTACAAGCCGAGCTTTAAAGGTTTCAACCTTACCGTCTGATCCTCTTTTTCTCTTATAGACCCACTTACATCCAATGGCTTTTACACCAACGGGTGGTTCTACAAGCTCCCAGACCTGATTAGAATCTATAGATTCTATTTCAGATATCATTGCTTTTTGCCAAGACTCTGCATCTTTATCTTGGAGTGCTTCATTGTAGGTACAGGGATCATAATCTTGTTCCTCAGGGACGAAGTCTGATGACTCTCCCAAGAATATATATCTATCAGGTTGTATCACAACCCTCCCACTACGACGAGGCACTATCGGTTATGGTGTAACATTTGTGACACGTTGTACAGTTATTTGTGGTTCATCCTCTTGTACTGTTGGTACTGAAGTACTTGGTGTCTCACGTCTCAGTTCTTCTAGAACAACTCTACTTGTGGGTTTATGGTTTATCACATAGTCTTCCTCTAAGAATCGGACATTGGTGCTAACAATGACCTTCTGATCCTTAGGACTATAAAATAAACCTCCTTTCGTTCCTCTTGGATAGCCTACAAACAAGCGTACTTCTGTACGAGATTCCAACTTATCTGCTTTCCCATTCAGCACATGTGCTGGACTACCCCAAATGCGAACATGTTTCAGACTAGGCTTACGCCCAATCCACAGCTCTGTAGGAGTAAGAGGTACTGACTTAGAAGGAACCAAGTTCAAAATATAAGCTGCAGTCTCTAAGGCATATCCCCAAAACGAATCTGGCAAATCCGAATAACTCATCATTGATCTAACCATCTCCATAAGAGTTCTATTCCTTCTTTCGGCTACACCCTTCTGTTGGGGCGTTCCAGGTGCAGTCAATTGGGATACAATCCCAGCCTCTGATAAATAATCTCTAAACTCTCCAAAGAGGTACTCGCCACCATGATCTGATCGTAATGACTTGATACATTTTCTATGACGTTTCTCCGTTTCAGCCTTGTACTCTTTGAATTTCTCAAAGCACTCAGACTTACGGCGCATCAAATAAATGTATCCATACCTTGAATAATCGTCAATAAATGTGACAAAATATTCAAAGCCACCTCTAGCTTGGATAGTCATGGGTCCACACAAATTAGAGTGAACCAATTCCAACACATCTTTGGCCCTATACCCCTTTGCCGTAAAAGGCCTTTTGGTCATTTTACCTTCCAAGCAGGATTCACAGACTGGTAGTGCCTCCACTTCCAATGAACTCAAAGGTCCATCTTCAACCAGTCTTTGAATCCTTCTTAGGTTAATATGCCCCAATCGTAAGTGCCAAAGATATGTTTGGTTCATACAAGAAGGTTCTTTTCTCTTATTTAAGTTAGATGACATATTATTCATTTTCATAAGTTACATTGTGGACGAAATAGGATTAATGACATACAAATTATCAACCAATGCACCAGAACAGATAAAATGTTTATTCTTTCTAATAACAATATTGTTATTAAAATAAACTGAATATCCATCCTTAACTAATATAGAAACAGAAACTAAATTCCTTCTAAGTGAAGGTGCATAAAGACAATCTCTCAATGTCAAAGACTTATTTCTACCAAAAGATAAAGTAACATCTCCTAATGCAACGATCGATACTTTTGTAGCATCACCCATGAACAAGCATATCTCTCCATCACTGAGCCGTCTGGTTTCCTGGAACCCCTGCAATGTATTGCAGACATGATTAGTGGCTCCTGTATCTACACACCAGGTGCTGGTAGATAACACCGCTAAACATGTTTCAACTACTAGTAAATGAGATATACCTTCTTTGTTTCCTTGTTTGAGAAGTGGACAATCAGTCTTCCAATGTCCTGACCCTTTGCACTTGAAATATTTGCCTTTCGGCTTTTTCACCGCGCCTTGAGGTCCCATGCCCTTCTTTGCTAAGTTTGCCTGTTTCTGAATGTTATTCTTCTTCTTACCGCCTTTTGGCTTATAAGTAGAAGCCTTTTCAGAAACAAAAATATGACCACTCTGCCTAAAGAGAGATTCAGCATCCTGTAGCTCTTTTGCAAGTTCTGCCAAACTATACAACCTTTTGTTCATGTTGTAATTAAGGCAGAAATTGTCAAAACTTTTAGGCAGAGTCCCGAGAATGATATCGACCTGGGTTTCCCCATCGATTTCAGCACCAAGGATCTCCATCTCATTCAGATGACCCATCATCTTGAGAACATGATCCCTTACTGGTGTCCCCTCAGCCATTTTTGTATTCATCAAACATTTCATAGCAAACTGCCTAGCTGCTCTACTCTGATGTTCGAAGAGTTCCTTGAGGTTATACATCATGTCATAAGCTGTGGTCATGGCCTGATGCTGATGTTGCAGTACATTTGAAATAGATGCCAGAATGTAACACCGCACCATCTCATCTGCCTTTTTCCACTTCTTATAAGCCTCTTTGACCTCTTCATCAGAGTTAGCATCAGGCTTAGGTGGGCATTCCTCAACAAGTACATATTTGTACTCCTCAGCAGTTAGAACAATGTCCAAATTACGTTTCCAGTCAATATAATTAGGTCCAGTAAGTTTGTTTTCTTTAAGAATCACCATAAGTGGACTGAAAGAACTCATTTTTTGAAATCCTGAGAATCACATAAATAAAATTATGTAGGGCAAAAAAAACTTTTTGAATTAACTAAATATTGATTCCCTCAAAACAATAATAAGAAATTCACCAATACCTTGAACACCATGAATTTAGCATGCCACGATAGTGTGGACGTATACAAATTCAACTTTGTTCAAGTATATTTTTCTTATTAATTTTACTATCATGTCAATATAACTTTATGATAAATAAAATTAATATGCTGCTCTTGCTCTGGTCATACAAATAATAGCAGTGACTCTGATGGGGAGGATACCATTATTTGTATCTAAGTGTATACCATTACTTAATACTAAGTCCATTACCTTGTAATGAGTTCCTTCAGATGGAGAAGTGAACACATACTAGGTAACTTTCTACAATTATCCCTAAGTAAGTTTGTACTGGTGATCAATAATTATACTCATCCGATATGGAGGAAAGCACTAAAGCCAACACGCAAGTATAATTACATCACCTACAAACCAGTAATGGAGACCATAGGATTTATACTAAATAAAAATCCTCTCCCACTTAGTTATTTAACAATGAGGATTTTTCTACTAGTTGATATTATGTCCATGTTGTCCATTATTAATGTAGGCTTGGTTTTAAAAAAAACAACCACACAATAATTAACATGCATAATTAGAAAAAGCAAAATGACAAAAATAAGAGAAAATATCCAACTATTATGGTCATCTTTGCTGCTCCGTCCTCAACTATCCGAATCCAAAATCTGGCACTGCGCAAATCTAAACAACACAATCAAAAAACATGCATTGGACCATAATAGTTGGATCTAAGATGCCTGCAAAACCGAGTTAGAACAGATCTACATCTACCGACTATTACATAGCGCAAGTTTTATTGGACAACATGGACGTATCAATCAATACGTAGATCCAAAGTGGCTCTGATACCAATTGATGGAACTGGGGATTCCCAGGACCCTTCCTTTGGTGTGCGTATTGATCGATAGAAAGTTAAACAGATCTAATACGTGTTCTAACCCTTCATAGGCGGAAACTAGGGTTCACGAATTATACCTGCGACGAAAAGGAGACAAGTAATTCCTGGCAATCTCGAGCGGACGACCCCAAGATCTTCTACACGTATTCCTTCCTCGAGTTGGACGTCGTGTGGGCGACGATCTCCCAACTTTTTCTTCTCCTTGGCAGCACTCTCTTTCTCTCCTTACGTGAATCACGAATTTAGAGAAAATTTCAGATTTCTGATCAGTAATCTGGCGGCAAGAGAATAGAGGATATATATAGGCTACGGCAGGGACCATGAGGAGAAATTAGGGTTAGGCCTCCTAACGGATCTGGATATCCCGTGTTCAGCCCGAACACACAATCTAGGTCCATTAACAATAGCTCGGTCCACTAATGAGCTATTGTTGCACTACCTCCCTAATCCTAAATTATGTTTGTGGGCTCCTTTTATTATATGCTCGTTTGGCTCCCCGTGTTAAGATATCGTATGTCTGTCGATCAAATTAAGTTACTGACAACTATATTGATTCGACATCTTTTTTCCTTAAGTAGTACCGCTCAACTTTATTTGTCATGTCGGATATAATCCACCTGCAGGGTTTACATGACAATCCTTATGAGCTCCTTAAGAGGACATCATCAACCCGATGTATCGGGACATAGATTCCATTTATAATCAACAGCCCATCATACATACAATGTTATTACCCAATTCATAGAGGTTGTTGATCCATAATGAATCTCACTCTTTTATGAGTCAAAGTAATGCACATTGCATATACATGTCCGTTATTATATCCGGATTAAGAGTACAAGCATCCATAATAACAGAGGTGTTTGTTCTCTTATGTAGTCAGTACAAAGAGAACAACCTCAAGTGGTCCTGTTCAATACACACAAAGTGTACTAGTGTAAACCTATAGTCAAGATAGACTAATACCAGATTACACTACAACCTTTCCAATAGATTGTCCAAGTCCATCTAGGTTGTGAACTATTTATATACTCCATAGGAAACTGATAATATGATCTTCTGTGTGACACCACACACCATATTATCTACAATATAGAATATCAGACATTTGCATTAACACTTGCAACAAATACAATATGCAAACATTTGCCCATATGATTCTTATTCAAAATTTAAGGAAATAAGGTTACTACAAAAGTGATGCTTTTAGTATATAACCCTAACACATTCCTTCAACCGATACACACAGTCAGAGGAAAAAAAATAACAAAAGGCAGACAAGGACTGCTATATCCACATACAGAGGCCAGAAGAGACTTAACGTCCGCTTCTCCTCGCAACGCTCCGGCATCCAGAGCAACCCAGACCTTCAGAGAGTTCAAGATTGTCGTCAGATCGTCAACGGGTTCAACGCATTACCACTCGCTCCACCGATACAGTTCCCAGATAAAATCAAAAGTGTACTCCTAGGACTATGTCTAAGTCCTACATTGTATACCGTTCTGTTTGTAATTGAAATACCAAAGTTTTAATCAACAAAACCTTGTCACATTTTCGAGGGCAAACAGAGCGAAGGACCAACACCATCCACCTTATCTAAATTGGCTTTACATCATGATCACATAGCTTTCTAAATGATCATCTCGATTAAATCTAAGTCCAACAGGACTTCTTCGAGCAACCAGCCAACGTAATGTACTATGTGAAGCCGGATATTACAGTAACTTCTAATGTTAAACCCTTTGAAACATCATATATGTCACATGTATCTTGCTCATTGCATATCATTAGTTGTTCTTGATCTTTATAAACCGTCTTAGTAGCATCCAAGTCTATTGCAACTTGAACTGATTTATCAGTTAACCTCCATGTTTTCTTTTGTACTTGCTGATGGATCTATACTATATGTTTCACCAAATTATAGAGGTTAGCTGGCTCAAATAATTTAGGTGGATTGGTGGCATCAGGTGCTCTGCATTTGGCATCTATCAATAAAGAACATGACCCAAACGAAGGAAGAGACAATTCTTGCAAAGGATTTTGGACTCTACGAAGCACCCAGTAACGTCTTGGTTCGACTTTGAACTATTAGGGACCCTTTTTAAATCTCTGCTTGAAATAGACTGAAATAAACATCAATACTTGTCCGGAGGGAGTTATTTTTAGACTCTTATTATTCTCAGGCCTAGTTTGGTTCACGGAGTGGGAAGGAAAGGAAATAAATTTCTTGTCATTTCCTTTCATTTTCATTGGAAAATTGCTATTCCTATCTATTTTCTATTTCGGTGTTTGGAAAGTCCAAAATTTTATGAAGTAAAGTAAATTCTTAGTGTGGTAAAGTGAATCCTTGGATGGGTGGGTGGACCATTTTTTTTTCTATTTTTCCAACATATGGGAATCATTTTCCTTTCCTCTCCCTTTCCTTTGTGCATCCAAACATAGGAAAGGAATGACTTTTCTTTTCCAAGGTTATGATTCCGTGAACCAAACGTGGCCTTATTGTCATCTGGCACTAGCTAGTCTTTCCAATTTATAATGGTTTGCTTCTTCTATTTTTTACATCATTAGATAATTTACTTCCATAAGGGATCTTGTCGATGACCCCATTTCCATAGAAATATAAAGGCCTTCTTTTGACCTTGAAATGATTTTGTAGAAGTTCCATCGTTTTTCTAAATTTTCTCAGCACTAGATAAACTATAAAAACTAGGACTTAGTCTACCATCAACTACTGATTGCTCGTTTGTTTCTGGACTCGAAGATGTGGTTCCAGTTTGAAAGTCCTTCGATCAATCTGTGATTCAGTTTTCTGTGGCTTATTTCAATCATTCTTTCTAGATAGAGAATGAGAGGCATTGGACAAGAGAGGTATGTGTTTTCTCAGCACTAGATATACATATAGCCAATCACCTTAGCTCAAGAAGATGAGGTGGGCGGCATCCCCCTTGTTAGATTGTGGGTTCTAACCAATGGAGTGGCAATTTAATTCCCAAGGAAATTAAACTGCTTGTGTTGCTGGCCAATGTGGAACAGGAGCACGCAGTAGCAGTGGCCAATGTGGAACAGGATCATGCAGTAGCAGAGCTGGTCTTTGGCTGGAGGCGGGACATGATGCAGGACTTCGGGCTGGAGCAAGGGAGCAGCCGTGCGACAACGGACAAGTTTGGGCCAATGCAACGGTGGAGCGAACCTTCAGGCCAAGAGCAGAGCCTATGGGTGAGAGCAGGCCTTCGGGCCTCGAGCAAGACTATACGGCTGGGTTTGGACATTCAAGCCGCGTTGAAAGCCTATGGACCGAGTTGTAAGCCTTCATGCATGGTCAACAATTGTAACTAATTATGGTACGCCCCTTAATATTAGGAAATCCTTTATTGATAATCTTTCAATGTAGACTAATCTTTGGCAACAAGCATCCACAATGGAGACACTCCAAACACGTACCCTAAATTATTGAAAATTGTGTAAATTATTACTTTTGTAGTATCTCCTTGATATTGGCATACAATGGTACACTCAAAAAAAAAAATACTCCAAATTACATCTTCCATTTTTTTTTTTTTTTTTACTTTTCTACCATGTTTGGTAAGATTTTTCTCTCTATTTTTTTCTTTATCTTTCTTCCATGTTTGGTAAAATTAGTTAAAATTAGTGGGCCCAGAAATTAATGTAATGGAGCTAGCACACGCTCCAAATCTAGAGTGTCTCCTAGAGCATCCACACTAGAGACACTCCAAACACATACTTAAAATTATTAAAAATTATGTAAATTATTATTTTTGAAGTATCTTCTTGATATTGGCACATAATGGTACACTTCAAACAAATATTCTAAATTAACCTCATCCCTCTTTTTTCTCTTTATTTTTTCTTCTTGTTTGGTAAAAATAATTAATATGTATGGGCCCAGAAATTAATGTAGAGGAGCTACGACACGCTCCAAATCTGGAGTGTCTATTAGCTTTCTAGCAATTTTCAAGTATGGACAAGTGCCCATTGCAGCCTTCAAGGGGCTATAAAATTTGACTATAATCAAAATGTAGCACTTGAAATCTCTTCCACTGTGGATGCTTTTAGTTTTATAATAATTTTCAAGTATGGACAAGTGCCCACTGTAGTTTTCAATTGCTACAAAATTTGACTAAAGTTAAAATGTAGCACTTGAAATCTCTTCCACTGTGGATACTCTTGGTGACACTCCAAATTATTAGAAACTGTATAAATTATTAGTTTTGGAATGTCTCCTTGATATTGTCACATAATGGTACAATCTAAACAAATACACTAAATTAATTTTTTTTCTCTTTATTGTCCTTCATTGTTTGGTAAAAAAAATTTCTTACTCTTTATTTTTCTTCCATGTTTAGTAAAACGTTTGGTGGACCCAGAAATTAATGTAGAGGAGCTAGAGCACACTCCAAATCTGGAGTGTCTCTTAGCTTTCTAGCAATTTTCAAGTGTTGACAAGTGTTCACTGTAGCCTTCAAGTGCTACAAAATTTGACTAAAGTCAAAATATAGCACTTAAAATATCTCCCGCTGTGGATGCTCTTAGAAGACTCAATCAATTAATTACTTAACTACTAAATAAAGATAATACTACCAAAAGTAGAATTTTTTTAAAAAAGTTCTAGAGAACTTTACAACTCCTTTATTTATTCTATATTCATATTCCATGGAAGGAAGGTCGATGTCTATATATATTGGTCCGATCTTGCACCTGTAATCTATTATTGTGTGATTCATAGAGAGGTGAATAGCTTAGCAAAGGAGGGCCTAAACGAAAATTCGCTTCTATTTTGCGAAGAAAAATTGTAGCTGATATGATTAGATTCAAATCTATCTTTACATGTCTTCTACAGATACAGATTTCTTCTCCTATACGGATATGATATGATCCTCCTTCTATATATTTTGTATGACTTTTTACACCATTCATTAATAAAATAAATATTCTTGATTTTATATCATTCATTAATAAAAAATAAATATTATTGATTTTATATCGTCCATTAATAAAATCAATATTGTTGATATAAATCATCCATTAATAAAATCAATATTGTTGATTTTGTATCATCCATTATTAAAATTAATATTGTTTATTGTTTTATGGTATCAGAGCATATGAATTTTCAATCCCAACGCCATTCAAAGTCTCATTTAGATAACCAATATTGTTGATTATCACATTTTTCATATCGTTTGCTCCGTCGTGCTCTCTTTCAGATAATCAGTATTGTTGATTATCTCAGTTCCTTGTTGTCTACTCCGTTGCGTTGTCCGAGCTCCTTGCGACCACTGAAGCTAGATGCGGAATGATCTTCCCAGACGATCTACTACACGATTTTGTTTGTTTCTTGGTGATTCATTAATTTTATGGCGAAGAAAGAAATAAACAGTTGTGTGTTCGATCTTTTACTGGCAGAGTACAGATCTATAACTGACACAACTAGAAAGATCATTCATGTACGTAGATTGCTCTTTCATGTGGGTATTGCTCCTACAGAACCTATGCCACTTCAATATGATAACATGGGTGCTATACAGATTGCAAACAAACCGGTTTTTCATGAATGGACAAAACACATTTAGATTTATTTTCATTTCGACCATGAGCATTTTTTGACAGGCACCATCTCTCTACCACATGTGATCTCCGTTTATCCGTTTATCAGCTGTCATTTTTTTTTTTACAAAGTCACACCTCACGCTGTGGTTTCAGTTTCTATTGGACAAGCTCGCGTTGTTTTACCCATCATGAGTTTGTAGGGGAGAGGTGTTAAGATATAATTAAATTTAGGATTAGATTCAAGTTTATCTTTACGTATCTTCTATACGAATACAGATTCCTTCTCCTATACTAATATAAATATGTTCTCTATCTATATATTGTTGGGTTTTTTGGTTTTTTCTTTAGAAAGGTTTAGTCCCACATCGGAAAAAACAAATGGTTTGTATCTCTATATATTAGCTTTGCTATTATTGGAGATGCCCAAGTGGTGTGGAGGTGCACATGGGTTTGCCATGTGGGATTATTTTTCTAAGGGAAAAAAGACTAAAGTCAACAATTAAAGCATTCATGCTTTTTGCTCTTGGGAAATTTATTTCCATAGGAGCTAAGCCCCGTTGGGGCTTAGCGACTCGGACTCGGACTCGGACTCGGGCTCGGACTCGGGCTCAAGGGCTCATGAGGCGTAATGTGGCGTTTTGTTGGCGCACTTTGCACTTAGCACGTCAGCATCGTCGCTAGGCGCATAGTGCGCTTAAGTTGCGTCCCGTTGCGCGAGCCCATTTACGCAGCCCATTTACGCAGCCCAGCAGCGTGCGTAGAGTGCGCAGTGTGCGCAGCGTACGCAGTGTGCGTAGAGTGCGTATGTGCGTATGGCTGGCTGCATATTAGAGCGGGAACGGTTGCAGCAGTTGCTGCACTTTCAGGAGTGGTTCAGCCACTACCCTGAAGTTCAGGCAACTGCTTGGCAACCGCCCCGTGGGCTATATATGCAGGTTCTCTCCTCTCTCTCAGTGTTGGAGAAATCAGAATTCCAGGAAGAAAACTCTAAGTGTTCTTTAACACAACAGAGTAGTGAGCGTGTTTTTTAACAAAAACACTAGTACTTTTTAGTACGCGTGGGTTCTGTTACTTCAGAAACAGAGAGAGAAGAGTAGAGCCATTGCCAGAGGAGTTCGCCGTCTTCCGAGGAGTCAGAAGAGCAGGAGTGTTCCAAGGTTTTTTGTCAACCTTGCTGGTTCCTGGAAGCTGTTCGCAGAGGGCGAATAAAGCTTTGAGCAACGGTGATCATTCACCCCAGTAATTCTATCTCTCGTCTGTCACCCTTCTGTTGCCTTTAGCAATTCTGTCAGTATCTTCTTTTTAGAAGGCACTACTGCCAGTTTGCTACGATCACGAAAATCTCTTTAGATTATTCGTGAATTACGATATCTGTTTAGATCTCGTAATTTGCAGAATCCTTCTGGATCTCTGTTGCAAAACCTTCTTTAAGGAATTGCATTTGAAATATTGTCTTTACAACTGTTTCAGTTTCTGTATTTTCTATCGAAAAGCGTGCCCCGGCGTTTCCGGCAATAACAATCTCAAAGTTTTATTGCTACGATGGAAAATATTAATGCTTCACTCCTCAATACTGACTTTTGCAAATTAGAAAAGTTTGATGGAGAGCATTATCAAGTCTGGAAGAGGAAGGTTTATCTCACTCTTCAACTTAGAGACGTTGATCACGTATTGCTTGAAGAGGAACCTACTGTTCCAGATACTGGGTCTGCTGCCGCAATCACTGCGGCTACTAAACTTCAGGCCAAGTGGAGAAGGGAAAATAGCATTTGCAGGTTGCTTATCCTGAATGCTATGGAGGATTCTCTAGCAGAATCCTACAGTAAGAAACCAATTGCCAGAGACATATGGGAGTCTCTGGAAAAACTGTACGAAGAAGACAAGAACATGAGCAAAATATTTGTGGTTGAAAAATATCACAAATGGCTCTTTGAGGACGAGAAGTCCATGTTGCCGCAGGTCAAAGAATTTCTGAAGTTGCGACAGAAATTGGAAGACGAGGCTATGCCCCTCCCCGACAAGTTTGTTGTTGGAGGGATTGTCTCAAAGCTCCCCGCTGGGTGGAGCAAGTTCTATGCAAACATGCATAGGAAGAAGTTGAAAATCACCCTTGAAGATCTCCTACAGGAAATCTATGTTGAGGACCAGATGCGGGCTCAACTGAAGGTGGACACACTGTCCAAGCAATTGGCTAACGCCAATCTGGTTCAGACCAAGGAACCAAAGGGAAAGGAAAAGCGTGCAGATTTCCAGAAGAAGAAGAGGAACCCTAACAACTTGAATGTTAAGGGAACTTCTTTCAAGTCAAAGAAATCTAAGGCAAAGATGCCTTGTTTCAAGTGTGGCCAGTTGGGCCATTTCAAAAGTGAATGCACAGCACCGGCCAAGAAATCAGAGCAAGGTGAGACTAGCAAAGTCTCAATGATTACTGATGTAATTGCTATGATTGGAGAGGTTGATGCTGTAGGATCTGATTCAGACTGGTGGGTAGATACTGGAGCCACCTGCCATGTCTGCTCCAGTAAGGAGTGGTTCACCACCTACATACCTACTTCAGAAGCGGTTGTGATGGCGAACCAAGCACAAGCTGAAGTTCTAGGGATCGGGACGGTTATTCTGAAGCTGACTTCTGGCAAGTCTCTGACGCTTCAAGACGTGAAGCACGTACCTGCTATCGCCAAGAACCTGATCTCGGGAGGCTTACTCTGCAATACAGGCCTCAGAATGGACATCAATGCTGGCCAGATGGTGATGTCTATCAAGGAAACATATTTCGGGAAAGCTTTTTATACCGAAGGAATATTCAAGATTCAGCTTGTAAATCAGTCCAATGTAATTAATGTAATTAATGAAATCACTCCTTCTGCTTATACTCTTGAGTTGTGGCATAATAGGCTAGGACATGTTCATTGTAAACGAATAAACAGAATGTCTAGTCTAGGACTTATCTCCAAGTGTGGGGGTAAGGTAGAGAAATGTGAAGTTTGTGCTCAAACGAAGATCACAAGGAAACCCTTTCCTCGGGTTAATCGAAGTACAGATCTTCTGGAGTTGGTTCACTCCGATATCTGTGACTTCAAATAGTTCTCTACAAAGGCCGGGATGAAGTATTTCATAACCTTCATCGATGACTTCTCAAAGTATGCGTTCGTCTACTTGCTGAAGGCTAAAGACGAAGAATTCGAGAAGTTCAAGGAGTTCAGAGCCGAAGCTGAGCGGCAGACTGGACAACAACTCAAAAGAATAAGAAGTAATCGAGGTGGGGAGTACAGGTCTCATGAATTCGTATCATTCTGTAAGGAACATGGAATTGTCAATGAGACTACGGCTCCGTACTCTCCTCAATCAAACGGAGTAGCTGAGAGGAAGAACAGGACGTTGACAGAAATAATAAATTTAATATTGTTGACTGCTGGCCTTCCTAAGTGCTACTGGGGAGAAGCTGCATTGACGGTCACTTATATTCTAAATAGAGTGCCTCATGCAACTTCAGACGTTACTCCTCATGAACTCTGGTTCAAGGTCAGACCTAACTTGAATGTCATTCGAGTGTGGAGGTATCTGGCGTATGTCAAGCTTCCAGATCTAAAGATTCAGAAACTTGGGACAAGGACTACAAAGATGATCTTCTTAGGGTATGCCGAGAAGAGTGATGCTCGGGGATTTCTTGATATTGAGTCAAATCATATCATTGAATCTCGCGATGCAGAATATTTTGAAGATAAGTTTGCAAGGCACAATAATATTGTTCTTCCGGATGTTCCGAAGAATAATGAGGGTGCACAAGAGACTGAAGTCTTCAATGAAGATGTGGTCCAAGAAGATGTTGTTGATGAAACAACGGTTGAACCAGAACAAGCTGAGCCGTCAGCTAAGCGTGTGAGGAGGCCGAAGGACTTCGGAAGTGACTTTGTCACCTATCATGTGGAAGCAGATCTGCTTACCTATGATGAGGCGATGAAGACCAGAGACGCGGTTTTCTGGAAGGAGGCGATTGACAATGAGATTGATTCCATCACCTCAAATAACACTTGGGTGTTGGTTGATCTTCCTGAAGGAGCGAAACCCATCGGATGCAAATGGATCTTCAAGAAGAAGATAAAAGCAGACGGAACTATTGACAAGTTCAAGGCTAGGTTGGTAGCCAAGGGGTTTTCTCAGAAGCAGGAGATTGACTACTTTGACACATATGCTCCAGTAGCCCGGATGACCACCATCAGAATGTTGATTGCTCTCGCAACAATAAATAAGATGGTGATACATCAGATGGATGTGAATACGGCTTTCCTAAATGGCGAACTGACCGAAGAGATTTACATGCAACAGCCAGAGGGATTTGTCATTAGAAGTCTTGAAGACAAAGTCTGCAAGTTGGTGAAATCCTTGTACGATCTTAAACAGGCTCCCAAGATGTGGCATGAGAAATTTGACAAAGTTATAAGGTCAAATGGCTACATGGTCAGCGATACGGACAAGTGTGTTTATACGAAGTTCGCTGATGGAAGAGGTGTGATCGTTTGTCTGTACGTGGACGACATGCTTATCCTAGGTACGGATATTAGATGTGTCACGGAGACAAAGAAATTCATCTCAAGCAAGTTCAGTATGAAGGACTTGGGGGAAGCTGATGTGATCTTAGGGATCAAGATCATTCGGACAGACACTGGACTAGCGCTGTCACAGTCTCATTATATTGAGAAAATGATCACTCGTTATGGGTATCAGGATCTTCCAGGGATCGATACGCCGTACAGGTGTGATCTGAAGCTGAAGCCTAATTCAGAGGAAAGCGTCAGGCAGCTGGAGTATGCAAGCGTAATCGGGAGTTTGATGTATGCTACTACTGCCACAAGGCCTGACATAGCCTTCGCCGTGGGAATGCCGAGTCGTTTTACGAGCAATCCAGGTGTTGAACACTGGAAAGCTGTGGAACGGGTTATGAGATATCTCAAGAAGACTCAGACATATGCGTTGTACTACAACAGAGATCCGTCGGTAGTGGAAGGCTTCAGTGATGCCAGTTGGTGCTCAGAGGTGGAGAGCGAGAGGTCCACAGGTGGATATATTTTCACAATGGGTGGAGCTGCTATATCGTGGAAGTCGAAGAAGCAGACTATGCTCTCGCGGTCATCCATGGAATCTGAGTTCTTTGCACTTGATACCGCAGCCGAGGAAGCAGAATGGCTTCGGGAGCTCATGTATGATCTTCCAGTGGTTGGGGCATAAATACCAGCGATACCGATATACTGCGACAACCAGGCAACTGCGGCGGTGGCATCAAATGACCTTTTCAACGGGATGAAGTGGACTGTGCGGTTGAAGCACAGGGCAGTACACGATCTTATCAAGAGAGGTGTTATTACAGTAATTGATATTCAGAGTTAGGAGAACCTGGCGGATCCGTTCACCAAGGGCCTCAAGCGCCAGCTGGTCGATGACACAGCTTGTAAAATAGGCTTGAAGGCATTCTGATATTGTATTATTGTATTCCTACCATAAAGTTTTATGCTATTAGTTCAAAGATTTATCTACTAGGCATCTAGCTTTTGGTTCAAGGGAGGACCACTAATCGGAAGAATATCAGGAACGGTGGGTACATATTCTATTGGGCATGGAGAGGTTACGGACCTATAACCACTGTTGTCTACTGTTATTTTCTGCGGAAAATAGGTCCTGTGGGAGGTTGGCTTAAATGCCTTAATGAGTTCTCAGGCATTTGGAATGTCTGGTATGCTTTACAGGAAGCATGGTAGCACAGCACTACAAGGAGTGTGACTCCATGCTATGTGTGGCGGTGACTCCACCATGAGGTTCTCGAAGGAGGTAAAGCCTCGGCTATGTTAGCCAAGTCACAGCGGCATAGCACCGCAAATAGGCAGTTGGCCTAATGCTGTATATTGAATTAAAGAGGGATGTAGTCAGCACTACAAAGAGGAGGTGTTCCTCATGTTACGGGTGGCACGACACCACAATGAGGTAAACCCGGCTAGGGATAAAGCCTCGGCCTTGCAAGACATGTCGTAGCGGCGTAACACCGCACATAAGCGTAAGGCTTCATGCTGGGTAGTTTGGCACTACAAAGGGGCTAGACCTCATGCTACGGGTAGTATGACACTACGATGAGGTTCCCGGTGATTCGGGGTAAGGTCCTCGGCTTTAGGCCATGTCATAGCGGCGTAGCACCGCAAAGGAAGCGTTGGACGCTTCATGCCATGTCTCTTTAGTAAAGAACTCACCTATAGTGTATGGACAAAGAGATATCATGCCGTCTCTTGAGGGTAAACTTGTAGATGCCCAATATTATACACTGAAACCAGGCTGGCACACGGCCTTAAATGTGCAGCCAGAGGCACATGTAACTACATTATGTGAGTGGGGAGAATTTCAGCTATGATGCAGAATTCAAGGCTTAGTCCATTCTTGTGGTTGTAGTCTGTTGTTTGACTCACGTGGGAAGATTCAAGTCTTAAGTGGCATCTATCCTAAAAGCAAAATGGACAGTTACTGTGGAGAACACTCGTACTCATATATATAGAGATATGTGGGGGATTGTTGGGTTTTTTGGTTTTTCCTTTAGAAAGGTTTAGTCCCACATCGGAAAAAACAAATGGTTTGTATCTCTATATATTAGCTTTGCTATTATTGGAGATGCACAAGTGGTGTGGAGGTGCACATGGGTTTGCCATGTGGGATTATTTTTCTAAGGGGAAAAAGACTAAAGTCAACAATTAAAGCATTCATGCTTTTTGCTCTTGGGAAATTTATTTCCATAGGAGCTAAGCCCCGTTGGGGCTTAGCGACTCGGACTCGGACTCGGACTCGGACTCGGGCTCGGACTCGGGCTCAAGGGCTCATGAGGCGTAATGTGGCGTTTTGTTGGCGCACTTTGCACTTAGCACGTCAGCATCGTCGCTAGGCGCATAGTGCGCTTAAGTTGCGTCGTTGTGCGAGCCACTTGCGCGACCACGTTGCGCGGCCCGTTACGCGAGCCCAGTTACGCTGGCCCAGATACGCAGCCCAGTACGCCCATACGCGCAGTGTGTGCAGCGTACGCAGCGTGCGTAGAGTGCGTAGTGTGCGCAGCGTACGCAGTGTGCGTAGAGTGCGTATGTGCGTATGGCTGGCTGCATATTAAAGCGGGAACGGTTGCAGCAGTTGCTGCACTTTCAGGAGTGGTTCAGCCACTACCCTGAAGTTCAGGCAACTGCTTGGCAACCGCCCCGTGGGCTATATATGCAGGTTCTCTCCTCTCTCTCAGTGTTGGAGAAATCAGAATTCCAGGGAGAAAACTCTAAGTGTTCTTTAACACAACAGAGTAGTGAGCGTGTTTTTTAACAAAAACACTAGTACTTTTTAGTACGCGTGGGTTCTGTTACTTCAGAAACAGAGAGAGAAGAGTAGAGCCATTGCCAGAGGAGTTCGCCATCTTCCGAGGAGTCAGAAGAGCAGGAGTGTTCCAAGGTTTTACGTCAACCTTGCTGGTTCCTGGAAGCTGTTCGCAGAGGGCGAATAAAGCTTTGAGCAACGGTGATCATTCACCCAAGCAATTCCATCTCTCGCCTGTCACCCTTCTGTTGCCTTTAGCAGTTCTGTCAGTATCTTCTTTTTAGAAGGCACTACTGCCAGTTTGCTACGATCACGAAAATCTCTTTAGATTATTCGTGAATTACGATATCTGTTTAGATCTCGTAATTTGCAGAATCCTTCTGGATCTCTGTTGCAAAACCTTCTTTAAGGAATTGCATTTGAAACATTGTCTTTACAACTGTTTCAGTTTCTGTATTTTCCATCGAAAAGCGTGCCCCGACGTTCCCGGCAATAACATATATATATATTCATAGTTGTATAATTTTTTACATCATTGGTGAGTGTTCGCCCTTGGTCTATGCGGATCAGGGGCCCAGCTAACGTGTGAAACACTCCGCCTGGGGAGTACGGTCGCAAGACCAAAACTCCAAGGAAATAAAATCAATATTGTTGATTTTATATCATTCATTATTTAAATAAATATTGTTGATTTTATGTCATCCCATTAATAAAATCTATATTGTTGATTTTATATCATCTATTAATAAAATTAATTTTGTTGATTTGTTTATGTACCATTTGCCATGTATGTTTAGACTCTTTATAATAGAGGAAGGGTGGTACTAGATTGACTGAGTTTAAACTGGATAATCGAAAGGTAGATCTATCTACACGTCAACTGGTCTACCTTCTAGGATTTAAATCAGAAATTAATTGTGTTCACCAAATCAAAGTTAAGTCAGATGCCACGCATTCATGTTGGACGATTCTATTTCAAATTATGGTTTAATTGATAACTTTCAGTAAATACACGTACGGACGCATTTTGGGCAGACAAGGACTAGCTAAATTTTAGGCATGTTTTGGAACATAAAGATCAACCAAATCAGTGTTTAGGCATTCAAGTTGAACCTATAGTTGGAATATTGACCTAAATAAGATTTTTTTTAGTAAAGCTTTTAGAATCTTTTATTAGGGTTAGGTTTATTGTATTTTCTTAATTTACTTAGAACTGCTAATGAAATATTTTGATCAATAAATTTTATATAGAAAAATTATGGTGGATTAATATAATCTAGTAGTCCTTGAGCATCAAGTCGTTATTCGGTGAACTCGGAAGCTATCTGCTATATATGGTTGGTGACTCGACTATTAGCAGATTTTTATCTTTAGGACATCCTGACGTTTTTACGAATATTTGTGAGAATATCATTTTTTTTTCTGTAATGAAACCTTCGGCTGCATGTGTTGATGATGATGTCGAGCTCAAGGAAGAAAAAGTTCTTGATTAATTCTAATGGTTGGTTGCATCACTGCATGTATCTGCACGTCAGGTTGATAGTCTTTAATGGAGCTTTGATGGTAATGACCTTTTAATAGTATGGGACATATCACCAACTTCTGGCCGACAAATCTACTTGCTAAATTACCATCCCACCAACAGCTTTCAGAAATAATAAGTTTGTGGAGTGGTAGATAAATTCCATTTCCAGAAGTCTGAAAAAAGTAGATATTCATCATATAGTATCTCTCAGAAAACGACATCTTAGCAAATATTTCCTTCACATATGGGCATCTACTTTTTGTGTGCATACTAGTTAGAGCATCTTTAGTAAGACTCATAGTCATGTCCAATTCCTATATTCAGAATTTTGAATCTTATTTTGTAGAATAGTAAGTCTCATTTCTAATACTAATTTCTACAATTTCAGTCCCATCACACCAATAGGTGCTAAGGGTTGAGCCTCCCAATTTCTAAATTCTATATTTTAGGAATTCATTTTGTAGAATAGTAAGTCTCAATTTGGAGCCCAACTTTCTAGATTCTAGATTTTATATTATTTTTTTTCCAAATCAATTTTTGACTATACAATCTTAAGGACCGGAACTCACTTTATCATTTTTTTACTATTCTCATACAAATCCAACACATATTCTACATTTACCTTCTTTTTTTGAAAATTTGGACCCCAAATTGCATTGGAGAGTCCCAACTACTAATGATGCTTAATTGGGAGTACCATACAATTTCAGTACCATAATGATGCTTAATTGGGAGTACCATACAATTTTAGTCCCTTTCGGGTACCTGCTCCGCATCCAGCTAGCCCACAGTGATCTACCTTGCAAGAATTGTCGTACCAGCCTCCAGCCCACTATTATGCGCAGAGTACGCAAAGAGCGGAGAGCAACTCCTCCTTCCTCTCGTGGTCGACATAGTTCCTCCCAAGCAATTGCATGTATTCCTCCCCTCCATATGAACTCAGCACACATCTTCTCCAATCTATCTATAGTGGACAGTGGTAGAAGAATGGATTGCAACCAGAAACTTGTGATGGAGAGGATAACCAAGCGTACCAACTCGATTCTCCCTCTGAAGGATAGATTCTTCGCCTGCCAGCCCTCCATCTGCCTCTGTGCAAACTCCACAATACTGGAACGTTCAACTGCTTTAGGATAGTTAATTGAAAGTGGGATGCCGAGATACTTCACAGGTAGCTCTCCTTTGGGGATCCCAAGAATGGCAGCCTTCTCCTACTTCTGCGGGCAGCATTTATTGAAGTAAATAGTACTATTGTCTTTATTTAGTTGTAGTCCCGATATCCGTCCAAATTCCTCCAGAAGTACGGATAACGTACTGAGGCCGGTCGTCGAAGGAATCAAGAACATCAATAAATCATCCGCATAAATATGATGGGTGATCTGAGGATGTATGCGCCGAAATAATAGAGTGATTCAGTGTCGGCAAACCGCTAAATCTATCATGCAGGTAAAATACTCCATAACAAGGGTAAATAAGTACGACGAAAGAGGACACCCTTGTCGAATACCTCGACTACTCTTGAAAAATCCATGCGGTTGGCTTTTGATAAGTACCGAGAAGGATGTCACGAAATACACTCCCGAACACAAGCCACCCAAGCCTCTAAAAATCGTATGGATATCATTATATGACACAAAATATCTCTATTTACTGTGTCGTAAGCCTTCCACAGATCGAGCTTAATGCATGCTTTGTTGGCCCCTGATTTATTGATTTCCAGCACCATTTCGTGCCCTAGTAAGAAGAGTTCCACGATAACCTTTCCTTTGATAAAGGCCGTTTGGTTCTTAGAAACTAGACCTTGCATCACCCTTTCCGTTCGGCGACACATGAGATGAGTAATAATCTTGTATAAATAATTACAACAAGATATGGGTCTGAAGTCTGCCAGCGACGAGGTCCCCTCCTTCTTTGGTATAAGTCTTAAGAAGGTGTGATTAAGCGAGTGCAAAAGTCTACCATGTCGAAAGAAGTCAGTGATCATCTCCACCACCGAATCTTTAAGCACATTCAAGTGCAGCTTGTAGAACTTGTTTCCAAACCCATTGGGTCCTGGAGACTCACCCGGATTTGCCCGATTTATAATTTCTGCCACCTCATCTACCGTCACTGGGCGTGGAAGAGCCTAACTGCCCACTTCTGTAACCAGCTTCTTGCAAATAATATATGAAAATTTAGTGGGATAATCCTCTTGATTATATAGAGTGGAATATACCTCACCGCCTCCTTGTGAACGTTAGATTGAGTGGCCATCTCCGCTCAATCAGCTCCCAATAACTTGTGAATGGTGTTGCAATTTTGGCGCATCTGAACAATGTCATAAAAAAATTTCGTACATTTATCACCGTCTTTCAGCTAACTGCACTTCGCCCTTTGCGCCATTTGAATTTTGTCCATTGTGCGCAGCCTCCCAACTTCGCGAGCCAACTCCTACTCCTGTGCAGCCAGGTCCACGTTCAAGATATTCGCCTGGAGTAGAGCTTGGAGATCATGTAAAACTGCCTCCTTGGCTGCTACGTCTACTTTAGGCGAGTCTTCGCACCATTGCCGGAGAGCAATCTTCGTGCCTTTCAGGCGTTGCACCAATCTGAACTGTGGTTTACCCTACACTTCTTCGTCTAACGCAGCCCGGACCGTATCTACATATCCCTCCTTTAGATGTCATGCGTTGTTGTACCGAAAAGGTCGAGACTTCCTTGCACCTTCGTGGAGAGTCGGATAAGTAATGGAGAGTGGTCGCTCATCCCTGCCATTAGACCTTCCGCGACCGCATGAGGGAAAGTATCAAACTAGTAGCCGTTCCAGAAAGCACGGTCAAGTTGGAACGCCACCCTTTTCTGAGTTGACTTGGTTTCCAAGTCCATATGTGTCCAGTCCTCTCCAAGCCTCGCAACCCTGATCGAAGAATGCATCCATGGAACTCTTGCATGGTAGCATTAGGTACTCTCCTACAGCCCAATTTTTCATGCCCAAGTAGTGTTAGTCCCGGGGCTTGATCAAAGATGGTAAAACAGATGCAACAAAGATCTACGATGATACAAATACCAAATAACCCGATTACAATATGGAGGAGGAAAATAGAGAAGAGAAGATCTCTCGTTCTTCCTTGCAAACGTGTTGCAATTGGGACAGAACGAGTTACAATAATCTAGAAAGAGATAAGAAGAAGAACAATGCTGGGGTGTCAAAACACCGTTGCTCAAAGCAAGATTCGCCCCACACGATCTGCTTCTAGGAACCAGCAAGTTTGAAGAACTTGTGGAACGCTCGAAGTCACCTCTGTTCTGACTCCTCGGATGGACTTGCAATGGCGGCAACAGCTCTCTCTCTCTCTCTCTTTCTCCTTTTCTGACTTCTATTTTTCGTAGTAACCACAAAGGAGGCCAGAAGAGAGTATTTATAGAGAGAGGGTGGAAACCCTAACCGCCTCTTCAGTTATGGAAAGATTGAATCAAATCCCAAAAAGATGGCAACGAGATTAATTTAAATCCCACAAAGATAGGAACGAAATTAATCAAATCCCACAAAGATAGGACCTGAATTAATCGCATTGATTTAGCCTTTCCATAACTGACTAGAAGTCTGCACAGTCAGCGGAGCCCCCCCATACGGCAGCAGCAGCAGCAACATGGCCGCATGAGCCGCATGGTCGTATGGGCCGCATGGACCGCATGGGCCGTATGGACCACATGAGCCGCATGGCCTCGTGGTCGCATGAGCCGCATAGCCGCATGAGCCGTATGGGCCACATGGGCCGCATGGGCCGCATGAGCCGCATGGGCCGCATGCGCCGCATGGCCGCATGAGCCGTATGGGCCGCATGGACCACATGAGCCGCATGAGCCGCATGGGCCGCATAAGACCGCATGGCCGTATATGAGCCGCATGTCGCATAAGACCGCATGGCCGCATAAGACCGCATGACTGCTGACGTGCTAAGTGCAAAGTGCGCCAACAAAATGCCACATTACGTCTCATGAGCCCATGAGCCCGAGTCCGAGTCCAAGTCGCTAAGCCCCGTTGGGGCTTAGCTCCAAATGAAATTAATCCAAGAGAATGACAAAAGCATTAATGCTTAATCCTTGGAGCCTTATTCTTACCTCCTAGTAAAATCACCCACATGGTTCCCTCCTTAGGGTCACCATCCCATGTGCATCTCTCAACAACACACCCAAGTATATATGTTGAGATAACTCATGGTGCATTTCCGATGTGGGACTAAAATTTACAAGGCATGTTGAGAGCAAGCTCTCTCCATGTAAAGAAAGCACCAACAATCCCCCACATATCACAACATATATATGTGTCCAGGGTTGAGCGTTCCTTACAGTAACTGTCCATTTTGCATTAGGATAGATGTCGCTGATGACTTGAATCTTCCCGCATGAGTTAAATAACAATGCGATACAAGAATGGACTACGCCTTGAATTCTGCACCACAATTATAATTCTTTCCACTCACAAAGTGTAGTTACGTGTGCTTCTGGCTGCATATTAAAGGTCCTGTGCCAGCCTAGTTTCAGTGTATAATTTTGGGCGTCTACAAGTTTACCCTTAAGAGACGGCCTGATATCTCTTTCCATACACTATAGGTGAGTTCTTTATTAAAGAGATATGGCATGAAGCCTTGCGCTTCCTTGCGGTGCTATGCCGCTATGACATGGCCTGAAGCCGAGGCATTACCCCTACCTGGGAACCTCATCGTAGTGTCATACTACTTTAGCATGAGGTCTCGGCCTTTTTGTAGTGCCAATCTACTCAGCATGAAGCCTAAGGCTTCCTTGCGGTGTTACGCCGCAACGACATGGCTTGCAATGCCGAGGCTATACCCCTACCTGGGTACCTTATCGTGGTGTCGTGCCACTGTAACATGGGGCCATCCTTCCCTTTGTAGTGCTGTCTACAACTCTTTAATTACATCATACAGCATTAGGCTACCTGCCTATTTGCGGTGCTATGCCGCTATGACTTGGCTTGCAAAGCCGAGGCATTACCCCTACCTGGAAACCTCATGGTGGAGTCACCCCACTGTAGCATGGAGATTCACTCCTTGTAGTGCTGCTCTACCGTGCTTCCTGTAAAGCACACCAGGCATTCACTCTGCCTGAGAACTCATTAAGGCGTTTAAGCCAACCTTCCACAGGATCTATTTTTTCTGTAGAAAATACATAGTAGACAACAGTGGTTATGGGTCCGTATCCCTTCCATGTTCCAGAGAACAAGTACCCACTGTTACCTGATAGTTTCCCAGTCAGTGATCCTCCTTTGAACCAAAAGTTAGATGCCTAGTAGATTTCTCTTTGAACTAATAGCATAAAACTTTATGGTAGGATTACAAAGACACACTATCAGAATACCTTCAAGCCCATTTTACAAGCTGTGTTATCGACCAACTGGCACTTGAGGCCCTTTGTGAACGGATCTGCCAGGTTTTCCTGACTCCGAACATCAACTACTGCAATTACACCTCTTTTGATAAGATCGTGTACTGCCATGTGCTTCAACCGCACAGTCCTCTTTTTTCCGTTGAAGAGGTCATTTGATGCCACTGCCGCAGTCGCCTGGTTGTCACAGTATATCGGTATCGCCGATATCTGAGCCCCAACCACTGGAAGATCATACATGAGCTCCCAAAGCCATTCTGCTTCATCTGCTGCAGTTTCAAGTGCATAGAATTCAGATTCTATGGAGGAACGAGAGAGTATAGTCTGCTTCTTCGACTTCCACGATATAGCAGCTCCATCTAAGGAAAAAAAACATATCCACCTGTGGATCTCTCGCTTTCCACCTCTGAACACCAGCTAGCATCACTGAAGCCTTCCACTACTGTCGGATACCCATTGTAGTGCAGTGCATATGTTTGAGTCTTCTTGAGATATCTCATCACCCGTTTTACAGCTTTCCAGTTCTCAATCCCTGGGTTGCTTGTGAACCGATTCAGCATCCCCACGGCGAAAGCTATGTCAGGCCTTGTGGCAGTGGTAGCGTACATCAAACTTCTGATAGCGCTAGAATACTCCAGCTGCCTGACGCTTTTCCTCGAGTTTGGCTTCAGCTTCTGATCACACCTGCATGGCGTATCGATCCCTGGAAGATCCTTATATCCATAGCGTGTGAGCATCTTCTCAATGTAGTGAGATTGAGACAGCGCTACTCCAGTGTATGTCCGGATGATCTTTATGCCCAAGATGACATCTGCATCCCCCAAGTCCTTCATACTGAACTTGGTTGAGAGAAACTTCTTTGTCTCTGTGACACAACCTATATCCGTACCTAGGATTAGCATGTCGTCCACGTACAGACAAACTATGACTCCTCTTCCATCAGCAAACTTTGTGTAGACACATTTGTCCGTCTCGCTGACTCTGTAGCCGTTTGACCTAATAACTTTGTCAAACTTCTCATGCCACATCTTGGAAGCTTGTTTCAAACCATATAATGATTTCACCAACTTGCAAACCTTGTCTTCAAGACCTTTGACGACAAATCCATCTGGCTGTTGAATGTAAATCTCTTCGGTCAGCTCCCCATTCAGAAATGCTGTCTTAACATCCATCTGATGTATCACCAACTTATGTATAGCTGCTAGAGCGATTAACATCCTGATGGTGGTCATCCGAGCTACTGGAGCGTATGTGTCAAAGTAGTCTATCCCCTGTTTCTGAGAAAATCCCTTGGCTACCAGCCTGGCCTTGAACTTGTCAATAGTTCCATCTGCCTTCATCTTCTTCTTGAAGATCTATTTACATCCGATGGGCTTTTCTCCTTCAGGTAGATCTACCAACACCCATGTGTTATTGGAGGTGATAGAGTCAAATTCGTCATTCACTGCCTCCTTCCAGAAGATAGCATCTCTGGTCTTCATCGCCTCATCATAGGTAAGCGGATCTGCTTCCACATGATAGGTGACAAAGTCATCTCCGAAATCTTTCGATCTTCTCGCTCGCTTAGTTGACGGCTCTGCGAGTTCTGGTACAAGAGTTGTTTCATCAACAACAGCTTTTTCTTGGACTACTGGCCCATATGAGATTTCATTCTCATTTGCACCTACATTATTTTTCGGAATGTCCGAAAGAACAATGTTTTTGTCTTTTGCAAACTTGTCTTCAAAGTATTCAGCATCGCGAGATTCGATGATATGATTTGACTCAATATCAAGAAATATCCTAGCATCACTCTTCTCGGCATACCCCAAGAAGATCGCCTTCGTAGTCCTTGTCCCTAGCTTCTGAATCTTCGGATCTGGGAGCTTCACATACGCCAGACACCCCCACACTCGAATGACATTCAAGTTTGGTCTGACTTTGAACCAGAGTTCATGAGGAGTTACGTCCGAAGTTGCATATGGCACTCTATTCAGAATGAAAGTGGCCGTTAATGCAGCTTCTCCCCAGTAGCATTTTAGAAGGCCTGTAGTAAGCAGCATAGAATTCATCATTTCTGTTAATGTTCAGTTCTTTCTCTCTGCTACTCCGTTGGATTGAGGAGAATATGGAGCAGTAGTCTCGCATATGATTCCATATTCTTTGCAGAATGATGCAAATTCATGAGACCTGTACTCCCCACCTCGATCACTTCTCAACCTCTTGAGTTGTTGTCCAGTCTGCCGTTCAGCTTCGGCCCTGAACTCTCTGAACTTCTCGAAAGCTTCATCTTTAGACTTGAGCAAGTAGACGAACGCGTATTTTGAGAAGTCGTCGATGAAGGTTATGAAATATTTCATCCCGGCCTTCGTGGAGAAATGTTTGAAGTCACAGATATCGGAGTGCACCAACTCCAGAAGATCTGTGCTTTGATTGACCCGATGAAAGGGTTTCCTTGTGATCTTCGTCTGAGCACACACTTCACACTTCTCCATCTTACCCCCATATTTGGAGATAAGTCATAGACTAGACATTTTGTTAATTCTTTTACAATGAACATGTCCTAGTCTATTATGCCACAACTCAAGAGAATAATCAGAATATGCAACTGTATTAATGTCATCAAACTGGTTGACAAGCTGAATTTTAAACATTCCTTCGGTTTGATAAGCCTTTTCGAAGTATGTTCCTTTCTTGGACATCACCATCTGACCAGCATTGATGTCCATCCTCAAGCCTGCGTTGCAGAGCAGGCTCCCAGAGATCAGGTTCTTGGCAATCATCGGAACATGCTTCACACCTTGAAGCATCAGAGTGTTCCCAGAAGTGAGTTTCAGTTCCACGGTCCCGATCCCCAGAACTTCAGCTTGGGCTTGGTTCGCCATGACAACCTTCTCAGATATCGGCTGGTACGTGACGAACCATTCCTTGCCAGAACAGACATGGCAAGTCGCACCAGTGTCTATCCACCAGTCAGAGTCAACCCCCACAGTTGTGACCTATGCGATCATAGCAACAAAGTTAGAAACCAATGAAACCTTATTAGGCTCACCTTTCTCTGATTGTTTAGGCTTAGATCTGCATTCACTCTTGTAGTGGCCTTTCTTGCCATAATTATAACAAATCACGTGGGACTTAGTCTTCTGTTGTTTGAATGAAGGACCATTCTCTTTCAGATTAGTGAAGTCCTTCTTGGGATGAGAAGCCGCCTGCTTCCCCTTGGGATCTCTCGTCTGCACAAGATTAGCTTTAGCCAACTGTTTGGACAGAGTGTCCACCTTCTGGTGGGAACGCATCTCGTCCTCAACATGGATCTCTTGAAGTAGATCTCCCAAGCTAATGTCTAGCTTCTTTCTGTGCATCCTTGCATAGAAGGTACTCCATCCAGCAGAAAGTTTTGAGACGATCCCTCCGACGACAAACTTGTCGGGAAGGGGCATCTCTTCGTCTTCCAGTTTCTGACGCAGCTTCAGAAATTCCTTCACCTGTGGCAACATGGACTTTTCGTCCTCAAAGAGCAATTTGTGATATTTTTCAACCACAAACATTTTGCTCCTGTTTTTGTCTTCTTCATACAGATTTTCTACAGACTCCCATATGTCTCTGGCAAGTTCCTTCTTCGAATAGGATTCTGCCAGAGAATCCTCCATAGCATTCAGGATGAGAAGCCTGCAGATGCTATTTTCCTTTCTCCACTTGGCCTGGAGTTTGGTAGCCACGTTGATTGCGGCAGTAGATCCAGTGTCTGGAACAGAGGGTTCTTCCTCCAACAGAATATGATCAACGTCTTTTAGTTGAAGAGTTAGGTAAACCTTTCTCTTCCAGACTTGATAGTGCCCTCCATCGAACTTTTCCAACTTGCAGAAGTCCGATTGGAGGAGCGAAGCATTAATGTTTTCCATCTACACGGATCTTGCTTTGAGATTGTTAGTCCCGGAGCTTGATCAAAGATGGTAAAACAGATGCAACAAAGATCTACGATGATACAAATACCAAATAACCCGATTACAATATGGAGGAAGAAAATAGAGAAGAGAAGATCTCTCGTTCTTCCTTGCAAACGTGTTACAATTGGGACAGAACGAGTTACAATAATCTAGAGAGAGATGAGAAGAAGAACAATACTGGGGTGTCAAAACACCGTTGCTCAAAGCAAGATTCGCCCCACACGATCTGCTTCCAAGAACCAGCAAGTTTGAAGAACTTGTGAAACGCTCGAAGTCACCTCTGTTCTGACTCCTCGGATGGACTTGCAATGGCGGCAGCAGCTCTCTCTCTCTCTCTTTCTCCTTTTCTGACTTCTATTTTTCGTAGTAACCACAAAGGAGGCCAAAAGAGAGTATTTATAGAGAGAGGGTGGAAACCCTAGCCGCCTCTTCAGTTATGGAAAGATTGAATCAAATCCCAAAAAGATGGCAACAAAATTAATTCAAATCCCACAAAGATAGGAACGAAATTAATTCAAATCCCACAAAGATAGGATCTGAATTAATCGCATTGATTCAGCCTTTCCATAACTGACTAGAAGTCTGCACAGTCAGCGGAGCCCCCCCATGCGGCAGCAGCAGCAGCAACATTGCCGCATGAGCCGTATGGCCGCATGGGCCGCATGGACCACATGAGCCGCATGGCCTTATGGTCGCATGAGCCGTATGGCCTCATAGCCGCATGGGCCGCATGGCAAAGTACGCCAACAAAATGCCACATTATGCCTCATGAGCCCATGAGCTCGAGTCCGAGTCTGAGTCCGAGTCGCTAAGCCCCGTTGGGACTTAGCTCCAAATGGAATTAATCCAAGAGAATGACAAAAGCATTAATGCTTAATCCTTGGAGCCTTATTCTTACCTCCTAGTAAAATCACCCACATGGTTCCCTTCTTAGGGTCACCACCCCATGTGCATCTCTTAACAACACACCCAAGTATATATGTTGAGATAACTCATGGTGCATTTCCGATGTGGGACTAAAATTTACAAGGCATGTTGAGAGCAAGCTCTCTCCATGTAAAGAAAGCACCAACAAGTAGTACTGCATTAAAGTCCCCTATCACCAAGAGTGGTAGCCTGCCATTCGATTCAACAAGCTCACTAATATGGATGATATCTTGCCACAAGGTCCTTTTGTGTATACGGTCATTGTGGCCATACACCACGCACAGTAGGAACTCTAATCCGCCTTTGTTAGTGAGATCTACTGCAATGGTCTGTTCGGCCATGAGAACCACTTGTCCATCCCATGAGGTCTTGTCCCATCTCATCCATATTCTTGCCATGTCACATAGAGATAAGTTGTTAACCTGTGCCCAACTCGCAGGTGTTCTCCGAAATAAAATTCGTTCGAATTTGATTTTAGTTTCTAGTATAACATTAATATAGCTCTTACCTTGCTTTAGAGTCTCCATAATCTCTCTCCACCGTCTGATTGAGCAGGTCCCTTGTACGCCAGACAATCAAAGACATTGATCAAGATTAGAGTCCCTTGTCCCGCGTGTCTTTTCCGGCTTGTAGTTCCTTGGGCATTCTTCAATTTCGATCCTTCATTACTAACTCGTGGTCCCGCTGCCATCTTTCGACAAGGCCGAACCCCCATCGTATCGCCCACTCCTGCCGAGAATTGTCGTGAGCTTCCAACGCCTTGTGATAGGAGTAATGCTAGCGCGGATCCGCCATGGTTGTCTTTCCCCATCGCCTCGAGGCAAGTATGGAATTGGAAGGCTTACTTGGACCTGGAGTGTTACACTCATCCGCGTCTCGACCGAGTTGCAATATGATCCTGAGTTATTAGTGCTAATTCCATGCCATTTTAGTCCATCTATTAATTACTTTCAAGCCCTTCATACATCTCCGTCCTGTTGACAGGGACTTGCATCTCCTCCTCCCCGGCCGGCTCGTATATTCCCGTGCCCTCCTCCGATATTGGGACTACCCCTTCCTCTCATTCTTCTACCTGTATGTTGCATTGTTGCATGAGGTGTCCAAAGTAATTACACCTCTGGCATACAGGAGGAACCCATTCGTATTCGACTTTCTGCGTGAGCACCTCCCCTGTCGTGATCTCATATGCCAGCATCCTAGGTAGCTCTTTATTAGAATCTATCTCTATGAACACCCTAGGGTATTGTAGCCTGGACCTGACAATCATCGCTTCGTCCCCTTTCATGGGCTTGCCAATCAAACTCGTTAACTTCATTATATGGATGCCTTCTAGTAGAAGATAGGGAACCCTGGAAATCGAACCAAAACTAGAACCGTATGCAAAAGTTTGCGCTCGCATTTAGCTTCCCGATGTCATTCCTTCAGTATGATGAGTCTACCGTTGAACGTCCATGGACCGTGGACCGTCCTTTATAACTCGATCAACATCCTCCTTCATGTCGAACTTCACAAAGAAAATCCTGTCCTCCCTAGCAAAGAATTTCATGCTACATTTCGGTCGCCGAACCCTGGCCGCGTAGGCCCGAATCTGTCCATGGAACGGCTTTTCGCCAAGCATGTATAATACCACTGTGTTTTGCCTGTACTCTATTGTCTCAGCAATCTCTTCCTTATGGAAGATAGCTCGTACCTCCCCATCCACCTTTTTGGGTGAAACGTAGTGCATTTTGTTTGTTGTAAACAGCCCAGAAGTGAAAGAACAGAACACAAGTTTTGTGGTACTTAATAGACTTGGTTGATTTTTATTAAAGGAAATGACAGCTATATATATAGCTGACCATGTAACAAAAGATAAAAACAAATCCATAGTTGTTTTAACAAACAAAACCAACTTAACCATCTACCAAAACAACCTAAACAACTTAACCAATTAACAGACAATCTAAACAACCTAACCAATTTAATAAAAAACAAGATTAACTCTAACAATCACTCCCTTAATCTTGTTGCACCCGGATGTGACGCCCCAGTCCCAAAATAGTAGGACTAGAAACGTATCATGCCAGCTGTATACATACGAGTAAATATACGACTCGTATATATACATAAGCTGTAAATGTAGTAATCCAAGACAACTAAATCTCATCCACAAAGATAAATAATGATATAAAGCAACTTTGAGTTTGTCATGTACATAATAGTTGGACGGAGACAAAGTCCACTACCAACCAAATTAAATAGAGAAAAATATACAAGAAAAGAATTTAGCAAGCGAGAGCAAGTGACAAATCCAAGAGTAATCATCACGACGGAATAGAGCGCAAGCCATGGCCTTAGCTAGAGCACCTGCAAGAAATCGCGAAAACACACACCTGGGAAAAAACCAGGTCCTCAGAGGGACGTAACAAGACACATAATATCATGTCATAAACTGAATAGTAAGAGCTCAATAGAAAACATACATGCGTAAAGGTTCCTAACCATTCTATGTGATATATACTTTGAGAAGACAACGTTCTACGCAGGAGCTTAGATGTTCAGCATAGATGGAGAGAGAGTAGTAGTAGGTAGCGCTCATAAGAGGCACTATCAACTATGGGCAGAAAGTAGTTCTCATATGAGAACTATCGGCCTCGGGGCAGTAAGTAGCGCTCATCTGAGACACTATCGGCCCAAATCTATGTGTGTACTGAACACGTAGCCCCTACGCTAATAACTGTCTTCCCCCCTCCCAATGATACTACACATGCGTCGCCTCCACGACACTGTTTAATCCTTAATAACTGCCAAGTCTTCTACCAAAAATCTATTAGCAGTTACATCCTAACATACGGCCTTTACGCACCGATGTACGATCGATACGCAAGTCCGAAGCTATATGCGACTCGCAACTCACACACAACCCGTGGCACATCGTGACAGTTCATGAGATGCACTTAAACATACGGTGGTCCCTTAACTCTAAGTCAATTGCACAAAATATAGTAATTTGTATCTACATATAATTTAAAAGAAAACAACTTGAAAATAAACACAACATGCATGTTATTGAGCAGGAAATTTAAACAGTAGTGGCAAGGTGTCTTGCCTGGGGTGTCGTCTGGTGGTACGATGTTCTGTCATGTTCCAATAGTCCAATAGCCATAGCGATGCACACAAAATCTGATTCGCAAAGAAATAGGAACGTGGGATCAGTCGTGATCAAGTTTTGACAATAGAAGAAAATTTGGAGTAAATAATTACTTACACTAGTTTTAGAATTTATTTCATAATATTTTGGAGTCTAAATTTTATTAGTAAAAATAATTTACAATACACTAAAAATCAAGTATCGTTTTAGTTTAGGTAAGAAAAACTCTAAGGTTATCAAGATAATATTTTTTGAGTCGAAAGATATATTAGTAAAAGGTAAATATTTGAAAAGACTACACTTCATGGTATAATTTAGTAAATACTTTTTATTAATCGAGATATTAATTTTAGGAAAAACTATTTTTGGCAAAACCCTATAAGAATATAATATCACATATATTAGGGTTCCGAATCTAGTTTGAAAACAATTTATATGCTAAGGTCAATAAAATATAATTTTCCAAAATTTATATATATTGGTAAATATTATAGATATGTTTTATTAAATAATAATGATAATACTAATGTTTAAGAAAACAATAAATAATTTTAATAATACTTAATAATGATAATAATAATTATAATAATAATAATGAAAAATTTTGTTATAATAATACAAATAATAATTATTATAATAAAAGTAAAGTATAATTAATAATAATAATAATAATAAAAACAATATACGATAATAATAATAATAATAATAATAATAATAGAAGAGATAATAATAATAGAAATAATAATAATAACAATAATGATATTAACCAACGGAGATGCTTATCTCTGTGAAACGTTGAGAGAGAGAGAGAGAGAGTAAAGAAAAAGGGGTTTGTGGTTACCGAGGCGGAGCGGACGGTGGATTTTTCGGCGAAGCTCCGGCGCACTGGAGGCGAAGAGACTCGGCAGAGTGGAGGGGAAGCCGCACGGGGAGAGCGGGATCGTCCAGATCCGAAGGAGCGCATGGGTGGCATTTGCCGAACACGGCCCGGCGGAGGCGGATCCGTCGCTGGCGCGCTCGTGAGTGCTGCGGAGGAGGGCGCTCCACGCGGGCGAGCTGCTGGGAGAGACGACGCCGGTGGTGGCACTGTTCTCTGGCGGAATCGGCGGCGGTGAGTGGTGCTGAGGATCGAGCGGCCAGGGCGCTGGGACGGCGACAGACGGCGCTAGGGTTTCGGTCGGGGTTTGATGGAGGCGACAGACGGCGGATAGCCTCACCGGCGGGCGGAGGTCAGCGCGACGGTGGTTGGC
This sequence comes from Iris pallida, assembly GCA_029216955.1. Classification (NCBI taxonomy): domain Eukaryota; kingdom Viridiplantae; phylum Streptophyta; class Magnoliopsida; order Asparagales; family Iridaceae; genus Iris; species Iris pallida. The sequence goes on from JANAVB010024997.1 coordinate 19,075,412, forward strand.
GGTGGTTTCCCGCGCGGTGGAGACAGGGTTTGGGCGGCGCAGCTGACCGAAGAGGAGGCGCTGGAGGCGGCACGAGGTTCTGCTGACGGCGGCGGATCGAGGCCGCGAGCGGGAACAGGCGAGGCGGCTGGGCGCCGAGTCCGGCGGAGGGAAGCTCGTACCAGCGATGGCCCATCCTGAGCTCGACGGTGGGTTCGCGGACGCCGCTGCCCAGGAGGCGATTTGGCCTGTGCAGCGTGGCAGATTAAAGGAGGAAGGCATGGCCAGAACGGCGACGACGGGCATCTGTGCGGATAGACGGAGAAGTTCGGCATCGACAGGATTTCTCGGCTGAGATCAGCGGTCGCCGGTACAGAGACGGCGGCCGTGCGGGCTCCCGACAGCACAACGAGCTTCGCCGACCGCTGGCGTCGCCAGATCTGGGGACCCGTGGGGTCGGCTACGCCGGCTCGACGTAGAGGTAAGGGTGTGTCGTTTGTGTTCTCTACTCTAGCTCTTGGGTTAGTAGCGGCGGCGATGTGAGTTGTTAGGGGTAGCGCCATGACGGTGACCCACGGTAGAGGCGATGGTGGTGGTGACGATTTGCCGGGTGGTGTTTGGGGATGATGACGATGGCGATGGTGCTGGCGTTGGTTGATGACAGGATTTGGCCGGAGAAGGTGGATGAAGGCAGGGCTGGGGTTGCGCTATTGGTGGCGGTTAACAGGGCTGTCGGTGTTGTTGTGTCGGGGTGTGTCCCGACAAGAGGTGGACGTCCGGCTTGTCGGACGGGAAAAATCATGTATTTGTACTGGGAAACAATATAGTGGATGGGAAGGGGAACACGGACACGATACACAATCTGTGGGTTGTGGTAAAAATTCTGGAAGAGTACCTGCCTATTTATAGGATGTGGGAATTCCCAGTTGGGTAGGAATTTGGGGATTTAAAATCCTCTATAGATAATATCATATAAATTTAATTAATTTAATTCAATCAAATCTAATCTCAATCTATTTTAAATCCAAATAAATCTAATGGATAAATCTTCATCCTTATTTTAAACTATTTAAAATATTTCAAATCAAGAGTTTAAATTGCCATAATAATTTCGAAATATGATTTCCAAAAATACTAACAATAATAATTTCAAAAATTACTTTATTATTTAAAAATGAACTAATTAATAATTATGAAATATTTATCTATGACCAAATAATATTTACATAAATATATGTTTCTAAAATAAATTTTTATAAGAATATTATTTATTATTATAACTGTCTAAAAAGACTTCTCCTAAATAAAATTATAAATTTAGAAATTTTGGTATCTAAAAATAATGATTATATATATTATTTTGAATTGATTCAAATAAAAAAATATGCTTAAAAGAAATACGTACGCTCGCACATTTTTACACTCGTCGAGCAATTTCGAAAATCAAAATGTCGCGCGTGACGTACAATACGATTATGCGACGTACAATACAAAATTTTAAATCAGTACCAAAATTAAAAAAAATACAGTAAAAATTTAGGGGTTTTACATCCTACCCAACTTACAAAAATTTCGTCCTCGAAATTAAGAATAAGTAGGGGGTGAGAAGGTACAAGGGTATAGCGATAAGTAAGCACAGTCAATTCATTGGGCGAGACAAGGAAACGATGTTGAATGAAAACAGACATTAGTGTCGTGAATTTAATAAATGCGAAGATAACCATGGATTAACGCAAGAAGAAAAATGTTTTAAGATGACGCGCAATAAGCAATAGTATGGGTTCAAGTAAAATAAAATAAATTTTAGACCTTACAGTTATGGTCTCTTGAGTGTAGGTTGAGGGCACGATTTAGAGAGCGAATTAGATTTCACTCCTATATTTAAGCGATTTGAAAGTCGTGATAGGGCCGAGAAAAGTGCGACGCCTTCGTCCTTCTAAAAAGTTGAAAGCGAACGTAATTAAGGAGTTTAACTGACGATACCATCAATTATGAATACGTGGTTCAAGGCATCAAGATAAGTTCAAAAAGAATTGCCAAGGCAGTCGCGGGGGAGACTCTAGGGCCAAGTTAACTACGTCTCCGTCCACGTTTGAACAATATACAAAAGGCGAACCAAGTGCACTATGGTTGATCAGACCATCATGTATCGGTTCTGATTAGACGATATGTTAGTGGGAGCTCTTCCAATAACATATGTCGTGAACAAGCTTGATAAAGGGTGAGCTTCCAAAACTAGACTATACTGTAGCGTTTTAGTCGAGCTAGTCAAAATATAAGTACGCTAGATAGTAAAAACAGTCTAAGTTCCTCAATAAGTCGTAAGGACAATGGAAATACTAAACTGTGATGCATTCTACTTAACTTGCAAGAGTTAAGCTAGTAGCGTGATGAAACAATGGATTTAGTATTCAAGATAAACCACAAGTTAAGTATTTAAGGAATTAAATGAATCACAAGCACTCCTCGGGTCGAAAGAATTTAGTCGAGATCGAGTCTCATCTATAGTTAAAAAGTATATTGGTTTCACGATAGGGATTAAAGTACAGTCTTTTTGACCCGAAAGTTGTAATATGAAATTAGAGTACAAGGAGACGTGTTTTAGTGGCACGTGATATACCTACATGAAGGTGGACTCGTGTAGGTCTTGTTTGTGAAATTTGTGGGAAGGAAAAGTCTAGTGTTGTGCTCCAAATACCCAAGTCACGGTAAAGGACACAAAAGAAATTAAAATAGAAAGTGGGAGTTCATGAGATAATAATTAACGAACCAAATAAATGACCGAGCTAAAGCATGAAATAAAGATAACTTAGAATCAAATCAAGGTAAAATAAATTAGGAGTACAGTTTCTAGGGATATGATAGCCACTTAGATGGAGTACGATCAAGGAACAATCTAATCATTTCTCAAGTTTCAAATGATTAGATGGTCATGACAAAAGATCTGGAATTGAGGGAAGGTCGAGTAAGTCAAAAAGATATGTTCATCGGTTTGGTCGATGACTAACTATACTTGTGTATATGCAATATCATAATCATAGGTGGCATGACAATCTAATGTACAATACTTCTATCTCACTAGGGTGACCTTCCTTGCTTCTTGGTCCTCTACCAATATGATCTAATCTAAATTTTAAGTTCCTCGAAGTTCTCAATAAAATTTTCAAGATACTCTGCCACCATTACCAATTATATTAGACTGTCAATTTAATTGAAATCTCTAAAAATTCTCGAAATAGTCCTTGTATATCGCAAAATAAACATGCTTTTTACCAAAATTTAAATATCCATAATAAAAGGCCTTAAACTCGAAATTTAAATAACTCTATAAATCATAGATCATAGGACAAAATTTGAAATTTGAATTTTTCCTTCAAAGTCGATATCTTCTAAAAATTTTAAACAAAGTTTTTCCATCATCTCTTTAAAATTTAATAAACTTTATAAAACATACGCGCAATTTAAAACCTCAAGTTCTCTCCCTTCTAAACTTTCATCTCTCTAGTCGTCTAGAAAATCATAATTTTAAACTCTTTAAAAAAATCTCGGGATAAACTCTATCATATTATAATCCAAACTTAAGTTAACCATAAATCATGTGTCACAATATAACTATTTCACAATTTCAAAATTCATAAGAAATCTGCTTTCTCGATCTAGCTATCCTCTCGTGTATACCACCTTGTAAATTTAAAGTAAAATTTCAACTATCCTTTGCTGGCGGTAATATGCTACTACCCAACTTGGAATTAACTAATCTCTATGATCATATCTCTAGGAAAAATAAATGTCTTTATACTCAAATATAACCTCAATGGATATTAATTGTTAATGCAATCTATCTAGCCATGTGTTTAACCTATGTGCATATACTAGTGTAGTCATCTTACTAAACACGAAACTAAGAAATTTACGGTAGAAGGAGTCAAGCAAGATGCAATTCAAGGAGGTCGAACGAGAGTTCGAAATTTGAAGTCAAGAAAGGATGTCAAGTAGGCGGATGAGATTCTAGACTCTAATCCTATGTTGTAGGCTCACATCGGTACGGTAAAGTAACTGAAGTGATAAACTTGACCTGCATGGGCCACCACAAAAACATGTGACACCCCAATCCCAAAATAGTAGGACTAGAAACGTATCAAGCCAGCTGTATACATACGAGTAAATATACGACTCGTATATATACATAAGCTGTAAATGTAGTAATCCAAGACAACTAAATCTCATCCACAAAGATAAATAATGATATAAAGCAACTTTGAGTTTGTCATGTACATAATAGTTGGGCGGAGACAAAGTCCACTACCAACCAAATTAAATAGAGAAAAATATACAAGAAAAGAATTTAGCAAGCAAGAGCAAGTGACGAATCCAAGATTAATCATCACGACGGAATAGAGCGCAAGCCATGGCCTTAGCTAGAGCACCTACAAGAAATCACAAAAACACACACCTGGAAAAAAACCAGGTCCTCAGAGGGACGTAACAAGACACACAATATCATGCCATAAACTGAATAGTAAGAGCTCAATAGAAAACATACATGCGTAAAGGTTTCTAACCATTCTATGTGATATATACTTTGAGAAGACAACGTTCTACGCAGGAGCTTAGATGTTCAGCATAGATGGAGAGAGAGTAGTAGTAGGTAGCGCTCATAAGAGGCACTATTAACTATGGGCAGAAAGTAGTTCTCATATGAGAACTATCGGCCCCGGGGCAGTAAGTAGCGCTCATCCGAGACACTATCGGCCCAAATCTATGTGTGTAATGAACACGTAGCCCCTACGCTAATAACTGTCTTCCCCCTCCCAATGATACTACACATGCGTCGCCTCCACGATACTGTTTAATCCTTAATAACTGCCAAGTCTTCTACCAAAAATCTATTAGCAGTTACATCCTAACGTACGGCCTTTACGCACCGATGTACGATCGATACGCAAGTCCGAAGCTATATGCGACTCGCAACTCATACACAACCCGTGGCACATCGTGACAGTTCATGAGATGCACTTAAACATACGGTGGTCCCTTAACTCTAAGTCAATTGTACAAAATATAGTAATTTGTATCTACATATAATTTAAAAGAAAACAACTTGAAAATAAACACAACATGCATGTTATTGAGCAGGAAATTTAAACAGTAGTGGCAAGGTGTCTTGCCTGGGGTGTCGCCTGGTGGTGCGATGTTCTGTCATGTTCCAATAGTCCAATAGCCATAGCGATGCACACAAAATCCGATTCGCAAAGAAATAGAAACGTGGGATCAGTCGTGATCAAGTTTTGACAATAGAAAAAAATTTGGAGTAAATAATTACTTACACTAGTTTTAGAATTTATTTCATAATATTTTGGAGTCTAAATTTTATTAGTAAAAATATTTTACAATGCACCAAAAATCAAGTATCGTTTTAGTTTAGGTAAGAAAAACTCTAAGGTTATCAAGATAATATTTTTGAGTCGAAAGATATATTAGTAAATGGTAAATATTTGAAAAGACTACACTTCATGGTATAATTTAGTAAATACTTTTTATTAATCGAGATATTGATTTTAGGAAAAACTATTTTTGGGCAAAACCCTATAAGAATATAATATCACATATATTAGGGTTCCGAATCTAGTTTGAAAACAATTTATATGCTAAGGTCAATAAAATATATTTTTCCAAAATTTATATATATTGGTAAATATTATAGATATGTTTTATTAAATAATAATGATAATACAAATGTTTAAGAAAACAATAAATAATTTTAACAATACTTAATAATGATAACAATAATTATAATAATAATAATGAAAATTTCGGTTATAATAATACTAATAATAATAATTATAATAACAGTAAAGTATAATTAATAATAATAATAAAAATAATAATAAAAATAGTATATGATAATAATAATAATAATAATAATAATAGAAGAGATAATAATAAAAGAAATAATAATAATAATAATAATAATAATAATAATAATAATAATATTAACTAACGGAGATGCTTATCTTCGTGAAACGTTGAGAGAGAGAGATAGAGTAAAGAAAAAGGGGTTTGTGGTTACCGAGGCGGAGCGGACGGTGGATTTTCTGGCGAAGCTCCGGCGCGCTGGAGGCGAAGAGACGCGGCAGAGTGGAGGGGAAGCCGCGCGGGGAGAGCGGGATCATCCAGATCCGGAGGAACGCATAGGTGGCGTTTGCCGAACACGGCCAGGCGGAGGCGGATCCGTCGCTGGCGCGCTCGTGAGTGCTGCGGGGGAGGGCGCTCCGCGCGGGCGAGCTGCTGGGAGAGACGGCGCCGGTGGTGGCTCTGTTCTCTGGCAGAATCGGCGGCGACGAGTGGTGCTGAGGATCGAACGGCCAGGGCGCTGGGACGGCGACAGGCGGCGCTAGGGTTTCGGTCGGGGTTTGATGGAGGCGGCAGACGGCGGATAGCTTCACCGGCGGGCGGAGGTCAGCGCGGCGGTGGTTGGCGGTGGTTCCCCGCGCGGTGGAGCCGGGGTTTGGGTGGCGCAGCTGACCGGAGATGAGGCGCTGGAGGAGGCGCGAGGTTCTGCTGACGGCGGCAGATCGAGGCCGCGAGCGGGAATAGGCGAGGCGGCTGGGCGTCGAGTCCGGCGGAAGGAAGCTCGTACCAGCGGCGGCCCATCCTGAGCTCAACGGTGGGTTCACGGACGCCGCTGCCCAGGAGGCGATTTGGCCTGTGCAGCGTGGCAGATTAAAGGAGGAAGGCATGGCCAGAACGGCGACGACGGGCATCTGTGCGGATGGACGGAGAAGTTCGTCATCGACAGGATTTCTCGGCTGAGATCAGCGGTCGCCGGTGCAGAGACGACGGCCGTGCGGGCTCCCGACAGCGCAATGAGCTTCGCCGACCGCTGGCGTCGCCAGATCTGGGGACCCGTGGGGTCGGCTACGCCAGCTCGACGTAGAGGTAAGGGTGTGTCGTTGGTGTTCTCTACTCTAGCTCTTGGGTTAGTAGCGGCGGCGATGTGAGTTGTTAGGGGTGGCGCCATGACGGTAACCCACGGTAGAGGCGATGGTGGTGGTAACGATTTGCCGGGTGGTGTTTGGGGATGATGACGATGGCGATGGTGGTGGCGTTGGTTGATGACAGGATTTGGCCGGAGAAGGTGGATGAAGGCGGGGCTGGGGTTGCGTTATTGGTGGCGGTTAACAGGGCTGTCGGTGTTGTCGTGTCGGGGTGTGTCCCGACACGAGGTGGACGTCCGGCTTGTAGGACGGGGAAAATCATGTATTTGTACTGGGAAACAATATAGTGGATGGGAAGGGGAACACGGACACGATACACAATCTGTGGGTTGTGGTAAAAATTCTGGTAGAGTACCTGCCTATTTATAGGATGTGGAAATTCCAAGTTGGGTAGGAATTTGGTGATTTAAAATCTTCTATAGATAATATCATATAAATTTAATTAATTTAATTCAATCAAATCCAATCTCAATCTAATTTAAATCCAAATAAATCTAATGGATAAATCTTTATCCTTATTTTAAACTATTTAAAATATTTCAAATCAAGAGTTTAAATTGCCATAATAATTTTGAAATATGATTTCCAAAAATACTAACAATAATAATTTCGAAAATTACTTTATTATTTAAAAATGAACTAATAAATAATTATAAAATATTTATCTATGACCAAATAATATTTACATAAATATATGTTTCTAAAATAAAATTTTATAAGAATATTATTTATTATTATAACTGTCTAAAAAGACTTCTCCTAAATAAAATCATAAATTTAGAAATTTTGGTATCTAAAAATAATTATTATATATATTATTTTGAATTGATTCAAATAGAAAAATATGCTTAAAAGAAATATGTACGCTCGCACATTTTCGCACTCGTCGAGCAATTTCGAAAATCAAAATGTCGCGCATGACGTACAATACGATTATGCGACGTACAGTACAAATTTTTAAATCAGTACCAAAATTAAAAAAATACAGTAGAAATTTAGGGGTTTTACACCGGATCTTCTCGTGCATCTTTTGCTTCTGTGACACCCAGCTAATGATGTTGTCTTGATGCTTGTTCTCGACTAAGGATGGAACTGCCACATTACCAACTTCACTCATATATGTTGTAGACCTATGCTTACTACTAGAGTCATACTTCTTCCCGTCAGTCTCGCTCTCGGAGGACACAGCCATGACGTACTTCTCCTTATCAATCCTCAGTGTATTCCTCCCGCATCCGGATGGGAAGTGCCGGACTGCCGACACTCTTCTCCTCTTTGGAGGGGCGTACGCCCTCGAACCTTTCTTCGGTAGGCCCAGACTTAGGCCCAGACTTAGGCCCAGACTCTCCGCCGGAGAAGCAAAAGATTTCTTCGGTTCCGCAAACTGCTCATCAATCCCGTTCTCCCCATTCTCTTCGGATCCTTTTTCGATCTCCATTAATCGTGACCCACTCCTACTAGGCGAAGAAAGGTCATCTTCGGGCTCCACCTTCACTTCTTGCAACAGAGATGGTTCAGAAGTCGCGTCTTTCACCCAGTTTCCTCCGTCGTCGTTGATGAAGTGGTAGAACTTCCGAGACCGTATTGCCTCGAGCCTCCTCATCCGCTTCTGGTCGTCTAGCCACTCCAGGACGTCCTTGATGGCGGCCTCCACCTTCTCCAGCTTGTCCTTGTCGATCTTGTCCTCGTCGTCCTGTGGAACATCCTCATCGTCGAAGTCTTCGACGTGGACGGACTTCTGCCAGGGGTCCTCGTTGACGATGACGACGCCGGAGCCGACGTGGTTGCCATTTTCTTCATTGACGGGGTTGCCATTTTCTTCATCTCCTGTGTTGCCATCCTCCTCAAGTAGCATGGTGAATATGTTCTTCGAGGTAGGACAGTCACCTGGCGTCGAGTCCTAATTCCACTCCTTCTCTTCATGGATCTTCGCCTCCTCTTCATGAAGCATGGCCATGAGCAGCATTGGTTCATCATCTTCTACTTTCTCGACTATGTGAGCCCTTTTCTCTTTATTAAAATGATATTCAGAGGCGAAGTGCCCATAATTTTGGCAATTGTAGCACTGTACCTCAGTCTTGTCGAACCTTCTTCTACGGTAGTTAAGATTGGTTTCGTCGTCGACATTGCGATCGCCATTGCTTCATCCCGGGCTTCGGCCACGTCCACGACCATGGCCACGGCCTCGAGTACCGTTACCATGTCTCCATTCGCCAACAGAACCTTCGCCCGAAGCCTTTGTGTCCCGTGCCTTCCACTCGGCTTTGGACAGCAGGACTTGCTCCTCACCGTTGTCACCAGTACTGTGCAACCATTCTTCGTGTGTCTTTAGACGGCCGATGAGCTCCTCTAAGGTCATCGTTTTGAGGTCACAAAACTACACGATCGTTGATACGATCTATAGGAACTTCGACGACACGACCCGAAGGAATCTCTTCACGACATAGGTCTCGTCTACCATGTCTCCCAATGCAAGGATCTTGTTGACGACAGTCGTCAACTTCATGGCAAAGTCGTCAATCGTCTCTGTCTCCTTCATGCGGAGAGTCTCAAACTCATTCTTTAAAGTCTGGACCTTCGCCTCCCGGACGCGCTCGACGCCCATGTGCATTGTCCGTAGCATCTCCCACGTCTCTTTAACCGTCTCCTTTTCGGCCATTAGAAGCAGCGTCTCCTCCGGGATCCCTTGATAGATGACAGAAAGGGCCATCTTATCTTTCTTGGTTTCAACGGTCGTCGTCGGGTCGGTAGGTACAATGGCGTCCCGTACTCCTTCACTACTAAAATATGCTTAAATAGCGACGTATATTAGCGACGGCGGAAATACGCGTCGCTGATAATTGCATATAGCGACGTCTTGTGCTACACGTCGCTGAGTAGCGACGTTCAGCGACGTAGTATAATTTACGTCGCTGGCTTACGACGTTTAGTGACGTATCATGTAGGCGTCGCTGTTTTATTTCATATAGGGTTCCTGGCCCGATCGAAATCCCAAAATTTTCACCCAAAAATTTATTCCCGCTCTCCCCTCTCCCCCTGGCGAACCCTCCCCCTCCGGCGACCACTCCCTCCGGCGAGACCCTCCCCCTTCTTCCCCCGGAGACCCCGCTCGCCCGTTGACCCCTCCCTCCGGCGACCAGCCTCCCTCCTCCGACGAAGGAGCCTTCCTCGCCGCTTCCTCCTCCGACGAAGCCACCCTCCTCGCCGCCTCCATCCTCCGACGAAGCCACCCTCCTCAGGTAAACCCTAACCCTAGCCATAGCTATATAGACACAGACACGGACACGAGAACTCTAACCCTAGCTGCTGGGGTGGTCTTTCTGTCGAGGGGGGAGAGAGGGGTGGGGTTGGGTGCAGGGGGTGGGGGGGTCTTACTGTCGAGGGGTGGAGGGAGGGGTGGGGATACCCGGGGGGTGCAGGGGTAGGGGGAGGAGGGCATGGTTGGGGTGGGTGCAGGGGGAGGGGGGCAGGGGAGGGAAGGCAGGGGAGGGTTGGGGTGGTTGCAGGGGTATGGGGAGGGGGGCAGGGGAGGGGGGAGGGGGGGAGGGGGGAGGGGGGCAGGGGAGGGTTGGGGTGGGTGCAGGGGTAGGGGGAGGGGGGCAGGGGTGAAGTGTATATTTTGGTTGGGGTGGGTGCAGGGGTATGGGGAGGGGGGACAGGGGAGGGGGGAGGGGGAAAGGGGGGAGGGAAGGCAGGGGAGGGTTGGGGTGGGTACAGTCTGCCACTTTTCTTTATCGAGTACGATTTTGTTGCTTCTCTCGCTCTTCCTCTTGGTCTCTATTGAATGCTGGTCTACTGCCATTAATATTGGTCGATAGATTTCTCTGTCACATATTGCAAGTGGTACTAAGAAAAAAGAAAAAAGAAAGAAAGGAGAGAATAGATGTGACTCAAATGGACCGAAGTAGGTGTAGTAGTAGCAGTAAGAGCGGGACATGAACCGGGCTCATGACATTTTGAACTTTGGAAGACAATACCATGTTAACTACTTCCTTTCCTTGCTTATGTTTATGATTTATTATGATATATAATGGTGATGTTAATTCTTTCCAAATGTTAGGATCGTTGCAAATCTTGTTGGCTCGAAAAGAAATTTTCTTCGTGCATGCCTACTTCACATTATAGGATTTTATTTTTTGTTCAAGGGATTCGCAAAATGTAGGGATATATACCATTTGAAATTCATTTGAAATCCATTTGAAATTCATTTTAAGAATCTGAAATGTTGACGATATATACCCAAGGTTCACAATATCGGTATCGGAATCGGTATCGGACTATTCCTATGAGTATTGGTATCGGCGATACCGGTAGTATCGACGGTATCGTATCGGAGTATCGAACTTTGGTATCGGAAAACAAATAATTATTAATAAATTATTTACATTTAAAAACATATATTTTATACATTTAGGCATAATTTTAAGTATTTCAGCGTTATTTCTTAGTAGTTTTGAAATTATATGAAATAGTAGTCACCCTTACCGATTGGTTTTGCCGAATTGACCGGAACAAAGACCCCCAATGTCGGTATCGGTCAATATTTGGTATCGGTCTGTATCGGATCGGAACATGCCAAACCGTATCGGTATCGGCCTGTTGGATAATATCATTTTTATTAGTAACTGTCCAATGTCGGTATAGTATCGGAACATGCCAATGTCGGTATCGGTCTGTATAGTATCGGTATCGGAATATGCCAATGTCGGTATCGGTCAATATTTGGTATCGGTATCGGTCTGTATAGTATCGGAACATGCCAATGTCGGTATCGGTCAATATTTGGTATCGGTCTGTATCGGATCGGAACATGCCAAACCGTATCGGTATCGGTCAATATCATTGTTATTAGTAACTGTCCGCTACTAATGTGTTTCCCATAATAAGGCATTATATACGAATTTGTGCCTGTTGGATAATGTGTGTCCATCTTTGCAGAATTATTTTCAAATGGATATGAATTACTACTTGCGGAATCATTCATGGATGTACAATCGTCGTCCTGATGATATGTGTGGTGTGCGGGATGAATACATAGCGGGAGTAGAGCAGTTCCTGCAGTTTGCTAAGGCGTTCCCTCAGTACATGGACGGCACCAAAATTAAGTGTCCGTGTGTGAAATGTCATAACGTGAAATATTATCCAGAAGTGGAAGTGACATATCATTTGTACTCGAGGGGTTTCACGCCTAATTACTATCAGTGGACCGCACACGGAGAACTTGTGTCTTTAGCATCAGAGCCGGAGCCTTACGTTGAGCCGTATATGCATGCGGGACCTAATTTTGTTTCAGATAATCATGCATACGACGACGGGTGCGTGAACATGGTTTTCGACGCTGCGGGGCCTAGTTTCGTTCATGATGCACCTGAGGAGGCACCGAACGCCGATACTGCACAGTTCATGGAGTTGCTGGAGAATGCAAGGACTCCATTGTATCCTGGTTGTGAGGATCATTCACCGTTGGAGGTGGTTACAAGACTGTTGAGCATTAAGTCAGATTTTAACATGTCGCAAGAATGCTACAACCGAGTGTTGGAGTTGATTATAGAGATCTTGCCAGCGGGTGCTAAGTTGCCTAAAGACTTCTACCGGTCTAAGAGGATGGTGAGATCGCTCTGGATGCGATACGAGAAAATCGATTCCTGTCGCAATGGGTGCATGCTGTACTACAAAGACGACAAGGACGCAGATGTGTGCAGATTTTGTGGTACTGATCGCTATAAGACAACTAGTACAGGAAGGTCTACCGGTGCAAGAAGACCGACCGATTCAATGCACTACTTGCCTTTAACGCCGCGGTTGCAAAGATTATTTATGGTGAAAGAGACGGCCGAAAATATGAGTTGGCACATGCGAGAACAGATTGAAGGAGTGTTGGATCACCCATCTGATGGAGAAGCGTGGAAGCACTTTGATCGAGTGTATCCAGATTTTGCTTCAGATCCGCGAAATGTCAGGTTGGGACTATCTTCTGACAGTTTTACTCCTTTTGGTCTTTCGGGATCCCAGTATTCGTGCTGGCCTGTGATTGTTACTCCGTATAACCTACCGCCTTGGATGTGCTTGAAGACTCAGTACATGTTTCTAACCGTTATAATTCCTGGTCCGAACAATCCCAAGAGGAACATTGACGTGTACTTACAGCCTTTGATAGATGAGTTGAATCAGTTATGGGAAGTAGGCGCTAACACGTACGATATTTCCAGGAAGCATAATTTTCAGATGAAGGCAACCCTTATGTGGACCATCAACGACTTTCCGGCCTATGGAATGTTATCTGGATGGAGCACTCATGGCCGTCTCTCATGTCCATATTGCATGGACCGTAGTAAGGCTTTCCGCTTGAAACACGGTGGAAAGCCGTGCTTCTTTGATTGTCATCGGCAATTTCTGCCAAAAGATCATCCGTTCAGAAGGAACAGGAATGCTTTCCGTGCCGGCGTTGTAGAGAAGGGTGATCCACCGCCAAGGTGGTGCAGAGACACGATATGGGAGGAGGTTAAATATTTTCCAAGTGCTATCGAAGATCCTACAACTGGGTACAAGTGCGATGGATTTGGTAGAGTTCATAACTGGACAAAGAGGAGCATATTCTGGGATCTGCCATACTGGAGTACCAATCTGATCAGACATAATCTTGATGTCATGCATATTGAGGAGAATGTGTTTGATAACATAATTAATACTGTGATGGACGTAAAGGGAAAAACGAAAGACAATCCCAAGGCCAGGTTGGACTTAAAAGAAATATGCAAATGCCCTGCGTTGCATTTGATACAGCAGAATGGAAAACAGCTCCTTCCGAAGTCAATTTTTTCGCTGGACAAGGAGGATAAAGTGAGACTTTGTCGGTGGATCCAGGGCCTAAAAATTCCAGACGGATATGTGTCAAATCTGAGAAGATGTGTCGATCCGAAGGAAAACAAATTGACGGGTATGAAGAGCCACGATTGTCACGTATTCATGGAGAGGTTAATTCTGATTGCATTTCGGGAATTCTTACCGCAGGCAGTTTGGGATCCATTGACGGAGCTTAGCATATTCTTCAGGGATCTTTGTTCTAAGAAATTGCTCGTTGATCGTCTAGAAAAGCAAGAGAAGGACATTGCGGTAACACTATGCAAGCTAGAGAGGGTGTTTCCTCCTGGATTCTTTGACTCTATGGAGCATTTGCCGATTCATCTATCCTATGAGGCACGTGTTGGTGGACCCGTCGAATATCGATGGATGTACCCGTTCGAGCGACATTTGAATCACCTAAAAAGAAAGGTGAAAAATAAGGCACGGGTCGAGGGTTCTATTTGTGAAGCCTATGTTCTCGAGGAGATTACAACCTTTTGTTCGATGTATTTCAAGCCTCATGTTGCAACTAATAGAACGAGAGCTTCCAGAAACGACGAGGGAGATCATGAAAGTAATGATACAATACTGAAGGTATTCAATGCTCCAGAAAAGCCATCGGGTAAGATGAAAAAGAGATATCTGAACGATGATGAGCTAAGGGCTGCTCAGGTGTATGTATTACTCAACTACGACGAGGAGGAAGTAGAGAAACTGGAGGGGTAAGTAATTAATACGTCTATATTATTTTAATAGTGTTAATTATTATACTATTACATTAATTGAACGATGTTGTTTTCAGCATATTTAATGATGATGTGAGGTCGGGTAGGCCACACATAACAGAAGAAGAACTAGAACAAGAAATGAGGCATTATTTTCCATCATGGTTGAGTGCATATGTAAGACTTGAGAACTCTGTAATTACCTTTTTGTATATGCACTTGATTGAGAATGAGCTTAATTGCTTCTTTCGTGGTATTTAGGTCGATCGTCCATACGCAAGACTTGAGAATGAGTCTATTAGAACGCTAGCCAAGGGACCAATTTATGCTGCAAAAATATGGCCAAGCTACTGTGTTAATGGGTTTAGGTTCAAGTCAACAACTTGCCCGATCAGAGACAACTTTGTGGATCTCGATTCCACCAAAAACAGCTGTTTGTGTATCAGATCTTCGAACAACAAAGATGTTGATGCGGTCAACGATTTCTATGGCGTGTTACGAGAGATTGTGGAGCTGACATATAGTTATGGAATAGAGCCTGCTAAGATTGTGTTATTCAGGTGTGATTGGTTCGATCCGATTGAAGGTCAAGGTTGGAAAGTAGACAAGCACGGTCTTGTTGATATAAACTATCGGCGTCGATATCAAGCCTATGAACCATTTGTCCTATCAAGTCAGGCTCAGCTCGTGTACTTCACAAGTTATCCTAAACGGGGAACAACAAGGTCGGACTGGTGGGCAGTATGCAAGACCAAAGCTAGAAATACCTTTGAGGTTGACGATATAGCTTATCAACAGGATGAACTACCTCTTGTAACAAATATTATAGAAGTGGACACGACGGAAGTTTTCTATTACACATCTAATTGTGTAGAAGAAGTAGAATTATCTGAAGAGGAAGATGCAGATGAAAGTGAAGATGTAGAGGAGGAAGAAGAAGAAGAAGAAGTAGATGAGCTAAACGAACTAGATAAATTTTCAGAAGAGGATTAAATCTGTACGTTTGTTTTATAATCATATTTGACACTTTAGCGACACTTCTATCATATAAATCTGTGACACTTCAGTGACACTTTATTGACACTTTTATTGACACTTCAGTGACACTTTTTGACTATGATATTTTTCAAAAATCTGTGATGTCTATCATATAAATATGTTTTTTTGTTTTATTGTCATATGTTTTATTGTCAGGTATGACTAGACCATCTGGACGACGCGGAGGATTATATATTAGGCAGCCCCGTCAGCCTCGGGCTGGGGATGGAGAGGGCAGTTCCGTACCCTCATCCTCATCTCCGAGTACGCCAGTGTACCGTTCTGTTCCCGGTTCATTACCGGGACAGGGCAGTTCTAGCAGGTTGGCGACTCCTCCCTCGTCGTCCAGCCTTCCTGTTCCCGGTCCATTACCGGGACAGGGCAGTTCTAGCAGGTTGGCGACTCCTCCCTCGTCGTCCAGCCTTCCTGATCCCGTGTCCAGCATCCCTGATCCCCCGTCCAGCATTCCTACTGTCGACGGCTCTATGGAGGGAGCCCACGCCGATCATATGGAGGACGGCGATCAGACTGATCCTGCCCAGGCAGGAGGTGAGAGCGACCCTCCATGCGCTCCCCCGGGCGAGACGCGTATGAAGATTTGGACGGACGGGCCTATGAAGTAAGTTAATTAATTATTATATATTTCTCAAATGATTATATGTACATATATATTCATAAAAAAATATTATTGTATAGATATCGGCCTTCTGCAGTACAGAGACAGCTGGGGACATTTGTGAGGCAGAACTATGGTGGGCCTTGGCTCAACTACTCAGATGCTCCCGCAGATAGGAAGGCCTTTTGGTTCGCCCACTTCAAGGTAAAAAATTTGTTTATTTTTAAATTTTAATAATCATTTGTGTATATTATACAACTTTTGTATTTTACTTCTTGTAGAGGACCTATTTCTATCCACCACACCGGACGGCGAGGATCGAGGGCCAATTTCCTGCCGTCATAGCCAAGCTCATCCGTGATGCGATCGACGACCAGAAGCGTCGTGATCGTGCCGGACGTCCAATCCAGGGTTGGATTACGCCAGAGCAGTGGACTGCGATGAAGGCTAGATTCAGCGAGCGCCAGTACCAGGAGCGGTCTGAGAAGGCCAAGGTGGCGCGGTCGAGCGCCGGTAAGTGGTGTGGCGGCTCCATTCCGATGACGGAGCATTTTCGTCGTCTGGTACGTTTCCTATGACGGACATTAATTTATATATAGTTCGATATAATGTTTAATACTAATAATAGATAATATATTTTAACAGGTAAAGAAGGGTGAGGACCCGAACATGGTGACCGTCTTCCTGGTCACCCATCGGAGGGCTGGGGACTTCATTGACGAGAGGGCGACGCAGGCATATGTACGTTCTATTCAACTAATATTAACTGACTATAATTTAGAAAACAGGAAAATAGATATCAATATAGACTTTAGTAAACACTTACACGTTAGCAAACATGTTCTAGGCCGAGTTTGTTCGGCTACAGAAGGAGGCGGCTGATGCTGCTGCTGCTGCTAGTGCGCAAGCAGAGGGAGGGGCTGGTACTTCCTCCCAGCCGCCTGCAGAGCCATCGCCGGACGAGCTCTGGATGACCGCCGTTGGCGGTCTTCAGAAGGGTACGTACTACGGTACGGGATCCTACGGCGCGTATTTGGCTTCGGAGTTATCCCGGGCCCCCTCTGCAGCTGCCAACTTGCAGACGCTCACCGAGTCTACGCAGCGCACGGAGCGTAGACAGGTCGAGCTGGACGGATCGCAGAGGAGCCTTTCTCTCTCACTCGCTCAGTATACTGAGAAGGTGGTGAGTACCCTTGCTGCGCATGGTGAGCGACTGCGAGAGCTGGAGCAGGTACGTCCTCCGGGTTCATCGACGGCACCGACTCCAGATACTGCACTGCCTCCGGCGTCGACTCCAGACATTTTACTGCCTCCTACTGCCCCTACGGTACAGCTCACCCAGGAGCAGTATGACTACATTCTATCCCAGTTGCGCGGCAGGGGTCCGCAGTAATTTTATTGGTTTTTTTATGACTTGTATGTATTGGCCCTATGGGCAAATTGTTTATTCATACACTGTTGTTTATACACTTGGTGGGAGACTTTTTATCATCTTTCATTTTTATTTAACTATATTGGATGTTTGTGAGGATGTGTGTCTGTGATATTTACTTTGCACTGCCTCCAATTTTTATTGTGATATTTACTTTGTGATATCTGCGACGGGATGACAAATATACCTACGCTGGGTTATAAGCGATGATCTGATATACAAAGGAGATGTTGTCGAAATTTTAAAAAAATATATTGTGTATTTTTGTTATGATGTGTGTGTGTTTACAGTGAATGTGAAATACAGTGTTCGGAACCATCGACAGTTTCGATTACTGTTGTATGTTTTATCTTGGATAGAAATAGCAACAGTTCAGGGTGCACTTCTGAGAGCTTCATTTTCACGTCCTTCACTTTCTCGGACGTCGTAAAGGTTCCCGAGAAGGTGAAGGACGTGAAGAGGAAGCTCTGAGAAGTGCACCCTGAACTGTTGCTCTTTCTATCAAAGATAAAACATACAACAGTAAGCGAAACTGTCGATGGTTCGAACACTGCACTTCACACACACTGTAAACACAGACACACAGCATAACAAAAATATCAATTATATTTTTTAAAATTTTGTTTTATATTAGCGACGTATCGCGACGTTCTGCGACGTACTGCGACGTCACACAGACGTCGCTATACGTCGCTAACTAGCGACGTTACGTCGCTCGACGTCGCTAATATACGTCGCTACGTTGCCCACGTGGCCACGTGGATGCCATGCCTCGTCATCATTTATAAAATTTTGAAGCGTCGCTAGTTGTCGCTTTACGTCGCAATGTTGGCGACGTACTTATACGTCGCTATCTGTCGCACATTTAGCGACGTCTAGCGACAATTAACTACGCGCCGCAAATAGCGACGTTTGGCGACTAAATTGCCATCTGCGACTTGCCTATAAGCGACGTAGGTTTTTCGTCGCTAAATACGTCGCAAATCATTGTTAGCGACGTATTTCCTGTATTTAGCGACGTCTCCTGGCGTCGCTAATCTGGGTTATTTTAGTAGTGCTTGGGCTTACATAAACACCTTCATCTTGACCGCCCATGCTCCATAGTTGCTCTTCGTGAGCATTGGGTATTGGAAAGTGATCTTCAACGACTCCATAGCTTCACTGTTCTTCTACCTGGCGCTCTGATACCAAATGTTGTAAACAGTCCAGAAGTGAAAGAACAGAACACAAGTTTTGTGGTAAACTTAATAGACTTGGTTGATTTTTATTGAAGGAAATGACAGCTATATATATAGCTGACCATGTAACAAAAGATAAAAATAAATCCATAGTTGTTTTAACGAACAAAACTAACTTAACCATCTACCAAAACAACCTAAACAACTTAACCAATTAACAGACAATCTAAACAACCTAACCAATTAACAGAATAAATAAAAAACAAGAACAACTCTAACATTGTTAAGGTTAGATGTTGAACCTTCTTTGCGTAATTCCGCCCATAATCTACCTATTACAGGCCTCGACATAACCTCCTGCGTGTCTCCGCCTTCTCCACCAATCGCCTGCTTTATTATAGTAGGTCCCGTTAATACCGGTCCGAATTGGGGTTGGCCATGATCACTCCCTTCGACTCGTTGCCTATTCGTGGTCCTGCCAATGACCAGCGGCCTCGCCGTACGTTATCGACGTCCGTCTCCTCCTCTATGTGGTTTGCCAATCTGCTTCCTGACCATACCCCTCCTAGCAACCGACCGTTGGCTCTGGCCACCCCTAAGTCTGCCATCTCGTCCGCTCCTTCTCCTACGGCTCGCGACGGTGGTCCAACCGCTTCCCAAATCTTGGAGTCTGTTCCCCCGCTCCGCGGAGTCGCCCCCACCGCCTTGCGCGGAAGAGGAATCCCCGTGACCCCATATATATATATATATATAAAATATATATATATATATATATATATATATATATATATATATATATATATATATATATATATATACTTTATTCGAAGACACTGGTGACCAGCAAGTTATTGTTGCGGTGATCATTTGGGTGATTTGGAAGAACCGCAATAAATTGCGCTAAGAAGGACTTGGGTGGTCGGCCTAAAACTTATTGCGGAAGCTATGATATATATAGGAAGCGGATCAAAAGTCCCCCTTAGAAAAACCCCTAAAAGCCCCCCTCACTCTGGGTCATAATTTAATGTTAATATTAATGTTAATATTAATGTTAATCTTAATATTAACATTAATATTAATGTTAATATTAAGATTAAATACTAAAATTAACATTAAACTTAACATTAAAATTAATATTAACATTAACATTAATATTAATATTAACATTAACATTAATATAAAAATAAAAAAAATAATATTAACATTAACATTAACATTAATATTAACATTAATTTTAATGTTAATATTAACAATAACATTAATATTAACACTAATATTAACATTAAATTACGACCGAGAGTGAGGGGGTTTTTTAGGAAATTTTCTAAGGGGGACTTTTGATCCGCTCACACACACACACACACACACACATACATATATATATATATATAGACACTGGTGACCAGCAAGTTATTGTTGCGGTGATCATTTGGATGATTTGAAAGAACCGCAATAAATTACGCTAAGAAGGACTTGGGTGGTCGGCCTAAAACTTATTGCGGAAGCTATGAGGCAGTTGGGTAAAGCTTTCGGCTCTCCTCGCACAAAGATCCCGGGGACTTCCCTCTCCCGTTTGCTGCTTTCCCAGTAGGTTGCTTCCGAACCACCTTAGCCTTGTCCTCCTTTTTTGGGGCCTTTGCTCCTTTCTGAATTTTTTTGTTTCCCTTTGGCAGCGTATCCTTAACTGATGGCTGATACTGTCATTTTGCCTGACGGGTTGGCACGGCTTCAACGTGCCCGAAGTGGGTTTTGTACGGGGTGTGCTTCCCCCGATAGTGATCTGTTTTTATAATATGTGGCCTTGCCTTTATATATATATATATATATATATATATATATATATATATATATATATATAGAGAGAGAGAGAGAGGTGCATGTCGTGTCCGAATGGTGAATTTTTATTCCATTTGGGCTAAGTAAATCCTTAATTCATCATAATACAATTCTAATTAGTAAAGTCGATATTTTAGAATCTAACTTAGGTAGTAGTATTTGGTAACCCTAGGGATTGGACTAAAATAGAAACCCAAATAACCCGTTTCAGTTCATTTGGAGTCGTTTTTCTTAGAATTCAGCATGAATGTTTAATGATTACATAGAAATTCAAATCTAGGTTAGAATATTGATTATTTAACATTGTTAGCATTGTTTATTTGTGATATTATTTTTGGGATTACTATTCCTTTCATTCTTTAGTCCATATATCCTGTGTAGGAATTGCATTCAAGAATACGTACTTAGACTAATATGGTAAGTTGCTTTGTAAGAAAATTATAAACTTTGCATGTTAATTCAATACGCACATTTTTTTTGTTGTGGGTTTCAACTACGAGTTTATCCATCTAACTTTATATTTTTGTGGGTTAATGTTCAACTACAAGTTTATCCATCAAGTTTATATTTTTGCTCGTGAATCTGACGAAGGGCTTCTCCTAGTGGTTATATGAAATGTTTCAGGTCAAGGAAAACAAAGGAGACAACAAAAAATATCAATTTTTTTGGAAGAGTCCAATTCTGATCCAAAAAGTACCGAGCATCGAAAAACACTATTTAAGGATTAATTGTTGGCGTTTTTGCCTTTGGACTAGAAAAGATAGTCCCACATCGGCTACACCAAATGGTGAGTATCTTAATATAATGCATTGCTTGTGTTGAGGTGTGCACATGAGGTGTAGTGGGGCACAAGTTTGTGCCATGTGGAAGTATTTTTCTAGAAGAAAAAAGGATTAAATCCAACAAGGATGCAAGTTAATTTTTGTTGTGCGGACTCGGACTCGGACTCGGACATGGACTCCAGGATGTCTCGTGCATGCACGGGAGTGTTCGGGGGGTAGGCGTGGACTGGCACACTTCTATGCTGTTTGTGGGATGATCTAAAATATCAAACTCTATTTTTGAGTATTGGTATTTTAGTCCCACATCGGATAGGAGAAGAGGTGAAGTCTCAACTCCACTCTATAAATAGAGCCCATCCGCCTCCTTTGAAAGATGCACCAAGAAGAGAGTTAAGGGAGTCTGTAAAGTCCAGGAAGCCCGTTCAAGTCTCAAATATTGACTTACGAGCGTTCCAGAAGTTCTTCGTGAACTTGCTGGTTCCTGGAAGCTGTTCGTGCTCGTGTGGGGCGAATAAAGCTTTGAGCAACGGTGGTTCATTCACCCCAGCATCTCATTATCGCCCGTCATCGCTGCTGTTGCCTTTTACAGTAACTTCTTTTTAGAAGCTCTACTGCCGATAGTTGCTTGCACAAAGTCTCTTTAGATTTTTGTGTATTACGTAGAATCTTTTTAGATCCTCGTAATTCAGAATCCTCCAGGATCTCTGTTGCACATCTTCTTTAAGGTGTTGCATTTGAAACGTTGTCTATACAATTGTTTCAGTTTCAGGACTTTCTATCGAAAATTGTGCCTCGGCATCAACAATCTCAAAGCTTTATTGAGAAGATGGATAACTCTCGTACTTCGCTCATCGATACCGGCTTTAACAAGTTGGAGAAATTCGATGGCGAACACTTCCAGATATGGAAACGAAAGGTCACTTTAAATCTTCAACTCGTGAATGTTGATCACGTGCTGTCAGAAGAAGAACCGATCGTTCCAACCACTGGATCTGCTGCGGCTGTGGCCGCTGCTACGACCAAGCAAGCGAAGTGGAAGAGAGAAAACAGTATATGCAAACTACTGATACTCAATTCCATGGAAGACTCTCTGGCAGAGTCCTACTCCAAGAAGACATCTGCCAAAGAGATATGGGACTCCTTGGGAAAGCTCTATGAAGATGACGAGAACCGGTCCAAGATCTTCATGGTAGAAAAATACCACAAGTGGACCTTCGAAGACGAAAAGGCGATGTTGCCCCAAGTGAAGGAGTTTCTGAAGTTGCGTCAAAAACTAGAAGACGAGAACATGCCCCTCGTCGAAAAGTTTGTCGTTGGAGGGATCGTCGCAAAACTTCCTACAGAATGGAGCAACTTCTATGCAAGGATGCATCGAAAGAAGATGGAAATTAGCTTGGAAGATTTCTTGCAAGAGATCCATGTTGAGGACGAGATGCGCTCTCAACAGAAGATGGATACTCTGTCCAAGCAACTGGCGAAGGCTAATCTGGTCCAAACCAGAGAGTACCAGGGGAAGCAGGCTGCTTCTCATCGCAAAAAGAAGGACTTCACGAATCTGAAAGTGAAGGGTCCTGCTTTCAAGCAGCAGAAGTCCAAGTCCCATGTGACTTGCTTCAATTGTGGCAAGAAGGGCCACTACAAATTCGAATGCAAGTCCAAGCCCAAAGAACAAGGTGAGCCTAGTAAGGTTTTCATGATTACTAATCTAGTTGCCATGGTAGCACAGGTTGCAACTGTGGGGGCTGACTTGGACTGGTGGATAGACACTAGTGCGACCTGCCATATCTGTTCAGACAAGGACTGGTTCGTCTCTTATGAGCCAACTTCAGAGAAGGTCATAATGGCAAACCAGGCACAAGCTGAAGTACTGGGGATCGCGACGGTGGAGCTGAAACTCACATCGGGGAACACTCTGATGCTTCAAGGTGTGAAGCATGTTCCAGTAATTGCTAAAAACTTTATCTCTGGAAGTCTGCTCTGCAATGCAGGCTTGAGGATGGATATCAATGCTGGCCAGTTGGTGATGTCCAAGAAGGGTACATTCTTCGGGAAAGCCTTTCAAACTGAAGGAATGTACAAGATTCAGCTTGTTGTAACCCAGCATGATAATATAAATGCAATCACTTTTTCTGATTATTCTCTTGAGTTGTGGTATAATAGGCTAGGACATGTTCATTGTAAAAGGATTAACAGAATGTCTAGTCTAGAACTTATCTCCAAGTGTGGGGGTAAGGTAGAGAAATGCGAAGTATGTGCTCAGACGAAGATCACAAGAAAACCCTTTCACAGGGTCCATCGAAGCACATATCTTCTAGAGTTGGTTCACTCAGATATCTGTGACTTCAAACAATTCTCTACAAAAGCCGGGATGAAGTATTTCATTACTTTCATCGATGACTTCTCAAAGTATGCTTTTGTCTACTTGCTCAAGTCTAAAGACGAAGTATTCGAGAAGTTCAAGGAGTTCAGGGCCAAGGCTGAGCGGCAAACTGGACAACAACTCAAGAGGTTAAGGAGTGATCGAGGCGGGGAGTATCGGTCTCATAAATTCTTATCATTCTGCAAAGAATATGGAATCATCAATGAGACAATGGCTCCGTACTCTCCTCAATCCAACGGAGTAGCAGAAAGAAAGAAGAGAACGTTGACAGAGATGATGAACTCCATGCTGTTGACTGCGGGTCTTCCAAAGTGCTACTGGGGAGAAGCTGCACTAACAACAACGTTCATTCTGAATAGAGTGCCATATGCAACTTCCGACATAACTCCTCATGAACTCTGGTTTAAAGTCAGACCTAACTTGAATGTTAATCGAGTGTGGGGATGTCTGGCTTATGTGAAGCTCCCGGATCTGAAGATTCAGAAGCTGGGGACAAGGACTACGAAGGCGATCTTCTTGGGGTATGCTGTCACGCCCCGCTCCCGCAGGAGCGATCGTCCTCGCTAAGGCGTGATGCCGCACGGGCCTAGGTTGCGCCCGTGCAAGGCTATGTCCAGAAACGGCCGATTTGAGCTAGGCCACAGAGTCGCACAGAGTGTCCCCATTTGCAGCAGAAAGTAAATGAACACAAATTTGAAACGAATTCAATCTCTTTATTGATATTTAAGAAGTTTACAAGCGGCGCTAGGCCGATATTACAAATCGCTCAAGCTCTCTCTCTCTGAAACATAAAAGGCGTGCCAAGTGGCTTACAACATGGAATGATTCATGGCGATGTTCCGATACATTATGTCCTGTATAGGGTGCTTCAGCTCCTTGCAACGCTCCAAGGCTCCAGAGATAGCTCCGCGCCTTAGCACGTTCGATGGAAGCTCCGCACCCGCCGACGTCTCCTGCATCCTGCAAGCAGACTGTGGGGTTATCAGTACATTGTTATGCACTGGTGGGGAGGCTAGCTCGCCCACAATGCTATCATTACCAAATACGTTCCATTTACTTTTGTGCGTCTCTATCATTCATTGTCTTTCTAATCTTGCCTTAGGATCAATTTCATGACATATGTAATAACCTATCCCGTGTTGCCAAATTCAAGTGTCGCATGGAAATACATGTACGACTTACCCATACTTACCGTCCGGCCTTCTCTGTTCAACGTAAACCAAGTTAGTCAACAATTCGTATGAAATAACTTAATATAGTTCATGCAAGCATTCAATGTCCAGTGCGTGTCCTTGCCTCGGGTGCTAGCACATCGTGGGCACGTTTTCTAACTCGTTTGCTCGAAGTACTCTTGATCATTTTGTGTGTTATTTTCAAGCCTATTCAGAAGTGCTTTGTACAGTTAACTTAGACTACTTTGATTTCAATGCAAGGACTTGCACGTGGATTGCCACCAGCAAAGCCTACTTAACTCTATATGCACCGGTCGCTGGCACCATAAGCCATTTTGGACATCCAAGCCGTTGTATTTCTCAAATTAGCGTAGGGTGCGGACTGGCACACACCCCGCTAGTCTCTTGAAATACTGCAGCACTTACGTCCCCTGGATGGCCAAGTCCGTACCCAGGCAGCCCGTAAGCCTCATTTTGATTCCGCCTAGGCCGGCATATCCCCCCTTTGATCATGTCGCGGAATCCCTTTTTTTCTTACGGTCACAGCATTCGCCACCCCTCGCTCGTGTCGTTTGTCCACGACCATTTCGTATTAACTTGTCATAGGCTAACCCATAGCCACAATGTGTTATCGACCAGGTTGGCGTCCGTGCAGCGCGGGTAGCGAGCCCCGTTGCACGTGCCCGTCACACCTGTCGCTAACCATTCATTTCCTTCTTATCTTTTATTTATTTCTTCATTTCTTTCTTTCACTTGTCCATTCGTTCATTGATTCAATTTTGTATTCATCCTTTCGTTGATTCATTCATTCACTTGTTTATTCGTTCATTTTTCATTTATACATTATGCAACTTCCCGTGCAGGAGTCGCCTTGGCGACCCATCGGTCCCATAGCCTTTCAATGTTGCTAAACTCTACTTGGAGCGACTATATTGATAGTCTTTCCGTTTTATTGTTGTAAACCATTCATTGTTTCATTGTTGAACGCATAAGGGACTTGAACGTAAGCTTGTGCCTTAGCACGAGCGTGGAGCACGGTGCCAGAGTTCTCGTATTTTCCATGTTTCTTTTCATATTCTATACAAGCATACAAGATGGGATTAATCCCTTAGCTAGGTGCGTTGGGTCATTTATTAGCATGCGCAGTGTTATCGCCTAGCGATTTCAGTGATAGTGTCCGTATTATTATGTGTCTAGGCTAAGCACAGACGGGTTCATCGGAGCCACCCACCTTAGCGATGTTCGCATCGGCCGAGCGATACTCCGACCGCGCCTTTGATAGTCTAAGTCTGGATTCATCTTTGACGGCCCAATGCAAGTCTAGCATCGATTCGCATCGATACTTCATCGGGTCGAAGCAACTCTTCGGGTCGACGGCTCGTTTGAGTCGTTGCACTTGCTGTTTGAATCGGCGTTCCGCTAGGGCGGAGCAGGTCACTACATAATACACCACTCAAAACAAGTCTCATCCTCGAGACTTCCTGAGTGCAGGTCATCCTCCAATTCCTTAACTCGTGTCATCGTATTTTATAGACAATTCTATCGAACGGCTCTATCGTTCGATGGCATCGAACCATGCTCGGTACCTTTCCAAGTTCCGTGCCGCATACGTTTGGTCGATTTTTATTGGATAACTTTTCATTCATTTTAGAGTTGATGGCACTTATTCAATTCAAGTGTTTCTTCGACTTGGTTGCTTTTTTGACGTATTATGGGACTGAAACGGTCGCACGAGGTGCGTTGTAATTCGTCAAATACGAAGTCGTAGGCTGAGGCAAACTCACTTATTCGTTCATGCGCATCTCAACACCCACTTGCAGCTGCATTCGAGTTCATCATATCGCTGAGTTTGGATCGTGCACGTATTCAAGGCGTCCCCCGAATACGTACATTTCAACCAAGCTTAGCGACTAGCGAAGTCGGACAAGCTACTCTTGATAGTTTCGATTTGCCGATCGTTTTGCTAACTTCGATTTAAAACCGAACTCATGTGTGTATCACATATTGTTTATCTCGGTCCTCGAGATGATTCGATTCGCTTCTCAAGCGCTCTTGTCAACAAAATCAATACGATTTCTTCTTAGCGGAGTCGACCAAGTCTAAGTAATTCCCGTCCGATTCGAGACCAAGTATTGCACTATCATCGAGTACGTCTTCCGACCAATGATTCAATTCGTTATTCCAACTTTACTTGCGCAACATCCATCCCTATCATTCCCTTCGTTTGGGGCCAATCTCGTCGTCGTTCACGTACACTCCTAATTCCCCGTCCTACTCTAAGTCTTGTTGCCCAAGTCTATCGTCCATCCAGACGATACTGTAAATGCCATCGTACAGGTTCAATCACTCGGCATAGGGTCGTCCGCCTATCGGCTAGGTCAGCTCACAAGGTCATAGTTACACGACAGGTCCGTGGCTCGTCGTGCAAGGTCGTTGCACGACGCTCGCCCCAAATCCTATGGTCAAACCATTTGTTCGCGTGTACGGGAGTTCCTACCCAAGTTCGTTTCACTCAAATTTCTAAACATCGAGCATGATCACCTAATTCGCATCAAGACTTACGTTGCACATATTCAATTCTGTTCAATCACCAGTTCTAACCAATTCATGTATTCGATCACGAGGTCATCCAGCTCGACAATACATTGCGCCCCAATCTCACGCGAGTCCGATTATCCACGGCGGTTCATGAATCACCATGTAACGCTCCCACGGAATAATCATTCTCATCGGGGCGTAACTCTTGTTTGAGTTTTAGACTAACCCATTCTCGATACGCGGATTGGACCTACTCAATCCTCAAGTTCAATTCTTCAAGCACGCAAATTCATTCTCGAGTCCACCTTCGCGTCAAACCACAAGTCGAAGCAATCAGATTGCCACGCCGTCCAAGTTCAATCACTTCCGCTGTATGAATCACCATATTAGTGCTCATGCGGAGTGATCGTCATAATCCGGCACGACGTATGTGCGAGGCTGGAGTTGCACTCGCATAAGACAAGAACGTCAACGTTGTGGTTGTCAACGAAGCAAATCCAAGCATTCACATTTTCATCCAAGCAAAATCAATTCGATAGTATGACCGTCATGCGTTCAACTAGAAAATCCTCGAGCCAAATCTATCTTTTTCTCGACACATCTTTAACATCCCAAATATAGCATCCAACGGAACAATGACATTTGTACGATCGTCATTTGCCGAGTCAGAGTACCCCCGAGTTATCGTATATCGATCTTTGATATGCCTCAATACCATCGACGATATGTGTAACCTGACGATCTTTCTTTGCAACCAATTTCGACTCGTGTGACTGATGCTATTGTCCGTGTTGGATATCCCATAATTTCCTTGATATTCAAGATCAAGTTTGATCGCTATTCCTCTAGCTAGTTTCAAGATCGTCGTCCAAGCTCAAGTCACAATTCATTTGAATCAATCCGAAATCGTACGCGTGACCTCTAAGTTTCCTCGATCAAGACCATTCATTTTCATTCATCGTTTCGAATTGCTAACTTGCGTTACCCATTGACAAGTTGTTCGAATGATATCTCGTTCAGGACATTCGAAGTCACGACCAACTAAGCGTGACGCGTTCTAAGGCTTTGTGCGATCGTATCGCCTCGCCGACGTACTCGTTATTTTTCATAATCATCAATTTTCGCTCGAATGATTTTCCAAGAACATCCATACACCACTCGGATTCGAGCCATACGATCTAGTCGTCGACACTCACTCTTATCCTTCTTCGAAGCTATCACATACACCACTCGGGTTCAAGTCATTATATGAATCCTCAATCACATTCGTATCATTTGCTAAGACGTCCTTCAGATTCGTTTGACGAATCTCTAGCGTAATCGCTCACGTCGCCTCGACGTACTAAGTCGTTCGTACTAATCCTCAAAATCCAATAAATCTTCCGTGCACGCCTAAGCGTTAGTTTGATAGCGTTTCTATCGATATACACTCTAAGCGTAGCTTCGTTCCCGACCGAGCGGTACTTGATATCGCTCGCAACTCGATTGTACCAAAAGTCGAGGTGCGCGACATGCGGCACAACATAACCAAAAGGTCGTGTGCATAGCTATCCCGTGCGGACTATATTCGAGTTTGCATGCTCACTTATTCTCGTTCGAGCGATAATCGATCTCACTCACAACTCGTTTGCACCAGAAGGTCTAGGTGCGCGATACTCTGCACAACTTAGCCAAAAGGCTGCGTGCATAACCATCCCGTTCGAACTATACTTTGGTCTCGGGTACTCATTTGCTGTCAGCGTAAGCTCATTCAAGCACGCAATGCGTTTGCTAACTCTTAGCATCGGTTCCTTCCAACTCAAGTCTGTCGTGGTGGCACAAAGGCCTTCGCCTATCGATCCCGTCCAACTAAGTACTCGTACGAGCTTTTGAAAATATTAGACTTATTGTATGGAATATCCCAAGGCACAAAAAGAGAGAGCGTATACTTCTTTTTTTCCAACGACGAGCTTTCAGAACTGAAAAAATTGAAATGAAGTCCAAGGACGTAAAGCCGTGCTCTGATACCAATCTGTCACGCCCCGCTCCCGCAGGAGCGATCGTCCTCGCTAAGGCGTGATGCCGCACGGGCCTAGGTTGCGCTCGTGCAAGGCTATGTCCAGAAATGGCCGATTTGAGCTAGGCCACAGAGTCGCACAGAGTGTCCCTATTTGCAGCGGAAAGTAAATGAACACAAATTTGAAACGAATTCAATCTCTTTATTGATATTCAAGAAGTTTACAAGCGGCGCTAGACCGATATTACAAATCGGTCAAGCTCTCTCTCTCTGAAACATAAAAGGCGTGCCAAGTGGCTTACAATATGGAATGATTCATGGCGATGTTCCGATACATTATGTCCTGTATAGGGTGCTTCAGCTCCTTGCAACGCTCCAAGGCTCCAGAGATAGCTCCGCGCCTTAGCACGTTCGATGGAAGCTCCGCACCCGCCGGCGTCTCCTGCATCTTGCAAGCAGACTGTGGGGTTATCAGTACATTGTTATGCACTGGTGGGGAGGCTAGCTCGCCCACAATGCTATCATTACCAAACACGTTCCATTTACTTTTGTGCATCTCTATCATTCATTGTCTTTCTAATCTTGCCTTAGGATCAATTTTATGGCATATGTTATAACCTATTCCGTGTTGCCAAATTCAAGTGTCGCATGGAAATACATGCATGACTTACCCATACTTACCGTCCGGCCTTCCCTGTTCAACGTAAACCAAGTTAGTCAACAATTCGTATGAAATAACTTAACATAGTTCATGCAAGCATTCAATGTCCAGTGCGTGTCCTTGCCTCGGGTGCTAGCACGTCGTGGGCACGTTTTCTAACTCGTTTGCTCGAAGTGCTCTTGATCATTTTGTGTGTTATTTTCAAGCCTATTTAGAAGTGCTTTGTACAGTTAACTTAGACTATTTTGATTTCAATGCAAGGACTTGCACGTGGATTGCCACCAGCAAAGTCCACTTAACTCTATATGCACCGGTCGCTGGCATCACAAGCCATTTTGGACATCCAAGCCGTTGTATTTCTCAACTTAGCGTAGGGTGCGGACTGGCACACACCCCGCTAGTCTCTTAAAATACGGCAGCACTTACGTCCCCTGGATGGCCAAGTCCGCACCCAGGCAGCCCGTAAGCCTCATTTTGATTCTGCCTA
The DNA here is from genome assembly GCA_029216955.1 of Iris pallida. Taxonomy (NCBI): domain Eukaryota; kingdom Viridiplantae; phylum Streptophyta; class Magnoliopsida; order Asparagales; family Iridaceae; genus Iris; species Iris pallida. The sequence goes on from JANAVB010024997.1 coordinate 19,106,073, forward strand.
GGCCGGCATATCCCCCCTTTGATCATGCCACGGAATCCTTTTTTTCTTTACGGTCACAGCATTCGCCACCCCTCGCTCGTGCCGTTTGTCCACGACCATTTCATATTAACTTGTCATAGGCTAACCCATAGCCATAATGCGTTATCGACCAGGTTGGCGTCCATGCAGCACGGGTAGCGAGCCCCGTTGCACGTGCCCGTCACACCTGTCGCTAACCATTCCTTTCCTTCTTATCTTTTATTCATTTCTTCATTTCTTTCTTTCACTTGTCCATTCGTTCATTGATTCAATTTCGTATTCATCCTTTCGTTGATTCATTCATTCACTTGTTTATTCGTTCATTCTTCATTTATACATTATGCAACTTCCCGTGCGGGAGTCGTCTTGGCGATCCATCGGTCCCATAGCCTTTCAATGTTGCTAAACTCTACTTGGAGCGACTATGTTGATAGTCTTCCCGTTTTATTGTTGTAAACCATTCATTGTTTCATTGTTGAACGCATAAGGGACTTGAACGTTAGCTTGTGCCTTAGCACGAGCGTGGAGCGCGGTGCGAGAGTTCTCGTATTTTCTATATTTCTTTCCATATTCTATACAAGCATACAAGATGGGATTAATCCCTTAGCTAGGTGCGTTGGGTCATTTATTAGCATGCACAGTGTTATCGCCTAGCGATTTCAGTGATAGTGTCCGTATTATTATGTGTCTAGGCTAAGCACAGACGGGTTCATCGGAGCCACCCACCTTAGCGATGTTCGCATCGGCCGAGCGATACTCCGAGCGCGCCTTTGATAGTCTAAGTCTGGATTCATCTTTGACGGCCCAATGCAAGTCTTGCATCAATTCGCATCGATACTTCATCGGGTCGAAGCAACTCTTCGGGTCGACGGCTCGTTTGAGTCGTTGCACTTGCCGTTTGAATCGGCGTTCCGCTAGGGCGGAGCGGGTCACTATATATGCCGAAAAGAGTGATGCTCGAAGATTCCTTGATATCGAGTCAAACCATATCATCGAATCTCGCGATGCTGAATACTTTGAAGACAAGTTTGCAAAACACAAGAATATTGTTCTCGCGGATCTTCCGGAGAATGATGAGGGTAAAAAGCAGACAAAAGTCTTTAATGAACCAGTAGTCCAAGATGAAGCTGTCGTCAAGGAGACACCAGCTGAACCAGAACTCGCTGAGCCGTCAACTAAGCGAACGAGGAGGCCGAAAGACTTCGGAGATGATTTCGTCATCTATCATGTGGAAGCAGATCCGCTTACCTATGATGAGGCGATGAAGACCAGAGATGCTGTATTCTGGAAGGAGGCGATAGACAACGAGATTGACTCAATCACCTCCAACAACACATGGGTATTGGTTGACCTGCTAGAAGGAGCAAGACCCATCGGATGCAAATGGATCTTCAAGAAGAAGATGAAAGCAGATAGAACCATTGACAAGTTCAAGGCCAGGCTAGTGGCCAAGGGGTTTGCTCAGAAGCAGGGGATCGACTACTTTGACACTTATGCTCCAGTAACTCGGATGACAACCATCAGATTGTTAATTGCTATAGCAGCAATACACAAGCTAGTGATACATCAGATGGATGTGAAAACGGCATTCCTTAATGGCGAGCTGATCGAAGAGATCTACATGCAACAACCAGAAGGTTTTGTCGTCAGAGGTCTGGAATACAAAGTTTGTAAGTTGATGAAGTCTCTGTACGGTTTGAAACAATGTCACGACCCGATCCCAAATAATTGGATCGAACCGGATCATGCCCAGCCTGCACCGTTGTTGAGACGGCGGCAGTAAGCTGTTCAGTAGCAGATAACCATACAACAACACTATATTTGTCACAACTCAAAATTCGGAAATAAAACTTTATTAAACTTTTACAATGAAATAAAAGATACAACTTAAACCATTTTTTACATACATCATGAATAAAAGAAAACTCTAGGCAAACAGCTCAGCAATCTCGAATTCCTCGTCTTGGGATCGCGTAACAAAGCCTCATCAGTGATACCTAAAATGTTGGGTCTCCAGTCAGGAGGGAGCAAAGTACAATTTATGCTAATCTTGATAATTAATTTAACAATAAAATCATGCACTTTTAAACAGTTTGAAGATGAACAGTTTTGAAATAATACAGTACAGTGATGTGAATAGGCAATGTATATGACCGGCTTGGGTTACAGTAGTATCTAGCGATACGGTATGGCTTGTCCCCGTGTGAAGAGGAGAAAGCTAATACAGTCAGTTACAGTAATTTGGATGTGGTCATAAACATTACTCTACTCCCCCAGTCCCCAACAGTACAGTCAATACTCCCGAAGGAGTTCGTGTTTGAACAATGGTTTAAAATTGCAGTGAAGTGATTATTAAATAATTGTAATCAACATAAATATACTTGCCTTTGTATTAGAATGACTGGAAAGACGAGTCGGTACCGAGGAGGAACGTCAGTTGTAACTTCGAGTTCCTACAGTTGAGAACTCGACTTAGATCCTTTGTATAACCAGGCTAAGTGTGCTAGTTGCAATCTCTAGTAGTAAGTCCTAGTCAGGTTTTAAGTTGTTATTAAGCTACAGCTAACGTTTACGTCGCAAACTACGTGCGTTGATTAAACCGGTTAATTTGATTATTTGGAAAAATAATAAGAACCAATTATCTTTGGAAAACTTTGTGTTTTTGTAATATATCTATAAAAATACAGTTTCTTTTAGTGATAAATCGTGAACTAGTTATTTACTAATATTTTATCCATTTTAATTAATTATTAATTAATCATAAACGAGAATAGATTACGATCTAGTTACGATTACACGTCAAAATCAGAACCACCCAAGATCACATCCACCCAGAAAATAAAATAAAAATCTACGCTACACCATACAAGGGCACAGCTAAACATCCTAGAGTGGGCTTATGCCCTGTACAATTATCTTTTACATCAAATAAGAGAAAAGTGATTTAATTACTAAATAAAGTGCAATAAATAAATAACTATATTAAATAGCCTAAATATTAAATAAAATAATTTAAAATAAATGCTAAGAGTCTCAGACTCGGTCCATCATCAAAATCCAGCTAATACCACAACGCCCGGTCGGACCGGTGCGTTTGCATTTCGCCAGGGCCCACAGACCGGTACGATCGTCGCCCGAAAAATCAGTTTAAAATTCATTTTCGAAAACCGATTTTGAAATCAAAATAAATATAGTTTCGTAAAAATTTGGGCAGCATTTCCTCTATTTCGGGACAACCCAAAACTGGGAAATGCGCCACAGAAACCTGCAATTATTCCAACCCAATAATAATCCCGCAAATATATCCATCAAAATATTTCCAAAACCACCAGAAATAATTCCCAATCCACAGAACTTCCCGAAATGTCCGGGAATCCCACAATCAAACCAAACCACACAACCAGCAGATAAAAATCACAGAAAATATGCTAACGCAGCTAACCGAATAAAATACGCAGCTAACCGGATTTCCCAAAGGGAAACCGGGGACCGATTCTCATCATGGACTCTACGGGAGGGACGAACTACTGTGATTAACAAGAATTTACCAAATTCTGTTGGCGGGGAGCCGCGGGAAAAGCTTGGGAAAAACCGAAACGACGTTCGGACAACGGGGTCGCGGATCCTGGACAGCGGAAACTCTACAAAGCGCTGGACAGCGGGAGAGGGTCCGCGGGGGAGAGGCTCGCGAGCAGATCTGGCCCGCTGGAAAACGGCGTGGGCGGCGGCAGTTCGCCGGAAGGCGCGGCCACGGGCGAGGGGGCCGGTCGGGCTCGGCGCGGGGAGGTCGCGCCTCGGGTCGCGGGTCGGTAGCGGCGCGCTCGGGGAGCTACGCGCTGGACAGCGGCGCCTCGGGTTGCGGACGGTGGGGAGGAGTCGCCGGGAGGGGGTCGGCCGCGGGTGAGGGGGCGCAGAGGCGGTGCGCCGCGAGCTCGGGGGTGGCCGGAGATCACGCGCGGGGGCGCGGATCTGGCTTGCCGCGGTCGGGGGAGTGGCCGGACCCAGGGATCGCCGGTGGGGAAGCTCTCGGCCGCGGGAGATTAGGGCTAGGGCTTCTCCAGAGAAGAAATGGGTTAGGGAATGGGTTTGAGAGTATACTCCAGAGAGTTGTGGAGAGCTCAGGGAGGAAGAGAGAGAGGTTTTTGTGAGAAGAGAGTGAGATTTACTTCTCTGTTAAGAGATCGTGTGTGAAAACGTGGGGAGAGAGGGGAGAATAAAAGGTGTGGTGGGTTATTACGGAGAAGGAGAGGAAGAGTCTCCTTCCAGAACGTGGGGAACAAAGTGAATGAGTGGAGAGGAAATAGTGGAGGGAGTTATTGAACGTGGGAAGGGGAAAAGGTGCTGGTCCAAATTGGACCGGCTCTCCAAACAGTTTTTTTTTTTATAATTAAACCAAGTCAGATTTAATAGGAAGGGAAAATGAAATTGGGTTCGGGCTCAGGCCTGGGTCTGGGCTCGGACTCGGGTCTGGGTCCGAAATAAAAATCCAAGTTATAATAATTATTTTCGAAATTCTTTCCATCTAAAAATATTTAATTAATTATAATAATAATTTTGGAAACGCTAATTAATGAAAACGCTAATTAGTAATAAAAACTCTATTAAATAAATTAATACGAAGATGATGGGTTTCACAATCTTCCCTCCTTAGAAAATTTCGTCCTCGAAATTAAAGTAAGGTAGGAAAGACAAACATGTACGGGTACTGCGCCCGTAACTCAGGTCCAACCATAAGGATTTCCAAGGCAGTCGTGGATGAGACGGTTTAGGGACAAGTTTTATGATATTATCCACGCGGAAAAATACAAAGGCGAACCAAAGTACACGAGATTGATCAGACCATCATGCACCGGTCCTGATTAGACAATATATTAGTGGGTGCACCCAATAAAATACCGTCATGATCAAGCTTGAAAAAAAAAACAGCTTGCAAAACTAGGCTAACATAGCAGCATCAGTCAAGTTTAGAACGAAAAGATAAGAAGTAGGAGTTTATGTGATGGGTCAAATTCTGATTTTCTTCTCATCTCTGACTAGGCTTGCAACTGGTTTCTCTGGCACTGAAAAGGTTGATTCCCATCTTCAGCTCTGAATTATCCAAAATGTGACTCGGATCCGAAATGTAACGTCTGGCCTCAATTTCCAGCTCCGTCAAAATTGATTGTTCCTCTGGTAGGAGAAACTTCACCAAATGCAATTTGGTCTTCCCAAGACCTACCAAATTCCAAGACGCAAAATCCCAATACATCTTCAAGTATCTGGATTGGCCTCTCTGCTTGCTCGTTCCGCGGTACTCCATGAATCCGGTAGATGTGCTTCTCGTACAATGCTGCCCACTTCTTAGTGGATAACCAACTTTGAAGGAAAATAAAGTGTGCTGACTTAGTCAGTCGGTTTATAATAATCCAATTGGTGCCCTTCCCTCCTTGGGAACAAGGCAATCCTTACTCAAAGTTCATTGTTATATGCTTCTACTTCCACTCCGAATTGTCCAGCTGCTCCAACAAGCTTGTTGTCCTCTTGCTAAATTCCTCATGTTGACAAATTTACATCTAATCCCATACCTAGAATTGTCCTTCTTTATTCCATAACACCAATCAATGGAGGCATATTCCGATACATCTTATTAGCTCCTGAATATATGGAATACTGCGACTGGTGCATTTCTTTCATCAACTCGTTCCTCCGTTTGCCAGCCGATACACAAAGTCTCGCACCATTCTTCAGAGTTCCAATGTTGATTAATTTAGAAACCCTCAAGTGTTCCTGCCAATACTTGATCTCTAAGCCTGCAAAGTGCCTCGTTTTGAAACTACGTTCTCTTGATTTTGTCCCTCAGCCTCGAACTTCATCAATACTGAATCAGCATCCAGCTCCGTCCTTCTATCTCCAGGTAGTATAACCTCCAGTCCAAACTTCTCGATGTCTTCTAGTAGGTGCCACTCCTTGGTTAAGAACATCGCCACTGGTATCGACTAAGTGTATCAGCAATCACATTAGCCTTACCTGAATGGTACTGCAGGTTGATGTCGTAATCCCTCATCTGCTTCAGCCATCTTCTTAGTCTAACATTTAGCCCTTTCTGAGTGAAGACATTTTTCAGACTTTTGTAGTCCGTATATATTTTTACTCCCTTTCCATAAAAATCATGCTTTCATAGCTTCAAAGATAATTTGCAGTAAATTCAAATTAGGCGTGGGATGATTCTTCTCATGAGTCTGTAGTTGCCTACACGTGTAAGCAATTACTTTCCCATGTTGTTGAAGAACGCAACCCAGTCCTTTTCCAGAGGCATTACTGTAAATTGAAAATCCACCGGTTCCCTCGGGTAGCGCAAGGATTGGTGTAGTGGTAAGTCTCTTCTTCAGCTCCTCAATGCCGTCTGGCAAACTGTCGTTCAGATGAACTCTTCATTCTTCCAAGTGTGCTTCGTCATTGGCTCAGCGATCTTGGCAAAATCCTTCACGAACTTCTGATAGTAGCCGGCCAAGTTCAAGAATCTTCCGAATTGAACTTGGGGTATATCACTCTTCAACAACAGCTATCTTCCATCGAAATTTCTTCTCTTGACAACATGGCCAAAAGTTACCTTGTCAACAATCCACGTTCAGATAACTTACTATAAACTTCTTTTTCCTCAAAGTTTCCAAAACTTCCTCAGGTGTTCTTCATGCTCTTCTTCAGTCTTCAAATATATCAGAATGTTATCAATGGAGAAGATAAACTGATTCAAATACTCATAAAAATCTCTGTTCATGAGATTCATGAACACAGCAGGAGCATTTGTCAGTCTAACGTCCTGACCAAAGAAAACTTTCTATACTTGGTGTTTGAACGCCGTCTTGGAAATATCCTCTTTCCTGACTTTGATTTGATGGTAGTCAAATCTTAAGTCAAACTTCGAAACACCCTAACTTCACACAACCAGATCAAACAGATCCTCGATCCGGGCAGAAAGTACTTGTTCTTTTTAGTGTCTGGTAATCGATGCACATCCGTTGTTCCATCCTTCTGGAGCACCAACAAGATAGGTACTCCCTAAGGTAAAGTTCCACTCTGAATAAATCCTAGAGACTTCATTGATCTGGTCCTTCATCTTCTATGAACCCCGAGTCTGCATCATGCCTTATTGTAGGAGGCAAGGTCTGCTGGATAGGAAAAGAGTCCCTAGGTTGTGGCCTAACAGGTGTTGCTGGGATAGGTATTCTGGTATGATGGAAAGATAAGGGGCAATCCTTTACCAGATGTTCAGCAGATCCACATGCCAAACATTGTTCCAATCTCTTACGGCAACTAACGGTCTGATGACCAGGCCTCTTGCAGTAGTTACAAGTCCATAGCTTCTTACGACAAGGCTGCCGGAAGTAGAGTACTTGATGGGACCCAAATATCTTCAGGGGTATCCTTCCTAGGACAAAAGTTCTGTTCTAACTTGGTTGGAGATAACTAAGGCTACATCATTGACGTTCTTCATGTCTTCTCTCGTGATATTCATCTGTTCCTGCTGGGCTTCATCTTGAGCTTTCTGGAACTCCAGGATTTCTTGAAATAGGGCAACCATTTGGAAGATGTTTGCTGGTACTGGTGGAGCAACAAAAATGAATACTCCACCAATGAAATACAACTTAGTTGAGATGAGGTAGGAATCGCCAGTGTAGCAAAAACTTCACTGGATGTACTATGAGGACGGTCAAACAGCCGCGAAGAAAAGACCCTGGGCTTGATTGAGGAGATGAGGTATGATCCGGAGATGACACCTCATCGCCAGCAGGATTTGGTCAGCGGTCATTCTCTGGAAGGTTTAGGACGCACACATAAGCAAGGTAGCCTACCGGTCTATAATCAAGCAAAAATATTTATTTATATATGAATCGGACCTATGTCGTGACAAATCAATGTTCTAGTGTTCTAATTGTTTCTAGATAGGTTTTCCTAAGTTGTTGTTGTGGACCTGCATGGGCCACCACTAAAAACATGTCATGACCCGATCCCAAATAATTGGATCGAACCGGATCATGCCCAGCCTGCACCGTTGTTGAGACGGCGGCAGTAAGCTGTTCAGTAGCAGATAACCATACAACAACACTATAATTGTCACAACTCAAAATTCGGAAATAAAACTTTATTAAACTTTTACAATGAAATAAAAGATACAACTTAAACCATTTTTTACATACATCATGAATAAAAGAAAACTCTAGGCAAACAGCTCAGCAATCTCGAATTTCTCGTCTTGGGATCGCGTAACAAAGCCTCATCAGTGATACCTAAAATGTTGGGTCTCCAGTCAGGAGGGAGCAAAGTACAATTCATGCTAATCTTGACAATTAATTTAACAATAAAATCATGCACTTTTAAACAGTTTGAAGATGAACAGTTTTGAAACAATACAGTACAGTGATGTGAATAGGCAATGTATATGACCGGCTTGGGTTACAGTAGTATCTAGCGATACGGTATGGCTTGTCCCCGTGTGAAGAGGGGAAAGCTAATACAGTCAGTTACAGTAATTTGGATATGGTCATAAACATTACTCTACTCCCCCAGTCCCCAACAGTACAGTCAATACTCCCGAAGGAGTTCGTATTTGAACAGTGGTTTAAAATTGCAGTGAAGTGATTATTAAATAATTGTAATCAACATAAATGTACTTGCCTTTGTATTAGAATGACTGGAAAGACGAGTCGGTACCGAGGAGGAACGTCAGTTGTAACTTCGAGTTCCTACAGTTGAGAACTCGACTTAGATCCTTTGTATAACCAGGCTAAGTGTGCTAGTTGCAATCTCTAGTAGTAAGTCTTAGTCAGATTTTAAGTTGTTATTAAGCTACAGCTAACGTTTACGTCGCAAACTACGTGCGTTGATTAAACCGGTTAATTTGATTATTTGGAAAAATAATAAGAACCAATTATCTTTGGAAAACTTTGTATTTTTGTAATATATCTATAAAAATACAGTTTCTTTTAGTGATAAATCGTGAACTAGTTATTTACTAATATTTTATCCATTTTAATTAATTATTAATTAATCATAAACGAGAATAGATTACGATCTAGTTACGATTACACGTCAAAATCAGAACCACCCAAGATGACATCCACCCAGAAAATAAAATAAAAATCTACGCTACACCATACAAGGGCACAGCTAAAAATCCTAGAGTGGGCTTATGCCCTGTACAATTATCTTTTACATCAAATAAGAGAAAAGTGATTTAATTACTAAATAAAGTGCAATAAATAAATAACTATATTAAATAGCCTAAATATTAAATAAAATATTTTAAAATAAATGCTAAGAGTCTCAGACTCGGTCCATCATCAAAATCCAGCTAATACCACAACGCCCGGTCGGACCGGTGCGTTTGCATTTCGCCAGGGCCCACAGACCGGTACGATCGTCGTCCGAAAAATCAGTTTAAAATTTATTTTCGAAAACCGATTTTGAAATCAAAATAAATATAGTTTCGTAAAAATTTGGGCAGCATTTCCTCTATTTTGGGACAACCCAAAACTGGGAAATGCGCCACAGAAATCTGCAATTATTCCAACCCAATAATAATCCCGCAAATATATCCATCAAAATATTTCCAAAACCACCAGAAATAATTCCCAATCCACAGAACTTCCCGAAATGTCCGGGAATCCCACAATCAAACCAAACCACACAACCAGCAGATAAAAATCACAGAAAATATGCTAACGCAGCTAACCGAATAAAATACGCAGCTAACCGGATTTCCCAAAGGGAAACCGGGGACCGATTCTCATCATGGACTCTACGGGAGGGACGAACTACTGTGATTAACAAGAATTTACCAAATTCCGTTGGCGAGGAGCCGCGGGAAAAGCTTGGGAAAAACCGAAACGACGTTCGGACATCGGGGTCGCGGATCCTGGACAGCGGAAACTCCACAGAGCGCTGGACAGCGGGAGAGGGTCCGCGGGGGAGAGGCTCGCGAGCAGATCTGGCCCGCTGGAAAACGGCGTGGGCGACGGCAGTTCGCCGGAAGGCGCGGCCACGGGCGAGGGGGCCGATCGGGCTCGGCACGGGGAGGTCGCGCCTCGGGTCGCGGGTCGGCAGCGGCGCGCTCGGGGAGCTGCGCGCTGGACAGCGGCGCCTCGGGTCGCGGACGGTGGGGAGGAGTCGCCGGGAGGGGGTCGACCGCGGGTGAGGGGGCGCAGCGGCGGTGCGCCGCGAGCTCGGGGGTGGCCGGAGATCACGCGCGGGGGCGCGGATCTGGCTTGCCGCGGTCGGGGGAGTGGCCGGACCCAGGGATCGCCGGTGGGGAAGCTCTCGGCCGCGGGAGATTAGGGCTAGGGCTTCTCCAGAGAAGAAATGGGTTAGGGAATGGGTTTGAGAGTATACTCCAGAGAGTTGTGGAGAGCTCCGGGAGGAAGAGAGAGAGGTTTTTGTGAGAAGAGAGTGAGATTTACTTCTCTGTTAAGAGATCGTGTGTGAAAACGTGGGGAGAGAGGGGAGAATAAAAGGAGTGGTGGGTTATTACGGAGAAGGAGAGGAAGAGTCTCCTTCCAGAACGTGGGGAACAAAGTGAATGAGTGGAGAGGAAATAGTGGAGGGAGTTATTGAACGTGGGAAGGGGAAAAGGTGCTGGTCCAAATTGGACCGGCTCTCCAAACAGTTTTTTTTTTATAATTAAACCAAGTCAGATTTAATAGGAAGGGAAAATGAAATTGGGTTCGGGCTCAGGCCTGGGTCTGGGCTCGGACTCGGGTCTGGGTCCGAAATAAAAATCCAAGTTATAATAATTATTTTCGAAATTCTTTCCATCTAAAAATATTTAATTAATTATAATAATAATTTTGAAAACGTTAATTAATGAAAATGCTAATTAGTAATAAAAACTCTATTAAATAAATTAATACGAAGATGATGGGTTTCACAAACAAGCTCCCAAAATATGGCATGAGAAGTTTGACAAGGTGATAAGGTCAAATGGCTACAGGGTCAGTGAAACAGACAAGTGTGTCTATACGAAGTTTGCTGACGGAAGAGGAGTAATCGTATGTCTTTACGTGGACGACATGCTAATCCTAGGTACGGATTTAAGCTGCGTCACAGAGACAAAGAAATTCCTCTCGACCAAGTTCAGTATGAAGGACTTGGGGGATGCCGACGTAATCTTGGGGCTCAAGATCATCCGGACAGGCACTGGAATAGCGCTGTCACAATCTCATTATATTGAGAAGATGCTCACTCGCTACGGGTATCAAGATCTTCCTATTATTGATACACCGTACCAGAGTGATCAGAAGCTGGAGCTAAATTCGAGGGAAAGCGTCAGGCAGTTGGAGTACGCTAGCGTCATCGGAAGCTTGATGTACGCTACTACTGCCACAAGGTCTGACATAGCTTTTGCCGTGGAAATGCTGAGTCGGTTCACAAGCAATCCAGGCGTTGAGCACTGGAAAGCTGTGAAGCTTGTTATGAGATATCTCAAGAAAATTCAGACATATGCACTTTTCTACAGCGGAGATCCGTCAGTAGTGGAAGGCTTCAGTGATGTTAGCTGGTGTTCAGATATGGAGAGCGAGTATTCCACAGGTGGATTCGTATTCGCCATGGGCGGAGCTGCTATATCATGGAAGTCGAAGAAGAAGACTATGTTATCTCGCTCCTCCATGGAATCTGAATTCTTTGCATTGGATGCTGCTGCAGATGAAGCAGAGTGGCTTCGGGAGCTCATATATGATCTTTCGGTGGTTGGGGCTCAGATACCGGCAATACCGATATACTGTGACAACCAGGCGGCAGCAGCAGTGGCATCAAATGAACTCTTCAACGGGAAGAAGAGAACGGTGCGGTTGAAGCACAGAGCAGTACACGATCTTATCAAGAGAGGTGTTATTGCAGTGATTGATGTTCGGAGTCAGGAGAACCTGGCGGATCCGTTCACCAAGGGCCTCAAGCGCCAGCTAGTCGATGACACAACTTGTAAAATAGGCTTGAAGGTATTCTAATATTGTATTATTATATTCCTACCATAAAGTTTTATGCTATTAGTTCAAAGATTTATCTACTAGGCATCTAGCTTTTGGTTCAAGGGAGGACCACTAATCGGAAGAATATCAGGAACAGTGGGTACATGTTCTATTGGACATGGAGAGGTTACGGATCTATAACCACTGTTGTCTACTATTGTTTTCTGCGGAAAACGGTTTCTGTAGGAAGGTTGGCTTAAATGCCTTAATGAGTTCTCCGGCAGAGTGAATGCCTGGAGTGCTTTACAGGAAGCATGGTAGCGCAGCACTACAAGGAGTGTAACTCCATGCTACAGTGGGGTGACTCCACCATGAGGTTCCCAGGTAGGGGTAATGCCTCGGCTTTGCAAGCCAAGTCACAGCGGAAGTAGCACCGCAAATAGACAGGTAGCCTAATGCTGTATGATAATCGTAATAAAGAGAAGTAGACAGCACTACAAAGAGGACGATGTCCTCATGTTACAGTGGCATGACACCACGAAGAGGTACCAGGTAGGGTAAAGCCTCGGCTTTGTGAGCCATGTCATAGCGGCGTAACACCGCACGGAAGCGCAAGGCTTCATGCTGGGTAGTTTAGCACTACAAAGAGGCCTGTGATCTCATGCTACAGTAGTATGACACTACGATGAGGTACCCAGGTGGGGTAAAGCCTCGGCTTTAAGCCTTGTCATAGCGGCGTAGCATCGCAAAGAAGCGCAATGCTTCATGCCATGACTCTTTATAAAGAACTCACCTATAGTGTATGGACAGAGATATCAGACCGTCTCTTGAGGGTAAACTTGTAGACGTCCAAAAATTATACACTGAAACCAGGCTGGCACAAGGCCTTCAATGTGCAGCCAGAAGCACAGTTGATGTCATTATGTGAGTAGGAAGAATTGCAGTTATGGTACAGAATTCAAGGCTTAGTCCATTCTTGTATCATGCTGTTATTTAACCTATGCGGGAAGATTCAAGTCGTAGCGACATCTCTCCTAATGCATGATGGGCAGTCACTGTGGGGAACGCTCAACCCATATATTGAGATATGTGGGGGATTGTTGGTATTTTTGCCTTTGGACTAGAAAAGATAGTCCCACATCGGCTACACCAAATGGTGAGTATCTCAATATAATGCATTGCTTGTATTGAGGTGTGCACATGAGGTGTAGTGGGGCACAAGTTTGTGCCATGTGGAAGTATTTTCCTAGAAGGAAAAAGGATTAAATCCAACAAGGATGCAAGTTAATTTTTGTTGTGCGGACTCGGACTCGGACACGGACTCCAGGATGCCTCGTGCATGCACGGGAGTGTTCGGGGGGTAGGCGTGGACTGGCACACTTCTATGCTGATTGTGGGATGATCTAAAATATCAAACTCTTTTTTTGAGTATTGGTATTTTAGTCCCACATCGGATAGGAGAAGAGGTGAAGTCTCAACTCCACTCTATAAATAGAGCCCCTTGGCCTCCTTTGAAAGATGCACCAAGAAGAGAGTTAAGGGAGTTTGTAAAGTCCAGGAAGTCCGTTCAAGTCTCAAATATTGACTTACGAGCGTTCCAGAAGTTCTTCGTGAACTTGCTGGTTCCTGGAAGCTGTTCGTGCTCGTGTGGGACGAATAAAGCTTTGAGCAACGGTGGTTCATTCACCCCAACATCTCATTCTCGCCTGTCATCGCTGCTGTTGCCTTTTACAGTAACTTCTTTTTAGAAGCTCTACTGCCGATAGTTGCTTGCACAAAATCTCTTTAGATTTTTGTGTATTACGTAGAATCTTTTTAGATCCTCGTAATTCAGAATCCTCCAGGATCTCTGTTGCACATCTTCTTTAAGGTGTTGCATTTGAAACGTTGTCAATACAATTGTTTTAGTTTCAGAATTTTCTATCGAAAATTGTGCCTCGGCATCAACATTAATCCTGTATTCAGATAGGAAATAGGTTAAAGCTAGAGACGGACTCACAACTTTAAAAATATTTAGGTGTCGATAAGTGGACTTAGGTCGCATAGGGGTACATGGATACATAAGCAAAACTATTTTTTATCCAATCTAATTATTCAGAGTGTAATTACTGTGCTACGACGAATAATTCCTTTATGCCATCTTGTCCCGTAGTGTGATCCCCTTCGCGCACACGAATTGAGATACATATTTTTTTTCTGGATAAAATAATAATATGTACAATAAATATAAATATGTTTGTTTGTGTTTATAGACTGCATCATTGGAAAGTGAGAGAACACTTGGGTCACATTGAATAAATTTTTTGCAATATATATAGTAACCAATAAAAGCTGATCATTAAGTACCTACTTAGTTCACTATTTGTATCTGTACCTGTAATACTTAATTCAATTGACTATTGATTAAGTCAAATGAATGATATATTCTGTCCACAATGTATGTGGGACCACCTATAAGCAAAGGTGGAGCCAGAAATTTTTTTTTATGGGGGGCTGAAAGTAAAGAGAAAAAATAATTCAAAGAGTGAAAATGCCACATCCTCAAATAGAATTCAATTGACTATTGATTAAGTCAAATGAATGATATATTCTGTCCACAATGTATGTGAGACCACCTATATGTACCGTTTGGGAAGGGTGGAAAATGGGAGGAAGGAAAAAGTTGAGGGAAAAGTGAGAGAAAAATTTTAAATGATGGTGTTTGGAAAGGGGGAGAGAACATGGGGGAGAAAAATTTGAGAGGAAAAAGTAGGTGGGTCCCACCAAAAAAATTTCCTCCCAAATGTGGGAGGAAAATGGAGATAGATGAGAGGAATTTGAGTGAATTTACCCCACCACCCCTCAAAAAGTTAAAATTAAATCATCATTTGAGAATACCAAGGAGGAAATAGTAATTATACCTATATCCATAAACAAATAAAAAATGTTTTTAAACTTTTCCTTCCCCTACTTTTTGTCCATCCAAACAAAGGAAGGGAAAATTAACTTTCCTCCATTTTCCTTCCCCTCCATTTTCCTTCCCCTCAAATTTTTCTCTCCCTCCCCCCAAATGTTCCCAAACACAGTGATAAGCAAAGGCGGAGCAAGAAATTTTTTTTTATGGGGGGCTGAAAGTAAAAAGGAAGAAACAATTCAAAGAGTGAAAATGCCACATCCTCAAATAGAATTCGAACATTGGATCTAACATAGTAGAGTCAACCACTTTACCACTTGAGCAAACACCACTATTTGTTATTACATGTAATATTTTATACTTAACTCCTTAGTAAGCCTGGATTGTAGCCCCGAAAAGTCCAGCTTATGTTTCGCCACTGCCTATAAGCACCGTGTCAATTCTGTTAACAATATGATCACGAGAAAATATGATTATTGCCGAGAAAACAGACAACTGTATGATCTGAAAACTGCATATCATATAGGTAAGGTTTTTGTGGCTGTTTGTATGCTGAGATTGTAAGTAGGATATTAGGTGCCACATCCGATTTTGCCAAATCGATAAGTCGTCACTAGGCGTGATTTCGTACAAGTCTAAGTTATGCTTTGTATAAGACATGAACGTACAAATTTAATAAATTATCTAATGAGAGAGTCGATGCAACAAAAAAATAGAAAATCAAATGACAATAAAGGTATCTGAAAATAATTCTTTCATTGATAACTTGCAGCAGATTACAAAGGCTCTCAACAGTTCAACTCATGACTCAAAAGAAATAACAATGTTCTCAACATCATATCCTTTATTGAAAGAAAGTAAAGCCACCTTCAAAAGATGACCATACTTCTATTGCCTCCGGACATTCACTTGATTCCCAAGGTCCATTGGGGTGCACTAGTGAGTGGTGTCAATCCGACTCACCAAAATCAATATAGTAAATTTAAATACAATTTGTTAAAAATAAAAATATTTAAGCACAATAACACACATATATTATTTGGCTTAATAAATAGCCAATATTTTGAACATATGACACCACTCCCATATAGTGGTCGCCTTAGTTATTAGTACATGATCTATAATAATAATAGCTACGGCAACAGTATATATCCAACCTTCTAATAAAACCAATACTATAGTTCTTATTTGTTGCCAGCACGCAAGACCTCTCCCATTTTTGGGAAGGGTGGAAAATGGGTGGAAAATGGGAGGAAGGTTGGATATAGGTATAATTACTATTTCCTCCTTCCGAATATATTGATTGGTGGGGGACCTGAAGGGCGGGAGTGCTACTTTTGAAAGGGACATAATTGACTTTTAAAAAAAGCCCATTTAGGCTTAGAGCGCTGCTACTTGGCCCACAGCCACGTGGCACTCTCCCATTGACAGACCAACCGGCATGAAATCCATATCAATAGGGAGGAGGATAATAGGGGAGTGCCAACTGACGTGCGGTTTGGCCTGCTTGCGGGCCAGATAGCATTTTCCTCAGGTTTATGCCAATCCTCAATGGCAGCATAATTAGCTACATATAAATAATTTTTTTGTTGATATAGTTACAATTTTGTATCTTCCATTTGACAAATATAAATAATTTTTTTGTTGATATAGTTACAATTTTGTATCTTCCATTTGACAAAACATAACTTTGTTATTTCAAAAAAAAAAAAAACAAAACAAAACATAACTTTGTGGTTACCCAGGAGAGTTATAAGATCCTGGCTAGGTGGCAGAAGATTAATGGATCGAGTCACGAGGACGTATTATTTCTTTGAGTTCTGAATCCCAATTTATCGGATTTATGTCCTGAGACGACGGTTGATCCGTATTAATCATCCAAAATACAAAAATATTTTTGGAACCATAAGTCTAACTAATTCTAATATTGTTTGGATGATTGATTGGTAGAACAGACTCTTAGTTTTGGGTCTCCTTCTATAGTGGGCGAGATAGAATCGCGGTCCGCTGCTGCCCGAATATAGTTTCTAACTAAGGGAAAATATGTGACCAAGGTTATTAATTGGTGGGGGACTAGAGAGGTAGATGGAATGGAAGGAATGGAATCTTACTTTTGGAAGAGATAAGTATAATAGCCATTTGCATATGAGCGCTGCTAGCTGGCCTGACCCTAGGTGGCTTCATCCCATTGCAGGTCAATTGGAATAGGACCCATGTCAATAGGGAAGGCCAATGGGATTCGGCCACCTGGCGTACGGTCTGGCCCGCTTGTGGGCCAGATAGTGTTTTTCTTTGCATATTTGACTACTTGATGACTTAGTAATTAAACTTTAGGTCTCCTTTCTTTGGCACATAAAACTAAAACTGTAGAACTAATATTTCAAATTACAGTTATTTTGTCTTGTTTGGATTACCGCAATTACCACACAGAAGGAAGAAAGAGAAAGAAAAAAAAAAAACTTTTTTTTTTGATTCTAATACAAATATTTTTTGACATTTTATAGTCGTCAAGATAAGTTGTCAAAAATCCATTCTCATAGCAGCAGTATGAGCATCTATCACAAGAAGTTAATATTCCATATTCTATTCAACAACTTGACAACAAGCTAATTACTATCTTTTCTTGGCTCGTCTCTTTTATTATTAGCTTACAACGACTCGGACTCATAGCATGTTGAGTGCGAGAGAAGGGGAGTGAGTGAATGTGAGAGTGAGGGATGGAGTCATGTATGTTTATATATATAGATAGATATATGTATAGGTGTATATATATAGGAGTATATATATAGAGAGGTAAGGAAAGGAAAGGAAGGAAGGAAAGGTAAGGTAAGGTAAGGAAAGGAAAGGAAAGGCAAGGTAAGGTAAGGAAAGGTAAGGTAGAGAAAGGAAAGAAGGAAAAGAAATGGAAAAAAGAAAGGAAGGGAAAGAGAGATATTAGAGGTAAATGGGATTTACCTTGGGATATTGAAGATAATGCAAGGTAACGCCAAGGTATCAGGTAAATGAGGGTAAAATGTTAAGGTAATGGGTTTTGGGTTATATATATATATATATATATATATATATATATATATATATATATATATATATATATATATATAGTATTGAGGTATTTGATACCGGGGTATCCTTGTATCTCAAGTACATAGGTCATTAGTGCTAGAGAACCTATATTACATAGATTTGACCTATATTAGCTAGTTTTAGCTAATATTGGTCTATTACCCCATTTTGACATAGATTTGACCGGTTGACCTAGAATAGACTAGTTTAACTAATTTGACTAGTTTGACCATAGTTTGACCAATGTTGACTAGTTTGACTCTAAAAGTCAACTTTTGACCTAGATTGACCGTTTGACCTAGAAAAGACCTAGAAGCTTATTTTTCACTCATTTGTTTTAGTTTATCATTTAGAACACCAAGTAACATTGAAATTTTCTAACAGATCATTGTGACCCCAGCTTGGATCCCGATTCTCACACTTTGTTCAGAGCATCAGGCGAATACATTCTCTAATAGTTTCTTGTCTATGTTTCACATTATGCATCATAGTTTGTAGTGTCATATTTGATTCTTGTTGCGTTGGTACACGGGCTATTATATTATGGTATCTCCCTCTTGTGACTGTATTTCTTGTGCAAGTTTCTTGAGCATGATATCCTTGCGACACCATGGTATTAGTATTAGGCGGGGGGAATTGTTAGATAGTATGTTATCATGTACCCCACCATGCATGTTTCATGTGAGTGTTAATCATACAATCCTATGTATGATTAGCCAAGTGTTAGTCCTACATCTCAAGTATGACTAGCCAGGCCATATTCTTGTGCAAGTTCCTAAGCCGATCACATATGAAGCTAACATTCCAATTCACAAAGATGGTATAGTATTTTTTTATTCAGCACATATTCTCATTTCTCTGTATATTTTCGGATATTTTTGCCTCACTTCCCCATGACAGGTACATCATTAGTGATTTCTCTCATTTATCACACTTATGGTTATTTTTCATATTTTGTTGCATATTCGTAGAACTGCTATTAGTGTATCTACTTGCTCCCGTCCTGACAGGATGAATATTGTAGGAACCGATGATGAGGATTGGTACCCCACAGACTATGGTACCTAGATGACCGGAGAGTTCGTTCCCGAGGATCCTAGCCTAAAGGGAGATGCTCCCCTAGACTTTCCCTAGAGGCCAGTTTGCCTACTTTTGGTATCGGACTTCGATTTCGGCAGACTTATTATTTTGGATGATTGTATGCTATTGTGGGGCATGTATATATTCTTTTGATACACTTGGAGCATATGTCTGTACTATGTCAGTTGTTGGATTTCTGGACTGCTCTTTCTTTCGGTCTTATATATCATATTCTCTCTTTATCGTGCTTTAGATTGGTGATTGAGTATTTGACATATATTATTGCTAGTTCTTATAGTTAAGATTGTACAGGTACCTATATCCTTGTGTAGATTAGACAGCGTTCTATCGCCGATTCTGCGGTGTAGGCTGGACGTACCCACTGCTCATGCCCAATTTTTGGGTGCGGATCATGACAGCTATGATAGTTGTCACATGGATCTATCAAATTATGAGTATCTAAGTTATTCCACAAGTGAAACCTTTAGTGTTTTAATATTCGAATAATATGTCATATAATGACGCAGGAAACACTTAAAAGTTCTATGAAACTAGTAGTAGTCCATTTATTTAGGAGTTTTGGTTTGACTAAGCCAGATCTTTGGGTTACTCCTAAATTATACTTGTTTCAGATTTTATTAAAAATATGTGTAATTTCACTAGTTATTGATATAAGCCCTAGAATAGTGAACCAAAACTCATAAAGTAAGATTAAGTAAACTTTCGGGCTTGGTACCAGATGATTTACTAATCATATATACAAATATGATAATCTAAAGTTTTGCAAGAATATTGTATCGGGTCAATAGTTTAGAATGAATATGCTAATCAACCTTAAAAAATCTTTAGTTTATCAAGTTTTGATCAGCTTGGGTTAGTTGTAGGGGCCGATTCCCAACTAGCG
This sequence comes from Iris pallida, assembly GCA_029216955.1. Taxonomy (NCBI): domain Eukaryota; kingdom Viridiplantae; phylum Streptophyta; class Magnoliopsida; order Asparagales; family Iridaceae; genus Iris; species Iris pallida. Next base: position 19,125,973 of record JANAVB010024997.1, read on the forward strand.
GAGGTCCACAAAAGGACGCTTTAGTACCATGTCGCTTAGAGCTATTTACGCTCGGTCGATAGAAGGACCCTATCAGTTTGTACCCAAACTGATCTCTACTTTAAAACTTAGATTTATATAGGTTTGCAATATCATTAAACTATTTTTTTGACTCAATTGTTTTGAATGAATCAAGAGAATTATAATGTCATAAATTATATTCAAAACAAAATTTGTCTAACATAATCTGAATATTGTCACTGAACAATATTGTGATTTCTTTGTCTGATTTTGAAATTCTACTATTGTGACAATATGATCAGCTAAGGTTCAAACATGCAAATCGACCTAGAAAAAAATATTATATCACTTTAATACAATAATGTATAATACCATAATTATTTTTAAATGATTGGAGCTTAATTATTAATAACAAAATAAAAGATATGTTATTATTATACATTATTTAGAGCTAAATCATTCATTAATATCAAAAAAATTAGAAAGTAAGATTTACGAATATCAAGTTTATAATAATGGACCCAAAAAAATTGTATTGCTTACCTTTATCCTTAACATGTTTGAGCCATTTCTAATGAGTCACAATCTCTAATACTTTCGGCTTAGAGAGATAACATTACAAAGATCATGTTAAGTGTACAAAAATAATTTTGTATGATTGTCACTGTTAATAAATTGCTCTTTAATAGACAGATAAAAATATTTATAATAATTTTTTGCCTTCAAGAAAATAGAGGTAAGTTTTCATATTAATAAAAACAATGCAAAAAATATATTATCATTTGTTCTCCTACAAGTTGAACTTTTATCATACTATTTGAAACTGGAAAATGTTCAATCATACAAGATTTTGAAGACAATATATATATATATATATATATATATATATATATATATATATATATATATATATATATATATATATATATATATATTTTGAAGCAATGGGTAATTGTGCCGAACTTGCCTCCATTGAGGCCATCTCTCTTAACCACTTATATATATATATATATATATATATATATATATATATATATATATATATATATATATATCACTACAAGAAATGCTCCATAAGGCAACGAATTTTCTAGCAACACGGTCGTTTTCGTTACGAAAAAATCATTTCTACAACGCATATCGTTGTCGTTGCTAAACATCAAGTTTGGCAACAAAATTTTTAGTCGTTACTAATTTTCGTTGCCAAAGACTAGAAAGTAAATAGGCAACGTCAACTTCGTTGCTACATTCTCTATATTTTTTTCATGCTAAAATTAGCAATGAATTAATTGGTTGCTAAAATATTTGTATTTATGGCAATGGAATCCATCGTTGCTAAATATGTCAAAGGAAATTATTTAGAGCAATTTTTGGCGGTTTCCTTTGGGAGGCAAACGAAAATTTTCCCTCTTAACAAAATATTCCTCTACAGTACATATTAAACCCTACGTTCTCAATAAATGACTTTGAATTCATTGCCATATATTTAACTTCTTTTTCTTACATTGGCCACTAATTATCTCGGGGCATGGCACTATTCAGTTCCAACCATCTGTAGAATCATTAGAGCATTCAAAGTCTCATACTACTAATCCCGAGTGATGCAGTTTGTTGAGTCCCACATCGAGTGCAGCAATGATTCACCATGCTAATTCCTAATTGGGCTATGGTTAGGGTTCTTCAATAGCCTGGCAGTCTCCCATAAACAGACCATATAGATTGCTGTGTGTGTTGGGCTGCCATTGACAGAAGTTTAATCACTTTATTTCTTCTAGCTTTTGGTACTCTTCCCACTTCTTTGAGCCCTTTCAAACTCATTCTCAGTCCACCTATTTATCCGCTTTCCGTTCAAACTCATTTCGTTAAGTATCCGTTGATTTGATACCATACATTTTATAACAAACTAAGAAATGCCCAGTAAAATCTAGAGGATGCGGCCGTAAAATAAGCTTCCTGTGCCAGTTTTGGCCTGATCAGCTCCAGGATCTAGGGCCTGGAAAGATGGTTGTGTTCTGGCCTTCCAGGTTTATTTGGATGGCAGGAGTCTGGCCATTGTCAGCACTTATGAATGTGATTCCAACATCTTGAACTTGATAACAGAGGGTGAGGACAGGTGAGAATAATAGAGAGTGAGGACAGGTGAAAACGTCATGGGCAGCACACTGCTGTTTGACTCTTTAAACTTTGTTGTAGGCAGTTAACTATAGGGCTGTAGTTTCGATTCGAGGGAGAACTTCGTCTACTTTTGCTTAGCAAACCTGGTGAAGGATGAGTGTATACATGCATTGGCATGTCAGTAAGAATAAAGTATACCTCCAATTATTTTCTAAAACTCTGTTGCACCTGAAATTGGCAGAGAAGTCATGTTCATATCTGTCACTCTAATGGTCAGTCATTCTTTAGCTGGGTTTCTTTGGCAGAGAAGTCATGTTCATATCTGTCACTCTAATGTGCTGCCCATCCATAACCCCACATAATACTGGTCTATTGTAGAACTTGTTGCACACTAATTTACCTACACATATCCTACAGTTCCTATGTTTTCTTAATTTACCTGGAGCAGTCAGGAAGCACATGTTGAGTCACTTAGACAGAGACCATCTCAAAGGTGACTCTGCCAAGTAAAAGCAGAGCTAAAACTACGAAACATATTATTTTAGTTTAATTAAATGGAAGAAGACGTAGTTTTTAGTTGCTTTTTGCAAGGATTGGTTAAGCTTGTGTATGTTTTAGTTACAAAACTTGATAACAGGATGGAACATAACAACAAACAAATGTTGGTACTGTCCACATTTTAGGTCCCAATATGCATGCCTTGATAACAGGATGGAACATAACAACAAACAACTAGCAGCAAGTATGTACATTTTAGTTCCAAAACTTGATGCTTCTAACAAATTAAGCTCGTCCACATTTTAGGTCCCAATATGCAAGCCTCTGATAATAGGATGGAACAAGTTGCTGATGTGTCTCTTCTCCTTTCTTTATTTTTTCTAGAAACAACTCAATTCCTACTAATTTACTTTCTTCTGTCATGCCTACTATATATCACTATAAAGTGTGATGTTGTCTATTTTTCATGCCATTCTCCTCAGACATTTTGCTGCAGATTGTGAGAAGTATCTGAAGGCATATTGGGACCTAAAATGTGTGAAGTTAAGCATACTGTTGGTGGTATTTCAGCTAGCTAGATTTAAAAATTATTAAGAAACTGACCATCCGAAAGTTCTGAAGCGAGATGCGACCCTCTTTATTAGGTTCTAATAACTTGAATTGAGACCTGAGATACAATAGCTCATCCTCAGTGAGAGCTTTGGATAGTGTCTGAAATAAAAGAAAATAGAATAAAACAAAATGACAAATTATCAGAGTAATGAGACACTGTTTGGTAAACAGTGGTAAAATAAGTAATTAAGCATAATACCATCTATGAGATCACAAAAGAACAAAAATGACAGGTTATAGATCACAAAGAACAAAAATGACAGGAATATTCCGAAGGAGCATAAAAGTTTAATAAGATTTCTGATATTGTCCTATAGCCTCTACTAATTTAATATGTCATAATCAACCCTTGTGAGAATTCAAAAGAAACATAAAAACCGCTTATTGGTAACTATACCAACCAACAATAGTTATAGCTACATAAATAGTTCTTCAAGGTGGCATGTAGAGAAATATATGAATCGGTATGAATTTCAACAACTGTTACAATAAATTTCAGCAAAAAAGAAGTTTCAATCAAGTGACACCTTCATTTTTGTGAAAACAATCATTTCACATAAACTTGCTCATGACCATTCCAATTTTGTATTGTACTTATTATCTTGCCGCTCCCATTTCCCCCTTCCCTGTTACTCAAGAGTCCTGCTATCTCGAGTTGCTTGCTCCCTCACTAATTTTCGAGTTTCGCACAAGTTCTTTTCTTTTATTCGCACTTTTTATAAACAAGCCTTTAGTCACTTTTGGTAAGTTCCTCCAGCAATCACTTTCTCATCAAACAACATTGGGAGTGATATCCGAGCCAGTACTAGTGAAGAACTGAGTGAACAACATACTTCGTCAAACTTCCTGAAGCAAGTACAAAATGATGGCTTCAATCTATACAATGATTGACTTGTCGACTTTCCTTATGCGAACTCATAGGCAAAAAAAAACAAAAGAGGAGACATAGTTTCCTTCCTAAAATCCAACATTAATAAAAGCAATTTCCAAAATGTAACTCTCACTTTCTTAAGTTGCAACAAAAGAAAAATATGTTTGTGTTCATCTTGGCAATGGGAGCAATATCACCTAGTAAGTAGCTCTCATGTGTAAGCACCTTTCCCAGTACTTTAGCTCTCAGTCGTTAGAACTTTCACTATAGACGTCTATGTTTCAATTGAACTTTCACTATAGACGTCTATGTTATCTTTGTGCATTATGCATATGTTCTTGGGTTGTTTACCAGAGGCACTTTCTTCAGATTCCTATCTATAATTCATGTTGGCTGGCTATTCACCTGGAGCATATATTCAACTCTTTGATCGAATAAAGTGCCTCTGGTAAACAACAAGCTGTGAAATGATACAACATTAATCCTACATATATAAATATTACTAGCATGATCATATGGCTAGTGCTATTCGTTTGGATTGCATTCTATTCGTTTGGATTGCCTGGTGCTTCAATTCAGGTCCTCTCGATCCCTTCTTATGTAGTGCAATGTAGAATTAGTACACCAGTTACACAACACTAACCATGCTATTCTTGTATGTCTCTCGCACTTCACTTCCACTGAGCAAAAGCTTTTAATTTTGTTACAAATATGTACATGATGTAAATATCTTCTTCCTCCTGTTTGAAAACTCATACAAGGATGTGGCCCTTTTTCATAGTGAAATGCATGCCTTGATAACAGGATGTACTGAAGTTATTCCATAGTGAAATGCATGCCTTGAAATGCATGCCCTTTTTCCTCCAATTATTTTCTAAAACTTTGTAGCACTTGAAATTGGCAGAGAAGTCATGTTCATATCTGTCACTCTAATGGTCAGTCATTCTTTAGCTGGGTTTCTTTGGATTTCATGTTCTTGCTGGATAGAACCCACAAGATTTTGCTCTTATCAGAGGAATTTCTGTGTATCAACAGGTTATGAATCTGTAGGTGGTGATTTCTAGGATAAATAGGAAATCTGAACATGCACGACCCATGTACTAACTGATACTAACTGGTACTCTTCCCCTACACATGCATGACCCATGTACTAACTAATACTAACAGGTGGTGATTTCCATAATACATAGGAAATCTGAATTTCTTAACGCTCAGATACAAACTAGTACTCTTCCCCTACACATGCACCAATTTCCAGGATACATAGGAAATCTGAACCCTACATGACCCATGTATCTAACTGATACAACATAAGAGTCTTTGGTACAACCCAATACACTGGTATACGCGTGCTGCCCATCCATAACCCCACATAATACTGGTCTATTGTAGAACTTGTTGTACACTAATTTACCTACACATATCCTACAGTTCCTATGTTTTCTTAATTTACCTGGAGCAGTCAGGAAGCACATGTTGAGTCACTTAGACAGAGACCATCTCAAAGGTGACTCTGCCAAGTAAAAGCAGAGCTAAAACTACGAAACATATTATTTTAGTTTAATTAAATGGAAGAAGACGTAGTTTTTAGTTGCTTTTTGCAAGGATTGGTTAAGCTTGTGTATGTTTTAGTTACAAAACTTGATAACATGATGGAACATAACAACAAACAAATGTTGGTACTGTCCACATTTTAGGTCCCAATATGCATGCCTTGATAACATGATGGAACATAACAACAAACAACTAGCAGCAAGTATGTACATTTTAGTTACAAATAACTGGACTCCTTTATTTTTTCTAGAAACAACTCAATTCCTACTAATTTACTTTCTTCTGTCATGCCTACTATATATCACTATAAAGTATGATGTTGTCTATTTTTCATGCCATTCTCCTCAGACATTTTGCTGCAGATTGTGAGAAGTATCTGAAGGCATATTTTGCAGCAGCCTGAAAGAGGAGGAAAGAATCATTTTCAAACAACTGCAATATTTTTGGAACACTGGATGACGCGGAGTAGAGAATACAAAACTGCATGAGATAGTATACTTCTCTCAAAAATTGCAGTGGAAACTTTAACTTCAAAAACTTGCATATAACTCATGTCTTTTGAATTCAAGTTGAATATTGTGCTCTTGCTTGTTTATATTTGAACACATACTGTTTTTTCTACTAGATTTTTTTTATTGATTTTCATTCCGAATCCTGAAATTACAAGAAGATAATTTGCTTTTCATTGTCTTAGGATCCACTAGCGCTCCTAAACGCAAACGTGGCCCCTCGCGTGGACTTGCTTTAGCGAAGGCGATTGAGATTGGGAAGGGGCCTGTGCCGGTCGTTTGGACAAAAGAGGCAAACACACCTGTTGGGCCTGGCTCTAGCTTATGGAGTGGGGGAGTGAGTAAAATCCAGCGTCAGGTTGCGCCTAAGACTGCAGCAAGTTGGAGAGAAATAAGTGAGGACGATAAGATGCACATGTGCTCACTCGTATTGGTAAAATATTTGTTTGATACTATGTTTTTGTCTCATATTATTGATTCTTGGTTGAAGAGGTTCTTAGAATAAATTATGTTTTTGTAGGATAAGTTTAAACTACCAGAAGAGGACCCTCGTGTTATTCATGCGATTGATATAGCACTTATGAATTCACCTAGGCTTTAGTGGCACAAGTATCATCGCCACTACCTTAAGTATAAAGACTGTGACGTGCTTAATCATCCTCATGAGGATGTGAGTTCAGATGACTGGAAAATTCTTTGTGAGAGGTTTAGTGGTCCAAATTGGCAGGTGATGAATATTAATATTCTTGTAAATCATGCATATAGAAAAATAATTTACTTAACAATTTGGTATATTATGAATTGATCTTTAAATGCAGAAAATTAGTAATATCAATACTCAAAACAAGGCTAAATTTGCAGTCAATCATGTCTCAGGTCCTAAATCATTTGCTCGACGTCGCTTTGAGTTGGTATATAGTGTTTGTAACTTTAACATCCTTATGTTTATCTTATAAATGGAAATATTGATATAGTTTTTTTTTATCTTACTCCTAAAAATATTTTTTTAAATGTAGCGTGACTCTGAGACAGAGGAGCTTCCCGGAAGGCTGGACTTTTACAAGGCCACTCATTTTCGTGAGAACACTCAAACCTGGGTTACTTCTTAGGCACAAGAAAATCATGTAAGCAACTACCTTAATATATTATTCACTGACATTGTGAACTAAAATCTATGTTATTTGTCTAAATTTGTTATAGATGTTTTGTGAGTCTTGTGCATCATTATAATAGAGATGTTTGTAATTTCAGGAAAATATGGTGGCAATTCAAGTGGAGGCAGAAACACAAGGCTTAACATTGACACAAGATGAAGTTGTTGACAAAGTCTTAAAGCATCGATCGGGCTATGTCCAGGGTCTTGGTGCATATACTAAGGCAACAACTTCCTCTCGTTCAACTGCAACATCCAGAACCTCCGAGACAGAGGCTATGCTAAGAGCTGAGATATTAGAGATGAATAAGAAATTTGATGCAGACTGAGTAGAGATGAATAAGAAATTTGATGCAGAACGAGTAGAGATGAATATGAAATTAGAGGAGTCTCTAGCTGCTTCAAGCCGTCTAGAGAAGATGTTTATGGAGCAAGGTGGCACTCATAGAGACAATACCTCATCTGAGTAATTTTTTTGGAGGAACGTGTTTCTAGAGATATTTTAGATTTTTTATGTAGACGATTTTTAAACTTTTAAATGTAATTTGGTGATGAATGTGGTTGTAAAACAATTGAAGTTCTATTATGAAAAGTTATCTTTTTTATTGTGTTAATTTATTCAAAACTATTGTGTGCATAAATAAATAAATAAATATAGTTTGGTTTAGCAACGACAATGAATCGTTACTAAATAATGTGATGAATTTTAATTTTTTCGGCAATGGATTAATGCTCGTTGCTAATTACCGCACTGTAGCAACGAAATATGTGCGTTGCCAAACAATTGTGCATTTGGCAATGCTATATTGCCGTTGCTAAATATATTATATAACAACGACAAGCATTCGTTGCTAAAGACTTCTACCTTTAGCAACGAAACGTGTGTCCACCAAAATAGCAACGAAACAGAAGTCATGTTGCTAAAAAGTAAGAATTCAGCAACGAATTCATCATTTCGTTACTAATACTTTAGGTGACGCACTTTAAACAACGAGTCCAGCAACGAAAAATTTTCGTTGCTAAATCTTTTAGCAATGATTGTGGTACATTTAGCAACGAAAATTTTTGCTGCTAAAAGCCTATTTTTTTGTAGTGTTATATATATATATATATATATATATATATATATATATATGACAAAAATCTCAACTATATATTGAACTAAACAATATTGAGTTGTTAGACAATATAAACACATTGTATATACTAACCAGAATAAGCTAGACAATGTATGTATTTATGGCCAAAATTTTCCAATATCATCAGATATAAAAGATATTGACATATACAAAGTTTATGTGCAATTAATTTTGGATGGAATCATCTCAAATCCAGTAAGATTATACCGACTTATATGACAATCAAATCCGCTGCTCATTTAAACCAAACGGTTACAATTGCATTATTGCTATAAATGCAATAATACTAGAAATGAAAAAGATTCACTATTAATGTGTTTAAATAGTAACTAAAATCAACAAATTCTTTTATATTTGTACAAAGACCTGTACAAAGTTTTAATTAGTAAGAAATTTTATAACACTATTATTTAAACATCAAGTAGTTTTTCAACCAAAAATAATAATAATAGTTTCCAGTCAATAAAATGGAGAAAAAAATAATCACATATATATTATGCCAAAAGTATATTAATACTTGATTCTGGATCATAATATTAAACACACTATATATGAATTCAAACTAAATTACTCATGCATTTAGAATGTTCATCACAATAAGAAAATAAAACTATATTGTTGTTGAAGTATTTTTTTTGGGTCTAATCATAAATCTATTTAAAGCATATATGGTCATTTAAAATTAAGATTCACACAATTAAAAACATTCATATCAAAATGTAAATCTCCATATTATAATATAGTATTCTATCTAACCAAAAGTCACCAAATATAACATATTGACTAAAATAATAATTCATGAATATTTTAATAATAAAATAAGCAATAAGATGGTTGCGTATAAATATTTCAATACTTAAAGGCTAAAATCCAAATCAGTAAATCAAACTATATATATTTTAAAGTTGAAAAAAATTACATAGAATTTATGTAGCCTGCAACAGGATACGATGATCTTAAGTCCTTAGTGAAATTCTAATAGGAAGGATTACTCCTGAAAAGTGCATAGAGAACAACTACCTTACACAATTTTGTTAAAACCTTCTATTTGAAGATTTTCAAATATACCCTTATATTCTAATTTATGGAGCCTCAAAAAATTATTGCTAAAACTAAGTAACTCTGCACAAACTAGTTGGCATTTGTACTTATGAATTTTAGAGGAAGATTAAAAACCAAATTCTTTTATCTAAGTGGCTTATATCAGTAAAGAAAAACTGAATATAAATTAGTAATCTTAACATAACAAATAAGTATAAGTCACATAACTTATGCTCTTACACTACACCAAAGCAAGCAATTTGTCACACATTTTTTTTACAAATAGTAACATTTATTATCGTTACAAGATAGTAACAGTTATAACCGTGACTATAAGAAAAATCCATTACGAAATTTCTAGTTCTGTAATTTTTTTATTTTTTATATTATTTGTAACAGTTAAAAATGTGACAAATTTATAGCTTAGATCACATACAAAACATGTGCCAAGAGAAAAGTGTTACAAAGTGCCAAAAGGGAAAAAATTCTCCAAAATTTTCCTGCACCAACTCTTCTCCTGCGCGCGCCCTTCCCTCTTCTTCTCTCCTGCGAATGCTTCCCTCTTCTTCTCTCCTGTGCGCGCCTAATTTTTCCCTTTTCCCGTTGCCGAACGCTTCCCTTCTCTCCTATTCCGAAGGTATGACCTCTCCTTCTCTCTCACAATCTCTTAGGGTTTTGTTTTTCTTAGGGTTTCGGTTCATAATGTTTTGATTTTCTTAGGGACTTTGTTTTCTTAGGGTTTCAGGTTTCCTTCTCTCACAATCTGAAGATTTTGAGCATCGTCGAAGCAAGGAAGGTAATTCCCTCATACTCTCTCTCTCCCTGATTTTTTTGGGTTTTGATAATTTTTGGGTTTTGTTAATTGTATGTTAATTTCAAACAAATGAGGAAGTATTTATGTGTTTGACCTATGTGTGGATAATGATCTAGGTTTTGCGTGTGGATAATTTTTGGGTTTTGTTAATTATATGTTAATTTTCAGTTTTTTACAAGTTCATGGGTATGAATGTTTATGATACATGTTACACCAATCTGCGGTAAAGATGCTAAGGGGGTTGGATTGCAAAAATGACCCCAAAATCTTATTAATTCAGAAATAGGAAGCATGAACACTCTAAAAATTGTTGTTGCGTCTGTTTTGCTTGTGTTGTATACGTATAGGACATGACACATGCACACCCATATAGCTGTCATCACCTTGTCTGTATAATGTCATTCCGGCTGTGGTATCATGTCATATGGCTGTGCCCATGCAACTTAAAGTTCTTATATTATCAGCTCTGAAGCTTATAATGTGATTTAAGTAGTAATTTTAGTCAGTTTACTTAGAGGTAGACTTTGGTACCCTTGTTAAGCAACCTATATATTAACAAGCTTCTGAGTACAGGAAAATATACTTGTATAGCAACAAGAAACCAATGGTCTTTTATGATTTTATCCAAAAAGAAGAAGAAACCAATGATGAGAAGCTTTGGACTTTTTGGCTTAAACATGGATGGATAAGCAATTACTAGTATTGTGTATTATTATTTGATATATATATCTTTCCTTTCAATCTATTTTCCACCTTTGATTGCATTCATAAAATCTCCCAAAAAATTTATAATTTTCATAACCACATATTTTGGCAATGTCATTTTGATGACCCATTCACAATGGGGGGTTTCCTCTTCCAGGCTAGTGGTTACCCATTTTCCTTGGGTAGTGGGGCTATTAGCCATTTTCCTCTTCCACTATTTTAGAAGTTTGTATGGTAAAGTATTTAAAAAGTTTGATCTTGTCTTCCACTAGTACATTGTTTTTTTTGTTTGTATTTTGTAGAGAATAATTGTTGTGTATTTTATTGATTGGCTACTCCACTACTTATAGGGAGTCTAGCACCTCTTCATATTACATTTTCCAATGTGGGACTAAATCCCTTATTAGTTCTCAACACTCCCCCTCAAGATGGGCGATAGATATTAATCATTCCCATCTTGTTACATAGCTTCGATAGACTTAATGAACTAAGACCCTTAGTCAGACAGTCTGCCACTTGTTCTTCTGAGCGAACGTGATCAATCTTCAGTATCCCTTGTACCAGCTTCTCTTTGATGAAGAATCGATCGACCTCGATGTGCTTCGTTCTGTCGTGCTGAACTGGATTGTTAGCTATACTTATTGCAGCTTGACTATCGCTCAGAAGACGTAACGGTGCTCCCTTGTGCAGCTACAACTCTGTCAGTAACGTTTTCACCCACAACAACTCTGACACTCCTAAAGCCATTGCTTTGTATTCTGCTTCAGCTGTTGACCGTGCTACCACAGACTGTTTTTTGCTTCTCCATGAGACCAAGTTTCCTCCTACAAAGACACAATATCCCGTGGTAGACCTTCTATCGTCTATGCAGCTCGCCCAGTCTGCATCGTAGTATCCTTCAACTTCTATATATCCATTCTTCTTGAACTATAGCCCTTTTCCTGGCGTCCCTTTCAGATATCTCAAGCTCTGAGACACTGTATCCATATGACCCGTTCTTGGATCATGCATGTAGCGACTTACTACACTCACCGCAAATGAGATATCAGAGCGAGTGTGTCCCAGATAAATCAATCTTCCTACAAGTCGTTGATATCTTTCACGATCAACTGGCTCTCCTGCTTCTGCTCCTAACTTGTACTTCTGGTCAATTGGAGTGACTGCTGCTTTGCATTCCAGCATCCCTGTCTCCTTCAACAGATCTAGTACATATATTCTCTGTGAGAGAACAATTCCTTGTTCACCTTCACACACCTCGATACCTAGAAAGTACCTCATCGCTTCTAAATCCTTCACCTCAAACTCCTTCACAAATTTTGACTTCAGCTTAGCGATCTCGACTTCATCATTACCTGTGATTACTATATCATCCACGTATACAGCAAGTATAGTAATGTGGCCTCTTGCATGCTGAAGAAAGACCGTATGATCTGTATTTGCTTGATGGTATCCCATGCCTGTAACAGCCTTTCTGAATCTGTCAAACCAGGCTCGAGGAGATTGCTTGAGTCCATATAGCGACTTCTTCAGTTTGCACACTTTTTCATGTGATGTCCCTCCGTCTGATTCTGTAGCGTAGCACCCTGGCGGGAGTTCCATGTACACTTCTTCTTGTAGGTCCTCATGGAGAAAGGCATTCTTCACACCTAACTGGTATAGCTTCCACCCATAGTTTGCTGCAATGGAGACCAGAGTTCTTACGGTGCTCATTTTTGCTACTGGAGCAAACGTCTCATCATAGTCGATGCCATATGATTGTGTGTATCCTTTTGCAACCAACCTTGCCTTGTATCATTCCACTTTTCCTTCTGACGTCTCCTTTACTGTGTATACCTATTTGCATCCCACAGTTTTCTTCCCTTTGGGTAATGGAACCAGCTCCTACGTCTTATTTTTCTCCAGTGCCCCAAGTTCTTCCAACATTGCAGCTTTTCACCTTGGATCTTTCTTTGCTTCCTGCCAACTTTTGGGCAACGAAGTAGAGTCCAATGATGCAATGAAGGCTCGATAATTCAAAGAAATGTTAGAATACGACAGGTAGTTGGAAATATCATGTTCATAATCATCAAAACGACTAGGAGCCTTACCCGTATTGATGCGAGAAGATCTCCTTAAGGGAGCAATAGGTGGTGGAGAGATCATACCATCAGAGTCAGAGAGATCCGCATCGGAATCAGATTGATTCAGTGCGGGGGCAACATCTTCAAGAGTTGGAGCAGGAGTAGACGAGGGACTTGGTACAGTAGGCATAGGGCATGGTACAGGCACAATACTGGACTTCTGCTGTCTCCTTCTGTAGACTTGGAGCTTCTTTGTCATTATCTGCTGCTCCCCTTGTTTAACATATGTATCTTCTTCATCTTCTGTATCGAAGTCACTTCTTTCTTGTAACGCCCCAGTCCCAAAATACGTAGGACTAGGAACGTAGACATGCCAGCTGTATTCATACGAAGTATACTCCAATATATGAAAGCCTCGTATAAATACATAAGCTGTAAAATGCAGTAAAATCCCAACTAATCTCATCCACAAGAATAAAAGAAATAGAAGATGTCATATATGAGAATAATTTGTCTTGATATAATATGTTGGGCGGAGACAAATCCACTACTAACAAAATAAGGAAAAGTACATGATAGAATAAATGATTTTGGCAAGCGGAGCGAAGACGATCCAAGTGCAATCATCCTCGAGGAGTAGCAATGAACACGGCTAGAGCTAAGCACCTGCAAATGACAATAGCACACACCTGGCAAGACGACCAGGTCCTCAGAGGGACGTAACAAGACACATAATAGCATGCCATATAAACTGAATAAATACTGCTCAATAATTAAAGGACACATACAATAGGGTACCTAACCGTACTATAGTGATTATGCAATTAAAGAACAAACCTTTGACGCATGGGCCGGCTCAGTCAGGAATCAGGAATCAGGATCGTACCTCCCACTGGAGATAACCGGCTAGCAGGACCGTACCTCCTATTGGAGATAACCGGCAAGCAGGGCAGTGCATAAATGACCCATACATTAAGGAGATGTTCTTCCCACCCAATGCCTACTGTGTTGTATCCACAACACAAAACCACTATAACCGCTAAGTCAAACTAGCATGCAACCTCTATTAGCGGTTATTCCTATCGCACGGCTTGTACGTACTGGTGGCCAGCCAATCACGCACTTCCGTGTTCTACATGCGACACACAACTTCGTGTTTACAACGTGTCAAGGCCAATGAATGCGACACACAAGGTGGTCCCTTAAATCTAGATTTAATTTGTAAGAAAATAATACACAGTAGAAAATATAAATGAACAGTTATGCCATGTATCACAGTTTATTTTGCATAAAGAAAATAACAAACATGCATGAAATATGAGCTAAAAATAATTAAACAGCTAATGGCAAGGTGTCTTGCCTGGTAGAGCGCCTGGTGTGCTGCGATAATCAAGATGGCACGATCTGCAACTTTGGTGCAACAACTGTATAAGGAGACCTCGGGTGGTGACACGGACAGTTTCATTGGGTCCAGAAGGGTCAAATTAGTTATGGTGGACATACGGTAGTAGAGAATTGGTAAAGGAATAGGAAAGATGGGCTGAATCACGAGAGGAAGAAAAACCGTAGGAAACTAATTAATATATTTTGTTTTAGAAAATATTTTACAATAATATAAATTGTTAGTCAAAATAGGCTTTCAAACAAATATCCAAAAACTCGGAAGTCATTTTAGGGCGAACTCTAAGTTTTGTCAAAGTAGTGTTCTTGGACAAAAGCCCTTAGATTTGTAAAATAGGATATTTAGTAAAAATTTATTTTTATTAAATAAATATTAAAATCTAGAAAACATAATATATATATATTTTTTTAGACTAAAATCTAGTTTTGAAGCCAATGTAGGCCAAAACTCTATTTTATAGATTTTACAAAATATTACGTATAGTAATAGATATTTACGTAACATAGCCTTATTAGTTAAAATAAAAATTAAGAATCCAAAATTTCTTTTTAGTGCAAATAATATATTTTAAGTAAATACTTCAAAAATTCACAAAAATCGGATTTAGCTAACTATAAGCTTGTAAAGATATACTGTATAGATAGAGAAACTATATTTATTATTTTGATAATATTCAGTAATACTAGAAATTATTTTATAATAAAAGCTATGTTTGAAATTAGCTAGTATATATATATGTATGTATATGACTTAAATAATAATAATAATAATAATAATAATAATAATAATAATAATAATAATAATAATAATAATAAACTGAAATAATCAAATAATAACAAAGCTAAAATGAAAAGAAACAAACAAAAAAATAACACACAAACAAATATCAAAACAATAAAAAAAAGGAAAAAGAAGAGAAAGCAAAAACAAAGGCAGTGCACAGTGCTACTCCTCTCTTCCCGAGGAGGTCATTTTAATACAAAAGCAATGTACAAAACAAAAAAAAAACAAAAAAAAAAAAAAAAAAAAACAATGCAGCTACTGCTGCTCCTTAGTAAAAGGAGAAGAGAGAGAGAGATGAGGCGGAGAAATCGGAGGGGAGAGGGGAAAGTGAGGCGGAGGAAGAGAGAGTGGGAAGGAGAGAGGCGGCGGATTTCGGGGCTCGTCGTTGGGGGAAGCTCGGGAAGAGGGCGGCGGAAGGAGGCTAGAGAGGGTTGGCGAGACGCGGCGGAGGCGGAGGAGATGGGTCGGCGGAGATGGGGTCGACCGGGCGGCGGAGAACGGGGGGACAGGCGGTGCGAGGGTTTGGCATGGGCACAACGCCGAGGAAGAGGCGGGTGGCGCGGAAGAGTCGCGACTAGGGCACGTCGGCCACAGTGGTCGCGGCGGACCGAGGGCTAAGGCGGGCTGACGCGGCTCTTGGGGAGTCGAGCGCCCACGGAGGCGCACGGCGGGGCTCGGAACTGCGGAGGATGGGTCGCGGCGCTGATCCTGACCGGAAGTGCGGGAGGCGGCCACCGGCGAACTGGCGGAGGCGCGATGAGGTAAGGTGGCGGTGGTGATTTAATTTAGGGTTTTTATTTTTATTTTCCTTTTCGTGGTGGTCCGGCGATCGCCGTGGGGGTGGTGATGGTTTGGGTGTGGTGGTGGTGACGACTGGGACAGGGGGGTCGGTGTTGCTGGTTGTGACGAGGGTGTCTGGGAATGGCGGAGGTGGTGGTAGTGGCGGTGACGGACGATCGACGGGGAGGGTTTGCGGGTGGCTGGGTTCCAGCGGATGGCCGGCTGCGAGAAAGTAATTTCGAGGTGGTGGTTGTCGGTTTTTGGGTTGGTCGAACGACAGCAGCAGGAAGCCGGGGTGGCGGAAGTGGTGGTGATGACCATGGTAGTGTGGCCGGACGGAATTGGGACGGGATATTCTGGCGGAAGTGGCCGAAGGGGATGGGGTTGCTCGAGGCGGGCTGGTGGCAGTAATTTTGGTTAGGCTAGAGGAATAGGATTTAGGAATTTATTGTTTGTCGTGTCGGGATTGTCGACACGGAGGAGAAGAATTTGTAATTGTAAAAATATGGAATAAGAATTGGACGATGGAACACGGACACGAGGCACGATTGGGTTGTGGAAATTTGTGGAGAATTTATGGTTTGTGAAAAATAATGGAGGAGTACCTGCCTATATTTATAGGATGTGGAAATTCCCATTGGGATAGGAATAGGATTCGTTAAACCCAATTTAGATATTTAAATTACTAATTTAAATTAATTCCATAATCCAAATCTAAATCAAAAATCCAATTTCAAATCTAAACCTGATTTAAATCAAATCAATTGTAGATATTAATTTAATCTATTTAAATAATTCCATGGAATCAAATCAAAGTTTAAATTGACACAAATATTTCGAAAATATGTTTTCCAAAAATACTATAATAATTAATTTCGAAAATTACATTATTTAAAATAAACAAATAAATAATTAGGAAAAATATGTTTGTACAATTAATATTCTTATAATTATGCTTTTCTAGCATACAAGTAAAAATATTATCTATTAATAATAATTGCGAAAATGTAAGGCTTTATAAACAAAATAACAAACTTGGAAATAATTGGAACGATAACAAAATAATTATTATGTATATTATTTTGAAATTCCAAAAATAGAAAAATAATATTTTCAAAAATATGTACGCTCGCACATATTCGCACTCGTCGAGAAATTTCGAAAAACAAAATTTCGTGCGTGACGTATAATACGACTACGTGGTGTACAATACTAAAATTTAAATCGGTATCAAATTTTAATATAAAAAAAATAGTAGAAATTTAGGGGTTTTACATTTCTCCCCCTGTCGTCCAGTTTTCCACGACCGGGCATGGGACCAAACCGACCACCACAGATGGGCTTATTTTCTTCCCCTCACATCTAACACCCTCTGTGTTAGGTGTGTCACCAAACGCTGAACCGTCATCCGAACCATAATATTATTCCAGTTCTCTGAATGTAACGTCCATGCTGACAAACATCTTCCGCTCAACTGGGCTCCAACACGCGTATCCCTTTTGAGTTGCCGTGTACCCGACAAAGACACATTTAACCGCTCTAGGATCCAATTTGTCAACTCCTGGCCTATTATCTTGGACAAAACATACACACCCAAATACTTTCGATGGAACAGTGTACGTGGTTGCACCAGTTAGCATCTCTAACGGTGTCTTCCAGTCCAATACCTGTGATAGCATTCTGTTGATGAGATAAGAGGCCGTTAACACCGCCTGCCCCCAAAAGTGTTTCGGAACATTCATAGCCAGCATCATCGTCCGTGCGACCTCCAACAGGTGTCTGTTCTTCCGTTCGGCCATACCATATTATGTCGGAGTATAGGCACATGAAGTTTGGTGTAGTATTCCATGAGTGGATAAATACTCATCAACCTTCTTATTTGTATACTCCATCCTATTGTCAGACCGTAACTACTTAATTTTAGTACCATATTGAGTTTCTACCCGGCGATAAAAGTCGCAAAACGCCTCAAAGACGTCACTTTTATTCTTCATAAGGTAGACCCATGTCACGCGAGTATAACAATCAATAAAAGTGACGAACCATCAAAAACCGTTAATACCGGTTGTAGGACAAGGGCCCCATACGTTCGAATGTATCATATCAAATACAGCTGAACTTCTACTTCCTGAACTCACATACGTACTTCTGGTATGTTTACCCAACTCACATGCATGACAAAATAACTTCTCTTTATTAGCCCTTTGGTATAAGGACGGATACATGCGACTAATAATTTTAAAAGAAGAATGACCGACACGCTGGTGGTGGAGTAGCAATTCATCTTCTACACTGCGTCGTGAATCTTCCGGTGGTGTATCTGCTACCAGAGATGCCAATGCTTTGTCCAATCCAGTCCTGTCCAAGTACTACAACCCATTATACCAGTCCCTAGTCGTCGTTCTGTCCCCTTCTTCTGAAAAGTTATCGTAGGAATGTCAAAGGAAACAGTACAGTTAAGATCAAGAATAATGGCACTAATAGAAAGAAGATTGACAGGAAAAGACAGAGCATATAAGACATTGGTAAGAGTGAGAGAAAGGGTGCATGCGACAGTGCCTTTACCTATGACAGGGCTGGAGTTACCATCAGCAGTCTGAATGCTCTTCGGCGTCGGTAGGTGAGTATAGTCCTAAAACTCACCGCGGGACCTCGTGACATGGCGAGATGCCCCAGAGTCCATAATCTAACCTGGTTGGTGGACAGCTGCTGCAAGAGCACGTAGAGGAATACCTGTGCTGGTTTGGACAAAGCAAGTGATGTGATCCCCCGTGGTAGATGACGTCCCATGACTGCCGTCCGAACCCAGGTGATTGTCACCCCCTTCCTCCTTCTCAAGAGGGGTTAACTCAGCCAGGTGATTGTCACCCCTTCCTCCGCCAGATTAGCTTTGTGTCCTCCAGAATAATTTTTTCTTCTACCAGCATAACCGCCTCTACCACCTCGACGTCCACCGCAGCCCCGTCCACGATCACTCGACGAACTTTGCAGGGGTTTTAGACAAAATCTGATGTAATGCCCTGAGTCACCACAGTTGTGGTAAATACTGGCCACAAAGGGAGGCTGATTGAAGGCGGCAAGGGCAGATTTATCAACAACGGCTTGTTCCTCCTGGAAATAGCCCTTGTTGGGCATCAACTTCAATCGAGCCTCTTCTTGTGCCATGGCAGCTATGGCTTCTTCTAAGGTTGGAAGCATGGGATGTGCTAGGAGGACATTCCTTCTATGCTCGAACACAGGGTTAAGACCCTTCAAGAACTTTATCATCCGTTGTCGCAAAATATAATCCAAAAACTTTTGGAAATGTTTCGCAAATGCTGGTTCGACTTGTGCATCTTCCATCCCAAGAGGATTATAGTGATCCAGATCAGACCAGTACTTTTTCAACAGTGCTGCATACTCAGAGATGGTACGGTCGTTCTGGGCCACCCTATCAAGTTCATCCTGCAGTTGGAAGACCCGCATAGGATTGCCTGAGCCTGAGTACATATCCATCAAAGTCTGCCATATATCAGCAGCAGCCTCCATCGCCTCTACATTGCCAGATACCTGATCGGTCAAGGAGGCTGTTAACCATCCAGCCACAACATTGTTGACAATTTCCCAAATAGCAAACTCCTTTGAGGGGGGATCATCTGGCACCTTGGTTTGGCCATTGACGTAGCCAACCAAGCCTCGTCCCTTCAGCGTCCGTATTGCCTGCCGTAACCATTTCAAGTTGTTGGACGTTCCTGCCAACTTCGTCTCCAGCTTGTCCAGCTTCCCCATTTTGTAGGGTGACGGATCCACATCAGTATGGATCACACGTAGGGTTGCCTCGGTTAATCTCTTTGATAAAATATCATCAACCAAGTCCTTCATCTCTTCTGCTGTCAGTTTACCACTGATCGAATCTATGGTGTCTGCAACGGAGATCCGTCGTCGTCGTCGTCTTCGTCGGCTTCGTCGACGTCGTCGTCTTCGTCGGCTTTGTCGTCGTCGTCTTAAAGTAAAGTCTTCAACAGAGACTTTACTAATGCGCTGTCAACGTGGCTAACACCGGCGCGCGCATATAGATCCTAATGTGCAGATCGAGAACGGAAAATAAATAAAGCATTTGTAATTCTGGAGGGCGTAATATAGGAACAGATGGTGCAAATAAAGAATTTGACAGCCAACCGTCTTCGAATAACCGCCCACATAATCTCTCTCTCAAATTAGGGTTTTTTTCTCTCTTTTTTTTGGGGGTCGGTAGCAGTAGGGGGTCGTTGGCGGCAGCAGGGGGTGGCATTGGGGGGCAGCGGGGAGGGGGAGTCGGGCGGGGCAGGGGGGCGTCGGAGAGGGAACTGCCGGGGGGACAGGAGGGCGTCGGAGGGGGAACTGCTGGGGGGGCAGGGGAGGCGTCGGGGGTAGGGAACTGCCAGGGGGGCAGGGGCGTCAGGGGGGGAACTGCCGGGGGGGCAGGAGGGCGTCGGGTTGGGGAAGGAAATTTTTATTGTTGTTGTGGTTATGGCTCTGATACCATGTAGAGAATAATTGTTGTGTGTTTTATTGATTGGCTACTCCACTACTTATAAGGAGTCTAGCTCCTCTTCATATTATATTTTCCAATGTGGGACTAAATCCCTTATTAGTTCTCAACATATTTCTTCTCCCTTTTGTTTTTTTTCCTTTTCTTTTTTCTTATTGATAGGGAGCATATGATAGGAGGCAAAAAATTCCAGGATTTTGAAAAAGGAAGAGCATGGTATCTTCTTTAATTTCTTATCCCTTTTGAAAAGGAAGACACAAAGCATGTGTTGTTGTCCACCGGGTACTATGATCCATGCATTATAATTTTGTCGATCACCTTTGTTTATATCCTTTGCCTTCATTAAATTGTTATCTTATATAAACAGATGAAGCCAATATAATGACTTAGAAAGTAACTTGAAAAGAAATCAATATATTCTTTTCTTTTTTTTGTGTTATTTCTTAGCAGTTTGTATAATGATTAAATTCTTACTAATATTCATCTTCTTTGTTTTTTAGGTTTGTTGTTTGAGAGGATATATTTTTTCTTCCTATCATGTCACGATCGATTTCAAAAGGATGGATTAAATATCCACGTAGAAATGACATCGAGTACAAACAAGGGGTTCAATTTTTTATGGATTTTGCAATGAAACACTCACCCCGCCCGGACTTACAACATGTAGTTGCCCTTGTAAAATATGCAAAAATGAAAAAGGGCTTCATTTGAAGTAGTTAGAAGGTATTTGATCGTCAATGGTATGCTTCCGACATACGATGAATGGTCTCTTCATGGAGAGAAGCCGGGCATGGATATGACAGCAGGTTATGGAGCACAATTTATTGAAGAAGTTCAAATCAATGATGAAGTTCTAAGCAAAGATACCAATGTCAATGAGGGTACGCTGGAGAACCTTGTTGATGATGCTTATGGTGTACACAATGAAGCTCCTGGTGGTGAAGGTAGTGGTGCAAATAATTCTCAAGCAAATGTAGTGCCCGAAAATTCTTTTGCTCCTTATCTTGATCATGTTGATAAGTATTGTGAATATAAGAGAATTGTTAGTGAAAAATTATATCCCGGTTGTGAAGATGAACACACAACTCTATCTGTAATTATAGAATTGCATAACTTAAAGAAGAAGTACAATTGGTCGGGGAATAGTGTGACATAATTGTTTAAGTGTTTGACTCAATGGCTCCCTAAGGGGAACACACTCCCTCAAAAGTATCCTGAAATGAAGCAAATGATGAGAGATTTAGGAATGAAGGCGAAGTGCATCCATGCATGCGAGAACAATTGCATGTTGTATTGGAAGGAGTATGCAAATATGACTGAGTGCCCTCAATGTCCGACGTCCCGGTTCAAAGTTAAGGAGAAAACGAAGCCAGGAAAGGTTGGAAGGGAATCAAAAGAACCAAGAAAAGTTTTGAGGCACTTTCCTTTGATTCCAAGATTAAAGAGGTTGTATACAATACCTTGGATTGCAAAAAAAATGCAGTGGCACAAGGAAGTAGAGCCTTCGTGGGACTTAATGCGACATCCTTGCGATTCAGCTGAATGGAGAACACTTAAATGCAGGTGGCCAGAGTTTGCTGATGAGGGACGAAATGTTTGGCTTGGTATAGCGACTGATGGATTCAACCCACATGGTGTTCTATCTAATAATTACAGTTGTTGGCCTGTTTACGTTATACTATACAATATGCCTCCTTCATTATGCCTGAAATCACAGTTTCAGATGATGTGCTTATTAATTCCTAGGCCTAAAGCACCAAGTCAAGATATTGATGTTTTCTTGCATCCTCTTGTAGATGAGTTGAAACAATTTTGGAAAGGAGTATCGACATTTGACTTGGACAGAGGGATGCTTTTTTAGTTTGAGAGCCATTGTTATGGGGGATCCATGATTTTCTGGCATTTGGAAATTTATCAGGTTGTGTAACACATGGTTACGAAGCATGCCCTATTTGCGGTACTGAGACGGAGTCTGAGAAGATTGGTGGGAAGAATGTGTACACAAAGTACAGAAGATTTTTGAAGGATGATCATCCATTTAGAGCAGTCAAACGTGGATGGTATAAGACTGAAGAGCACAGACAACCTCAGCAGCGTTTGCATGGATCAACCGTTTTGCAAAGGCTTGACCGCATCCACTATATACCTGGTAAGTTAGTGAAAGGTTATGGCAAGAAGAGAATGTCAATGTCACTCGAGGGTGATGGTGGTGGTGATGATGATGATATCGATTATGATAGTAGTGAAAGACCAGCATGGCATAAAAAGTCCATTCTTTTTAATTTGGAATATTGGCAATCTTATAAAGTACGACATACTATTGATTTGATGCATACTGAGAAGAATGTTGCTGAACATTTAATAAATATGCTTTTTGATAAAAAGGGGCAACGAGATTCGGGTTATGCCTTGGATAATTCCCAAAAGAAACAATTTTGTCAAGTCCTAAAAGGCTTAAAGCTCCCATCAGGATTTGCATCTAACCTGAGAAACCTTTTAAGTCTTCAACCACTAAGTTTGCATATAAAGAAGTCACATGACTACCACGTCATTATACAGTATTTGTTGCCAGTTATGCTTCAACATGCATTTCTAAATAGACGTGACCTAAAAAGAGCTATTATGCAAGTATGCCTATACTTTAACATATTGTGCTCAAAGATCCTAGATCGAAAGCATGTCCAAGCTGCAAAAGATATGATCGCTGAGGCATTATGTATATTGGAGCATTATTTTCCAGCCTACTTTTTTGACATAAGTATCCACCTAATGGTTCATCTTGCTAACCAAGCTCTACTTTGTGGACCTACGAGATACATTTGGATGTATCCATTTGAAAGGTGAGATGATTATTTTCTTGTAATGTTGTTATTTATTGAGTTAGATGGAAACTAACAATTTTAACTGTTTTATCGGGTACAAGGTCTATGGAGGAGTGTAAAGACATTCCTAGCAACAAGCATTATGTTGAAGGGTCGATTGTCGAGGCTTATCTTATTTCAGAGTCTGTTAGATATGCTATGGAGTACATGCCAAATCTACGTGATGGCAATCATAGTTCTACTCAGGCCTCTTTTCTAGTTGAAAATGGTGATGATGTGTATGAGCGCTCTATTATTGAAGGTAAAACAATTAAGTTAACCGGAGTACAATGGAGAAAATTCGAAGGTGGATTGTTTTTAGATTAGAAATACCGAAATTACAGAGTAGTACAGGTATCGCTCATCTTTGGAATAAAGAATTATCAAAAAATTGTATCTTTTATTTATATTTAATTCATTTTAAATGATTTCCAGTTTATATCGCTCGTCTCTGGAAACTACTTCCCGTGGTAATACCAAAGAGACAGAAGTAGTGATACAAACCAGATTAATTGACTGGTTACACAAAAAGGTGTGTATCATATATATATATATATATATATATATATATATATATATATATATATATATATATATATATATATATATATATATATATATATATAAAATGTATATATATATATATATAAAAATATATATGTATATATATATGTGTGTGTGTGTGTGTGTGTGTGTGTGTGTGTATCATTTTACTTGATGTGGTGCTAATTAATTATGTTTACTTTATTGCTTTACTAGTTAATTGAAGAAGAATGCTTGAATGGAGATCTCTGGAAATATATTAGCGGACCAAGTCGACAAGCCAAAACATATCTTAAGTATAGGGTCAATGGCTATATCTTCTCTCCCCAGAGTTACGACGATAAAGTTACAATACAAGATAGCGGTGTTTGCATGGATGCAATCACCACATTTAAAGCAAGTTCAAAGGACAAGAACCTTACGGATGATGACACTACATGGTATGGGATCATCAAAGAGATCACAGAAGTTGACTATTATGAATTTCACCATGTTGTGTTCTATTGTGAGTGGGTGAATGTTGGAGATAAGACCAATAGCTGTAAGTTATGTCCAGACTCTAATTTATTGACGGTGAATTTAAAAAAGTTGAAAAACACCGATGGGGAGTATGATGAGCCAGCAATTCTTACATTTGAAGCAAGTCAGATTTTTTATGTAACTGACATTCAAAATCTAGATTGGTCGGTTGTTCTTTGTTCTCCAAAGCGAATGACTGATGAGGTGGATGGGCTGATTGTACCAGAAAATTTTCAATCTTGTCTTGTGGAGCAACCTCACTTGGCACCGCTACTAAGATGTGTTGGAAAGAAATGAATGCTATACTTGAACAATTTTGCTGGTTCCAAGTTCCTTTGTTTACATTTTAGAAATTTTCAAGACTTGTACTTGATCAATATAGCTAAGTGCACATGTTTGCATGTAACCAAGAACTCTGTATCAGTTTCATAGTTTTTGGGTTACTTGCCTGTACAGTCAGGATATTCATGAACTATTAGAAAATTATAACCATTTTGAGTTACTTGGCTATATACTCAGGAATCCTATATCAATGTCATAGTGTTGTGTTACCTGCCTTATTCTTCTTGACCACTTAAGTTCATGTGTGTGCTTGGTGATTTTATTTATAAACTAATTTTTTATTTATTTATACAGTTACATTTTTGCTGGTTCCAGGTTCCTTTGTTTACATTTTAGACATTTTTCAAGACTTGTACTTGGTCAATATAGCTAAGTGCACATGTTTACATTTTAGACATTTTTCAATGTCATGGTGTTGTGGTACTTGCCTTATTCTTCTTGACCTATCTTATATCAAAAGTATTGTGTCACCTGTCTTAAATTTAGGTGGTTTGGTGCAATCCTTACTTAGACTGTCTTAAATTCAGTCCTAGGATTGAATCTCCCTAAACAAACTCCCCTCCTAAACATTCAAGAGCCTTTCTAATCTCTGATACCCCCAACCCCTATATCTTACAGCACAGACATCCTAAACCCCATACCCTACCTACAAATACCAGTATCAGTCGAAGGACTGATACCATATCAGTTTGGAAACTGATAATCCTACCTACAGTCCTAGGCTAAACACAACTCTCAGTTGGATTTGAATATAAATCTAACACAGGCATAAGCTAATATCCAAATAGACACACGCATACATATATCTATATTAGATACAATAATTCCTATCCCATAGTTAAATTCCTATATTATGCTTCACCAATTTTTCCCACATTACTTCATTGATACCCCATGTATCAGTTATAACACACAGGCCTTATGTATGTGTCAAAATAAAATGTGAATGAGAGGGGGAGAGAAGTGGGCGTGGGTTCGAATCCCAGCCAAAACAAAATAAAATGGGAATGAGAGGGGGTCTTGGTGCCAGAAGCCGAAGACACAGATGGTTATTAATGACTGACCCTATATATCCTGGAAGCTGGTGCCGTCATGTTTAGGGATCGTGGTTAGGGATCAGAGCTTCTAGAAATACATTGAATATATCTTGGAAGATGAGTTTGCTCAACTCCTTGGTGCTATCTTTCATGGTTGTAACTATTGTTATAATATGATAATTGGATCTGTAGTCAGATGCATAGAAGACATGAACGCTGCAGGAACCGTTCTCGAGTAAGATATTTACCTCATAGTGATATGATGTTGTAAAATAGTTTGTTGTTGTGTAAGATGCTTTTTAATGCTGTTATGGAATGCACTATCAAAATTTAGTCGAGTATAGTGATTGTGAAATAAGAGATTTAAATGGTAGTTGCCGCTGATGCTACACTATACTTTTTGCCATGGTGTATTACTGTATAGTTGTTTAAGTGAATTTAGTAAATTATACAGTTGCCTTTAATTGTTTACTTACTGTCGCTGCTTGAAATAAAAAGCACCTTCAATTTGGTATCTTATTTATTTTCTTGTTCCATTTATGAAAATAATTTTGCTGTATAAGCTGGTTGGTTGGCTATGAATAATATATGTTTACTCTATTGCTACTTTTTGTTGGTGTTTTTGCCTTTGGACTAGAAAAGATAGTCCCACATCGGCTACACCAAATGGTGAGTATCTCAATATAATGCATTGCTTGTGTTGAGGTGTGCACATGAGGTGTAGTGGGGCACAAGTTTGTGCCATGTGGAAGTATTTTCCTAGAAGGAAAAAGGATTAAATCCAACAAGGATGCAAGTTAATTTTTGTTGTGCGGACTCGGACTCGGACGCGGACTCCAAGATGTCTCGTGCATGCACGGGAGGGTTCGGGGGGTAGGCGTGGACTGGCACACTTCTATGCTGATTGTGGGATGATCTAAAATATCAAACTCTATTTTTGAGTATTGGTATTTTAGTCCCACATCGGATAGGAGAAGAGGTGAAGTCTCAACTCCACTCTATAAATAGAGCCCCTTGGCCTCCTTTGAAAGACGCACCAAGAAGAGAGTTGAGGGAGTCTGTTAAGTCCAGGAAGCCCGTTCAAGTCTCAAATATTGACTTACGAGCGTTCCAGAAGTTCTCCTGAACTTGCTGGTTCCTGGGAGCTTATCCGTACTGCGGGTATAGCTTTGAGCGCCGGTGTTCAACACCCCAGCGAGATCCGCTCTTCTTCTTCCTTCCTCTTTCTGTTGCCTTCGAGAATCTGAGACTCAACTGTTGTTGATCATCTCTTGTTGCCTTCGAGAAACCGCTATTGCAAACGCGATTCGATTTTTTAATCGTTTAGGCTACGCAATCAGCATTATTTGCATCTCTTTTTTAGGGATTGCAACTGCATTATTTGCATCTCTTTTTTAGGGATTGCAACTGCATTCTTTGCATCTCTTCTTAGGGATTGCAACTGAGTTTTTCCATCGATTGTTTGCAAATAGACTAACAATCTCAAAGCTATACGATTCGATGGAAAACACTCGTGCTTCGCTTGTCGATACCGGCTTTAACAAGTTGGAGAAATTCGACGGCGAACACTTCCAGATCTGGAAGCGAAAGGTGACTCTGAACCTTCAACTCGTGGATGTTGATCACGTGTTGGATGAGGAAGAACCAATCGTTCCAGCAACAGGATCTGCTGCTGTTCTGGCCGCTGCTACGAGCAAGCAGACGAAGTGGAAAAAGGATAACAGCATATGCAGGCTGCTGATCCTGAATTCCATGGAAGACTCTCTGGCCGAGTCCTACACAAAGAGGACTTCTGCCAAAGAGATCTGGGAGTCCGTGGGGAAGCTGTATGACGACGACGAGGCCCGGTCGAAGATGTTCATGGTTGAAAAATACCACAAATGGGTCTTTGAAGACGAGAAGACCATGCTGCCCCAAGTGAAAGAGTTCCTGAAGCTGCGCCAGAAACTGGAGGACGATAGCATGCCCCTCGTCGACAAGTTCGTCGTTGGAGGGATCGTGGCAAAACTTCCTCCAGGATGGAGCAACATCTATGCAAGGATGCATAGGAAGAATATGGAGATTAGCCTGGATAATCTCCTCAGCGAGATTCATGTTGAGGACGAGATGCGCTCTCAACAGAAGTTGGACACCCTGTCCAAGCAACTAGCAACGGCGAATCTGGTTCAAGCCACCAGAGAGAACAAAGGGAAGCAGGCGGCTTCTCACCACAAGAAGAAGGACTTCTCGAATCTGAAAGTGAAGGGTCCAGGATTCAAGCAACAGAAGTCCAAGTCCCATGTGACTTGCTTCAACTGTGGCAAGAAGGGTCACTATAAAAGTGAATGCAAGTCCAAGCCCAAAGAGCAAGGTGAGCCTAACAAGGTTTCTTTGGTTACTAATCAGGTTGCCATGATAGCACAGGTTGCAACTGTGGGGGCAGACTTGGACTGGTGGATAGACACTGGCGCGACATGTCATGTCTGTTCAGACAAGGACTGGTTCGTCTCCTATGAGCCTACTTCCGAGAAAGTCATGATGGCGAACCAGGCACAAGCTGAAGTACTGGGGATCGGGACGGTGGAGCTGAAGCTTACATCGGGGAACATTCTGACGCTTCAAGGTGTGAAGCATGTTCCTGCAATCGCAAAGAACCTGATCTCTGGGAGCCTGCTCTGCAACGCAGGCTTGAGGATGGACATCAATGCTGGCCAAATGGTGATGTCCAAGAAGGATACTTTCTTCGGGAAAGCTTTTCAGACTGAAGGAATGTACAAAATTCAGCTTGTTGTAACCCAGCATAATAATGTCAATGCTATCACTAGTTTGAATTACTCTCTTGAGTTGTGGCATAATAGACTAGGACATGTTCATTGTAAGCGAATAAACAAAATGTCTAGTCTAGGACTTATCTCCAAGTGTGGGGGTAAGGTAGAGAAATGTGAGATATGTGCTCAGACGAAGATCACTAGGAAACCCTTCCACAGGGTCCATCGAAGCACAGATCTTCTGGAGTTGGTTCACTCAGATATCTGTGACTTCAAACAATTCTCTACAAAGGCCGGGATGAAGTATTTCATTACTTTCATCGATGACTTCTCCAAGTATGCCTTCGTCTATTTACTCAAATCTAAAGACGAAGCATTCGAGAAGTTCAAGGAGTTCAGGGCCGAGGCTGAACGGCAAACTGGACAACAACTCAAGAGGCTGAGGAGTGATCGAGGTGGGGAATATAGGTCTCATGAATTCTCATCATTCTGCAAAGAACATGGAATCATCAACGAGACGACGGCTCCGTATTCTCCACAATCCAACGGAGTAGTAGAAAGGAAGAACAGAACGTTGACAGAGATGATGAATTCTATGTTGTTGACTGCGGGTCTCCCAAAGTGCTATTGGGGAGAAGCTGCATTAACGGCCACTTTCATTCTGAACAGAGTGCCGTATGCAACTTCCGACATAACTCCTCATGAACTCTGGTTCAAAGTCAGACCCAACCTGAATGTCATTCGAGTGTGGGGGTGCCTGGCTTATGTGAAGCTCCCGGATCTAAAGATTCAGAAGCTGGGGACAAGGACTACTAAGGCGATCTTCCTGGGGTATGCCGAGAAGAGTGATGCTCGGAGATTCCTTGATATCGAGTCAAATCATATCATCGAATCTCGCGATGCTGAATATTTTGAAGAAAAGTTTGCAAGGCACAAGAACATTGTTCTCGCGGACATTCCGGAGAATAATGAGGGTGCGGAGCAGACAGAGATCTTTATCGAACCAGTAGTCCAAGATGGAGTTGTTGTCGAGGAGACACCAGCTGAACCAGAACTCGCTGAGCCGTCAACTAAGCGAGCGAGGAGGCCGAAAGACTTCGGAGATGACTTCGTCACCTATCATGTGGAAGCAGATCCGCTTACCTATGATGAGACGATGAAGACCAGAGATGCTATATTCTGGAAGGAGGCGATTGACAACGAGATTGACTCAATCACCTCCAATAACACATGGGTATTGGTCGACCTACCAGAAGGAGCAAGACCCATCGGATGCAAATGGATCTTCAAGAAGAAGATGAAAGCAGATGGAACCATTGACAAGTTCAAGGCCAGGCTAGTGGCCAAGGGGTTTGCTCAGAAGCAGGGGATCGACTACTTTGACACTTATGCTCCAGTAGCTCGGATGACAACTATCAGATTGTTAATTGCTTTAGCAGCAATACACAAGCTGGTGATACATCAGATGGATGTGAAAACGGCATTCCTTAATGGCGAGCTGACCGAAGAGATCTACATGCAACAACCAGAAGGTTTTGTCGTCAGAGGTCTGGAAGACAAAGTCTGCAAGTTGATGAAGTCTCTGTATGGTTTGAAGCAAGCTCCCAAAATGTGGCATGAGAAGTTTGACAAGGTGATAAGGTCAAATGGCTACAGGGTCAGTGAAACAGACAAGTGTGTCTATACGAAGTTTGCTGACGGAAGAGGAGTAATCGTTTGTCTATACGTGGACGACATGCTAATCCTAGGTACGGATTTAAGCTGCGTCACAGAGACAAAGAAATTCCTCTCGACCAAGTTCAGTATGAAGGACTTGGGGGATGCCGACGTAATCTTGGGTTAAATCCTTAATGAGTTCAGTATGAAGGACTTGGGGGATGCCGACGTAATCTTGGGATGATCTAAAATATCAAACTCTATTTTTGAGTATTGGTATTTTAGTCCCACATCGGATAGGAGAAGAGGTGAAGTCTCAACTCCACTCTATAAATAGAGCCCCTTGGCCTCCTTTGAAAGACGCACCAAGAAGAGAGTTGAGGGAGTCTGTTAAGTCCAGGAAGCCCGTTCAAGTCTCAAATATTGACTTACGAGCGTTCCAGAAGTTCTCCTGAACTTGCTGGTTCCTGGGAGCTTATCCGTACTGCGGGTATAGCTTTGAGCGCCGGTGTTCAACACCCCAGCGAGATCCGCTCTTCTTCTTCCTTCCTCTTTCTGTTGCCTTCGAGAATCTGAGACTCAACTGTTGTTGATCATCTCTTGTTGCCTTCGAGAAACCGCTATTGCAAACGCGATTCGATTTTTTAATCGTTTAGGCTACGCAATCAGCATTATTTGCATCTCTTTTTTAGGGATTGCAACTGCATTATTTGCATCTCTTTTTTAGGGATTGCAACTGCATTCTTTGCATCTCTTCTTAGGGATTGCAACTGAGTTTTTCCATCGATTGTTTGCAAATAGACTAACACTTTTACATGTTGCCTTGCTTAAGCATTTGAATTTCGACCTTTTCTTTTTTGAACTACCTGAGAGTATGAGACATTGAGAAGTTTCTTGTATTGATGAAATGTTGGTTTTCTATTTCAAAGAAATTCTTGATTGCATCCACTTAGAGTGCAAGGCTCTTGCTATTTAAAGAATCATAGAGAGAAGTATCTACTTTTGATCCACATTGCCATCCTAATTATCTTAGATTCTGTTCTATGTTAATGCTTACCCCTCTTTTCTTTCTCGATTTGAAACTGCACGTTTTAAATGTGTTTAGGGATATAATGGTTGTAGTATGCATCTCAAAGACAAATAAACCAGCAATACACTGGGGGCTTCTTTCTGGTATACCAATATTTTTATGTTGATGCTACATGGTTCTTGTTATTGGTGTCTTTATGAATATACAATTAAGTTTCCTGAATGGACTATTGCCAGTTGGACTTAAAATATATTATTGAATTTGGAAAGTGTTTATAAATAAGGTTTAGGAAAATATTGAAAAAGGGCATGGCGAAAGGTGGAAGGGAAATATTGAATTTCTATGCTGATCAAGTATTATTTTTCTTTTAATAGTTAGACTGTTTTTTTATTGCAAACCTGAACCGTTTAAATTGATTATTGAGGTGTTTCCAGCCAGTGCCACCCCACCTCTACTACCATCATACACGATATCCAACTCTTTCACCCCCATAAACCATATTCGTGAAAAGCGCACCTGATGAGTCTTGTCCATTTACCTCAATGTAGGTGGAGTGAGGCTTCCTTCATGAGGCTCTTGTCTCACAATGACAAGCCCATCTGAGATGCATCTCATAAAAATTTGACTTTTAGTGTTAATTTTACTCTAATTTTACTGAACATTGCAATTTAAGTTACTTAATTTTCATTTTTTTCATGTTTTGTTGGTATCCCTATTAGAGATTTAGTGAAGCACACGAAACAACACCCTTATGTATACACAAATGGTTGTCCCTAAAGCATACTCCCAGCTGCAATGATAGGAAGCGCAGGACAGCCCCTGCCACTGCTATTTCATTTTGACACTCATCTGAAATCTTCCCGCATACCTTTGTCTATTTAATGCTGCACTTGAATTCTTCTTAACAGGTATATATACACATACATGAACATTGGGACAGTTATTCCCAAACCTCATGTACCTATCATGGCAAAACACAGGAAGGTGCCAACAAGAAGTCTCCTACTAGAATCCCCCTTCACTAACTAGCATTACCTGGTACCATGCTCCCCAAATTTCACACTGGTATAGGTATCACTGCACATACATGAACTGAACCTAGGTTACAACCTTACACAAACACCTAACTGACCATCCTTTCTAACACATAGGCCTTCCTACAGTTTAAATGTACAAGGACACCCCCAAGTTAAGCCTATCCTGTCACTGACCGGGAACAACAGTGACAAAAGCAGTATTCCTACCAAAATATCTAAGTTCTATGCATATAACCTATTGCTACTGTTGGGACTGCCTTGCAAACTCCTGTGCACTTTCCTTCGTTTGTAACATAATGAAGCTTTGTGTCGAATGTTGGGTTCATTTTGGGCAGTAATGTCCGATTTGGCATGACATTTGCTCTCAACCAACAAGTTGTGCTGCTCAAATAGAAGAAGCAATAGAATAGAATAGGGATGCCCACAGGCTCTGTCACCATTAACTCATCTAAATTTTTCGAAATCGACTTAATGGAGTTTATCAAATTATACCTGGTACTTTGATGCATACCTGTAAGATCAAATTATGATACTTTGTTGCATACCTGTAAGATCAAATTATGATACTTTGATGCATACCTGGTGTATCAAATTATACCTGATATTTTTTATGCATACCTGTAAGATCAGATTATGATACTTTGATGCATACCTGTAAGATCAGGTTTTATGATACTAGAGTTTATGATACTTTGATGCATACCTGTAAGAATGGGCAAGTTCAAATCCTATGTCCAAAGTATGATAATGGAGTTTATGCATTCCTATGTCCAAAGTATCATTATCGATTTCTTTTGTTTTAATTTGTTGAGTGCAGAATGTCGTCAAATCCTAGTGGAACACAAGCTGCATCTCCATCAAAAGTAAAAAAATACTCACTCCATATTGAAGCAAATGGTGTAATTAGAGGCGAAGGAGAGGCAAAATGGAGTAGTAAATGTGGGAAATTGATTCGAGCTCTCATCCCAATTGGCTACAATGATTGGAGGAGTGTAGATAAGGTGTACAAAGATGCTCTTTGGAATTCATTGATGGTAAATCACTTTTCTTTCTTTCTATTCTTTACATGCATTTTGAACATTTATCTAGTTGCTTTATCGGCTTAAAGAATGCCTTATTCCTTATTGTTTGTGGTAGGCGAAGTTTGAATTCAATATTGATCCCATCCTCGCTCGACCACTATTGGAACCCAAATTTCCACAATTTTTTAAGACAGTGAAGTATCACTTCATACTGGACTTGGGGGATGCCGACGTAATCTTGGGTTAAATCCCAAGATTACGTGGACTTGGGGGATGCCGACGGAAAATTGATCATGTGAGAAGGATGGCATAATGCCTTAATGAGTTCTCAGACTGAGTGAAGGTCTGTTATGCTTTACAGGAAGCATGGTGGCGCAACAACCACAAAGGAGTGTTACAACTCCATGCTACAGTGGGGTGACTCCACCATGAGGTTCCCAGGTAGGGGTAATGCCTCGGCTTTGTTAGCCAAGTTACAGGCGGCGTAGCAACGCATATAGGCAGGTAGCCTAATGTTGCATAATCGTAATAAAGAGATGTAGGCAGCACTACAAAGAGGCCGGTGTCCTCATGTTACAGTGGCATGACACCACGATGAGGTACCCAGGTAGGGGTAAAGCCTCGGCTTTGCAAGCCATGTCATAGTGGCGTAACACCACAAGGGAGCGCAAGGCTTCATGCTGGGTAGTTTGGCACTACAAAGAGGCTTGAGACCTCATGCTACAGTAGTATGACACTACGATGAGGTTCCCAGGTAGGGGTAATGCCTTGGCTTTGTCAGCCATGTCATAGCGGCGTAGCACCGCAAAGAAGCGCAATGCTTCATGCCAATGACTCTTTATATAGAACTCACCTATAGTGTATGGACAGAGATATCAGGCCGTCTCTTGAGGGTAAACTTGTAGACGTCCAAAAATTATACACTGAAACCAGGCTGGCACAAGGCCTTCAATGTGCAGCCAGAAGCACAGTTGATGTCACTATGTGAGTACGAAGAATTGCAGTTATGGTGCAGAATTCAAGGCGTAGTCCATTCTTGTATCATGCTGTTATTTAACCTATGCGGGAAGATTCAAGTCGTAGCGACATCTCTCCTAATGCATGATGGACAATCACTGTGGGGAACGCTCAACCCATATATTGAGATATGTGGGGGATTGTTGGTGTTTTTGCCTTTGGACTAGAAAAGATAGTCCCACATCGGCTACACCAAATGGTGAGTATCTCAATATAATGCATTGCTTGTGTTGAGGTGTGCACATGAGGTGTAGTGGGGCACAAGTTTGTGCCATGTGGAAGTATTTTCCTAGAAGGAAAAAGGATTAAATCCAACAAGGATGCAAGTTAATTTTTGTTGTGCGGACTCGGACTCGGACGCGGACTCCAAGATGTCTCGTGCATGCACGGGAGGGTTCGGGGGGTAGGCGTGGACTGGCACACTTCTATGCTGATTGTGGGATGATCTAAAATATCAAACTCTATTTTTGAGTATTGGTATTTTAGTCCCACATCGGATAGGAGAAGAGGTGAAGTCTCAACTCCACTCTATAAATAGAGCCCCTTGGCCTCCTTTGAAAGACGCACCAAGAAGAGAGTTGAGGGAGTCTGTTAAGTCCAGGAAGCCCGTTCAAGTCTCAAATATTGACTTACGAGCGTTCCAGAAGTTCTCCTGAACTTGCTGGTTCCTGGGAGCTTATCCGTACTGCGGGTATAGCTTTGAGCGCCGGTGTTCAACACCCCAGCGAGATCCGCTCTTCTTCTTCCTTCCTCTTTCTGTTGCCTTCGAGAATCTGAGACTCAACTGTTGTTGATCATCTCTTGTTGCCTTCGAGAAACCGCTATTGCAAACGCGATTCGATTTTTTAATCGTTTAGGCTACGCAATCAGCATTATTTGCATCTCTTTTTTAGGGATTGCAACTGCATTATTTGCATCTCTTTTTTAGGGATTGCAACTGCATTCTTTGCATCTCTTCTTAGGGATTGCAACTGAGTTTTTCCATCGATTGTTTGCAAATAGACTAACACTTTTACATGTTGCCTTGCTTAAGCATTTGAATTTCGACCTTTTCTTTTTTGAACTACCTGAGAGTATGAGACATTGAGAAGTTTCTTGTATTGATGAAATGTTGGTTTTCTATTTCAAAGAAATTCTTGATTGCATCCACTTAGAGTGCAAGGCTCTTGCTATTTAAAGAATCATAGAGAGAAGTATCTACTTTTGATCCACATTGCCATCCTAATTATCTTAGATTCTGTTCTATGTTAATGCTTACCCCTCTTTTCTTTCTCGATTTGAAACTGCACGTTTTAAATGTGTTTAGGGATATAATGGTTGTAGTATGCATCTCAAAGACAAATAAACCAGCAATACACTGGGGGCTTCTTTCTGGTATACCAATATTTTTATGTTGATGCTACATGGTTCTTGTTATTGGTGTCTTTATGAATATACAATTAAGTTTCCTGAATGGACTATTGCCAGTTGGACTTAAAATATATTATTGAATTTGGAAAGTGTTTATAAATAAGGTTTAGGAAAATATTGAAAAAGGGCATGGCGAAAGGTGGAAGGGAAATATTGAATTTCTATGCTGATCAAGTATTATTTTTCTTTTAATAGTTAGACTGTTTTTTTATTGCAAACCTGAACCGTTTAAATTGATTATTGAGGTGTTTCCAGCCAGTGCCACCCCACCTCTACTACCATCATACACGATATCCAACTCTTTCACCCCCATAAACCATATTCGTGAAAAGCGCACCTGATGAGTCTTGTCCATTTACCTCAATGTAGGTGGAGTGAGGCTTCCTTCATGAGGCTCTTGTCTCACAATGACAAGCCCATCTGAGATGCATCTCATAAAAATTTGACTTTTAGTGTTAATTTTACTCTAATTTTACTGAACATTGCAATTTAAGTTACTTAATTTTCATTTTTTTTCATGTTTTGTTGGTATCCCTATTAGAGATTTAGTGAAGCACACGAAACAACACCCTTATGTATACACAAATGGTTGTCCCTAAAGCATACTCCCAGCTGCAATGATAGGAAGCGCAGGACAGCCCCTGCCACTGCTATTTCATTTTGACACTCATCTGAAATCTTCCCGCATACCTTTGTCTATTTAATGCTGCACTTGAATTCTTCTTAACAGGTATATATACACATACATGAACATTGGGACAGTTATTCCCAAACCTCATGTACCTATCATGGCAAAACACAGGAAGGTGCCAACAAGAAGTCTCCTACTAGAATCCCCCTTCACTAACTAGCATTACCTGGTACCATGCTCCCCAAATTTCATACTGGTATAGGTATCACTGCACATACATGAACTGAACCTAGGTTACAACCTTACACAAACACCTAACTGACCATCCTTTCTAACACATAGGCCTTCCTACAGTTTAAATGTACAAGGACACCCCCAAGTTAAGCCTATCCTGTCACTGACCGGGAACAACAGTGACAAAAGCAGTATTCCTACCAAAATATCTAAGTTCTATGCATATTACCTATTGCTACTGTTGGGACTGCCTTGCAAACTCCTGTGCACTTTCCTTCGTTTGTAACATAATGAAGCTTTGTGTCGAATGTTGGGTTCATTTTGGGCAGTAATGTCCGATTTGGCATGACATTTGCTCTCAACCAACAAGTTGTGCTGCTCAAATAGAAGAAGCAATAGAATAGAATAGGGATGCCCACAGGCTCTGTCACCATTAACTCATCTAAATTTTTCGAAATCGACTTAATGGAGTTTATCAAATTATACCTGGTACTTTGATGCATACCTGTAAGATCAAATTATGATACTTTGTTGCATACCTGTAAGATCAAATTATGATACTTTGATGCATACCTGGTGTATCAAATTATACCTGATATTTTTTATGCATACCTGTAAGATCAGATTATGATACTTTGATGCATACCTGTAAGATCAGGTTTCATGATACTAGAGTTTATGATACTTTGATGCATACCTGTAAGAATGGGCAAGTTCAAATCCTATGTCCAAAGTATGATAATGGAGTTTATGCATTCCTATGTCCAAAGTATCATTATCGATTTCTTTTGTTTTAATTTGTTGAGTGCAGAATGTCGTCAAATCCTAGTGGAACACAAGCTGCATCTCCATCAAAAGTAAAAAAATACTCACTCCATATTGAAGCAAATGGTGTAATTAGAGGCGAAGGAGAGGCAAAATGGAGTAGTAAATGTGGGAAATTGATTCGAGCTCTCATCCCAATTGGCTACAATGATTGGAGGAGTGTAGATAAGGTGTACAAAGATGCTCTTTGGAATTCATTGATGGTAAATCACTTTTCTTTCTTTCTATTCTTTACATGCATTTTGAACATTTATCTAGTTGCTTTATCGGCTTAAAGAATGCCTTATTCCTTATTGTTTGTGGTAGGCGAAGTTTGAATTCAATATTGATCCCATCCTCGCTCGACCACTATTGGAACCCAAATTTCCACAATTTTTTTAAGACAGTGAAGTATCACTTCATACTGGACTTGGGGGATGCCGACGTAATCTTGGGTTAAATCCCAAGATTACGTGGACTTGGGGGATGCCGACGAAAAATTGATCATGTGAGAAGGATGGCATAATGCCTTAATGAGTTCTCAGACTGAGTGAAGGTCTGTTATGCTTTACAGGAAGCATGGTGGCGCAACAACCACAAAGGAGTGTTACAACTCCATGCTACAGTGGGGTGACTCCACCATGAGGTTCCCAGGTAGGGGTAATGCCTCGGCTTTGTTAGCCAAGTTACAGGCGGCGTAGCACCGCATATAGGCAGGTAGCCTAATGTTGCATAATCGTAATAAAGAGATGTAGGCAGCACTACAAAGAGGCCGGTGTCCTCATGTTACAGTGGCATGACACCACGATGAGGTACCCAGGTAGGGGTAAAGCCTCGGCTTTGCAAGCCATGTCATAGTGGCGTAACACCACAAGGGAGCGCAAGGCTTCATGCTGGGTAGTTTGGCACTACAAAGAGGCTTGAGACCTCATGCTACAGTAGTATGACACTACGATGAGGTTCCCAGGTAGGGGTAATGCCTTGGCTTTGTCAGCCATGTCATAGCGGCGTAGCACCGCAAAGAAGCGCAATGCTTCATGCCAATGACTCTTTATATAGAACTCACCTATAGTGTATGGACAGAGATATCAGGCCGTCTCTTGAGGGTAAACTTGTAGACGCCCAAAAATTATACACTGAAACCAGGCTGGCACAAGGCCTTCAATGTGCAGCCAGAAGCACAGTTGATGTCACTATGTGAGTAGGAAGAATTGCAGTTATGGTGCAGAATTCAAGGCTTAGTCCATTCTTGTATCATGCTGTTATTTAACCTATGCAGGAAGATTCAAGTCGTAGCGACATCTCTCCTAATGCATGATGGACAATCACTGTGGGGAACGCTCAACCCATATATTGAGATATGTGGGGGATTGTTGGTGTTTTTGCCTTTGGACTAGAAAAGATAGTCCCACATCGGCTACACCAAATGGTGAGTATCTCAATATAATGCATTGCTTGTGTTGAGGTGTGCACATGAGGTGTAGTGGGGCACAAGTTTGTGCCATGTGGAAGTATTTTCCTAGAAGGAAAAAGGATTAAATCCAACAAGGATGCAAGTTAATTTTTGTTGTGCGGACTCGGACTCGGACGCGGACTCCAAGATGTCTCGTGCATGCATGGGAGGGTTCGGGGGGTAGGCGTGGACTGGCACACTTCTATGCTGATTGTGGGATGATCTAAAATATCAAACTCTATTTTTGAGTATTGGTATTTTAGTCCCACATCGGATAGGAGAAGAGGTGAAGTCTCAACTCCACTCTATAAATAGAGCCCCTTGGCCTCCTTTGAAAGACGCACCAAGAAGAGAGTTGAGGGAGTCTGTTAAGTCCAGGAAGCCCGTTCAAGTCTCAAATATTGACTTACGAGCGTTTCAGAAGTTCTCCTGAACTTGCTGGTTCCTGGGAGCTTATCCGTACTGCGGGTATAGCTTTGAGCGCCGGTGTTCAACACCCCAGCGAGATCCGCTCTTCTTCTTCCTTCCTCTTTCTGTTGCCTTCGAGAATCTGAGACTCAACTGTTGTTGATCATCTCTTGTTGCCTTCGAGAAACCGCTATTGCAAACGCGATTCGATTTTTTAATCGTTTAGGCTACGCAATCAGCATTATTTGCATCTCTTTTTTAGGGATTGCAACTGCATTATTTGCATCTCTTTTTTAGGGATTGCAACTGCATTCTTTGCATCTCTTCTTAGGGATTGCAACTGAGCTTTTCCATCGATTGTTTGCAAATAGACTAACACTTTTACATGTTGCCTTGCTTAAGCATTTGAATTTCGACCTTTTCTTTTTTGAACTACCTGAGAGTATGAGACATTGAGAAGTTTCTTGTATTGATGAAATGTTGGTTTTCTATTTCAAAGAAATTCTTGATTGCATCCACTTAGAGTGCAAGGCTCTTGCTATTTAAAGAATCATAGAGAGAAGTATCTACTTTTGATCCACATTGCCATCCTAATTATCTTAGATTCTGTTCTATGTTAATGCTTACCCCTCTTTTCTTTCTCGATTTGAAACTGCACGTTTTAAATGTGTTTAGGGATATAATGGTTGTAGTATGCATCTCAAAGACAAATAAACCAGCAATACACTGGGGGCTTCTTTCTGGTATACCAATATTTTTATGTTGATGCTACATGGTTCTTGTTATTGGTGTCTTTATGAATATACAATTAAGTTTCCTGAATGGACTATTGCCAGTTGGACTTAAAATATATTATTGAATTTGGAAAGTGTTTATAAATAAGGTTTAGGAAAATATTGAAAAAGGGCATGGCGAAAGGTGGAAGGGAAATATTGAATTTCTATGCTGATCAAGTATTATTTTTCTTTTAATAGTTAGACTGTTTTTTTATTGCAAACCTGAACCGTTTAAATTGATTATTGAGGTGTTTCCAGCCAGTGCCACCCCACCTCTACTACCATCATACACGATATCCAACTCTTTCACCCCCATAAACCATATTCGTGAAAAGCGCACCTGATGAGTCTTGTCCATTTACCTCAATGTAGGTGGAGTGAGGCTTCCTTCATGAGGCTCTTGTCTCACAATGACAAGCCCATCTGAGATGCATCTCATAAAAATTTGACTTTTAGTGTTAATTTTACTCTAATTTTACTGAACATTGCAATTTAAGTTACTTAATTTTCATTTTTTTCATGTTTTGTTGGTATCCCTATTAGAGATTTAGTGAAGCACACGAAACAACACCCTTATGTATACACAAATGGTTGTCCCTAAAGCATACTCCCAGCTGCAATGATAGGAAGCGCAGGACAGCCCCTGCCACTGCTATTTCATTTTGACACTCATCTGAAATCTTCCCGCATACCTTTGTCTATTTAATGCTGCACTTGAATTCTTCTTAACAGGTATATATACACATACATGAACATTGGGACAGTTATTCCCAAACCTCATGTACCTATCATGGCAAAACACAGGAAGGTGCCAACAAGAAGTCTCCTACTAGAATCCCCCTTCACTAACTAGCATTACCTGGTACCATGCTCCCCAAATTTCACACTGGTATAGGTATCACTGCACATACATGAACTGAACCTAGGTTACAACCTTACACAAACACCTAACTGACCATCCTTTCTAACACATAGGCCTTCCTACAGTTTAAATGTACAAGGACACCCCCAAGTTAAGCCTATCCTGTCACTGACCGGGAACAACAGTGACAAAAGCAGTATTCCTACCAAAATATCTAAGTTCTATGCATATTACCTATTGCTACTGTTGGGACTGCCTTGCAAACTCCTGTGCACTTTCCTTCGTTTGTAACATAATGAAGCTTTGTGTCGAATGTTGGGTTCATTTTGGGCAGTAATGTCCGATTTGGCATGACATTTGCTCTCAACCAACAAGTTGTGCTGCTCAAATAGAAGAAGCAATAGAATAGAATAGGGATGCCCACAGGCTCTGTCACCATTAACTCATCTAAATTTTTCGAAATCGACTTAATGGAGTTTATCAAATTATACCTGGTACTTTGATGCATACCTGTAAGATCAAATTATGATACTTTGTTGCATACCTGTAAGATCAAATTATGATACTTTGATGCATACCTGGTGTATCAAATTATACCTGATATTTTTTATGCATACCTGTAAGATCAGATTATGATACTTTGATGCATACCTGTAAGATCAGGTTTTATGATACTAGAGTTTATGATACTTTGATGCATACCTGTAAGAATGGGCAAGTTCAAATCCTATGTCCAAAGTATGATAATGGAGTTTATGCATTCCTATGTCCAAAGTATCATTATCGATTTCTTTTGTTTTAATTTGTTGAGTGCAGAATGTTGTCAAATCCTAGTGGAACACAAGCTGCATCTCCATCAAAAGTAAAAAAATACTCACTCCATATTGAAGCAAATGGTGTAATTAGAGGCGAAGGAGAGGCAAAATGGAGTAGTAAATGTGGGAAATTGATTCGAGCTCTCATCCCAATTGGCTACAATGATTGGAGGAGTGTAGATAAGGTGTACAAAGATGCTCTTTGGAATTCATTGATGGTAAATCACTTTTCTTTCTTTCTATTCTTTACATGCATTTTGAACATTTATCTAGTTGCTTTATCGGCTTAAAGAATGCCTTATTCCTTATTGTTTGTGGTAGGCGAAGTTTGAATTCAATATTGATCCCATCCTCGCTCGACCACTATTGGAACCCAAATTTCCACAATTTTTTTAAGACAGTGAAGTATCACTTCATACTGGACTTGGGGGATGCCGACGTAATCTTGGGTTAAATCCCAAGATTACGTGGACTTGGGGGATGCCGACGGAAAATTGATCATGTGAGAAGGATGGCATAATGCCTTAATGAGTTCTCAGACTGAGTGAAGGTCTGTTATGCTTTACAGGAAGCATGGTGGCGCAACAACCACAAAGGAGTGTTACAACTCCATGCTACAGTGGGGTGACTCCACCATGAGGTTCCCAGGTAGGGGTAATGCCTCGGCTTTGTTAGCCAAGTTACAGGCGGCGTAGCACCGCATATAGGCAGGTAGCCTAATGTTGCATAATCGTAATAAAGAGATGTAGGCAGCACTACAAAGAGGCCGGTGTCCTCATGTTACAGTGGCATGACACCACGATGAGGTATCCAGGTAGGGGTAAAGCCTCGGCTTTGCAAGCCATGTCATAGTGGCGTAACACCACAAGGGAGCGCAAGGCTTCATGCTGGGTAGTTTGGCACTACAAAGAGGCTTGAGACCTCATGCTACAGTAGTATGACACTACGATGAGGTTCCCAGGTAGGGGTAATGCCTTGGCTTTGTCAGCCATGTCATAGCGGCGTAGCACCGCAAAGAAGCGCAATGCTTCATGCCAATGACTCTTTATATAGAACTCACCTATAGTGTATGGACAGAGATATCAGGCCGTCTCTTGAGGGTAAACTTGTAGACGTCCAAAAATTATACACTGAAACCAGGCTGGCACAAGGCCTTCAATGTGCAGCCAGAAGCACAGTTGATGTCACTATGTGAGTACGAAGAATTGCAGTTATGGTGCAGAATTCAAGGCGTAGTCCATTCTTGTATCATGCTGTTATTTAACCTATGCGGGAAGATTCAAGTCGTAGCGACATCTCTCCTAATGCATGATGGACAATCACTGTGGGGAACGCTCAACCCATATATTGAGATATGTGGGGGATTGTTGGTGTTTTTGCCTTTGGACTAGAAAAGATAGTCCCACATCGGCTACACCAAATGGTGAGTATCTCAATATAATGCATTGCTTGTGTTGAGGTGTGCACATGAGGTGTAGTGGGGCACAAGTTTGTGCCATGTGGAAGTATTTTCCTAGAAGGAAAAAGGATTAAATCCAACAAGGATGCAAGTTAATTTTTGTTGTGCGGACTCGGACTCGGACGCGGACTCCAAGATGTCTCGTGCATGCACGGGAGGGTTCGGGGGGTAGGCGTGGACTGGCACACTTCTATGCTGATTGTGGGATGATCTAAAATATCAAACTCTATTTTTGAGTATTGGTATTTTAGTCCCACATCGGATAGGAGAAGAGGTGAAGTCTCAACTCCACTCTATAAATAGAGCCCCTTGGCCTCCTTTGAAAGACGCACCAAGAAGAGAGTTGAGGGAGTCTGTTAAGTCCAGGAAGCCCGTTCAAGTCTCAAATATTGACTTACGAGCGTTCCAGAAGTTCTCCTGAACTTGCTGGTTCCTGGGAGCTTATCCGTACTGCGGGTATAGCTTTGAGCGCCGGTGTTCAACACCCCAGCGAGATCCGCTCTTCTTCTTCCTTCCTCTTTCTGTTGCCTTCGAGAATCTGAGACTCAACTGTTGTTGATCATCTCTTGTTGCCTTCGAGAAACCGCTATTGCAAACGCGATTCGATTTTTTAATCGTTTAGGCTACGCAATCAGCATTATTTGCATCTCTTTTTTAGGGATTGCAACTGCATTATTTGCATCTCTTTTTTAGGGATTGCAACTGCATTCTTTGCATCTCTTCTTAGGGATTGCAACTGAGTTTTTCCATCGATTGTTTGCAAATAGACTAACACTTTTACATGTTGCCTTGCTTAAGCATTTGAATTTCGACCTTTTCTTTTTTGAACTACCTGAGAGTATGAGACAT
Source organism: Iris pallida (assembly GCA_029216955.1). Taxonomy (NCBI): domain Eukaryota; kingdom Viridiplantae; phylum Streptophyta; class Magnoliopsida; order Asparagales; family Iridaceae; genus Iris; species Iris pallida. The sequence goes on from JANAVB010024997.1 coordinate 19,170,031, forward strand.
TGAGAAGTTTCTTGTATTGATGAAATGTTGGTTTTCTATTTCAAAGAAATTCTTGATTGCATCCACTTAGAGTGCAAGGCTCTTGCTATTTAAAGAATCATAGAGAGAAGTATCTACTTTTGATCCACATTGCCATCCTAATTATCTTAGATTCTGTTCTATGTTAATGCTTACCCCTCTTTTCTTTCTCGATTTGAAACTGCACGTTTTAAATGTGTTTAGGGATATAATGGTTGTAGTATGCATCTCAAAGACAAATAAACCAGCAATACACTGGGGGCTTCTTTCTGGTATACCAATATTTTTATGTTGATGCTACATGGTTCTTGTTATTGGTGTCTTTATGAATATACAATTAAGTTTCCTGAATGGACTATTGCCAGTTGGACTTAAAATATATTATTGAATTTGGAAAGTGTTTATAAATAAGGTTTAGGAAAATATTGAAAAAGGGCATGGCGAAAGGTGGAAGGGAAATATTGAATTTCTATGCTGATCAAGTATTATTTTTCTTTTAATAGTTAGACTGTTTTTTTATTGCAAACCTGAACCGTTTAAATTGATTATTGAGGTGTTTCCAGCCAGTGCCACCCCACCTCTACTACCATCATACACGATATCCAACTCTTTCACCCCCATAAACCATATTCGTGAAAAGCGCACCTGATGAGTCTTGTCCATTTACCTCAATGTAGGTGGAGTGAGGCTTCCTTCATGAGGCTCTTGTCTCACAATGACAAGCCCATCTGAGATGCATCTCATAAAAATTTGACTTTTAGTGTTAATTTTACTCTAATTTTACTGAACATTGCAATTTAAGTTACTTAATTTTCATTTTTTTTCATGTTTTGTTGGTATCCCTATTAGAGATTTAGTGAAGCACACGAAACAACACCCTTATGTATACACAAATGGTTGTCCCTAAAGCATACTCCCAGCTGCAATGATAGGAAGCGCAGGACAGCCCCTGCCACTGCTATTTCATTTTGACACTCATCTGAAATCTTCCCGCATACCTTTGTCTATTTAATGCTGCACTTGAATTCTTCTTAACAGGTATATATACACATACATGAACATTGGGACAGTTATTCCCAAACCTCATGTACCTATCATGGCAAAACACAGGAAGGTGCCAACAAGAAGTCTCCTACTAGAATCCCCCTTCACTAACTAGCATTACCTGGTACCATGCTCCCCAAATTTCATACTGGTATAGGTATCACTGCACATACATGAACTGAACCTAGGTTACAACCTTACACAAACACCTAACTGACCATCCTTTCTAACACATAGGCCTTCCTACAGTTTAAATGTACAAGGACACCCCCAAGTTAAGCCTATCCTGTCACTGACCGGGAACAACAGTGACAAAAGCAGTATTCCTACCAAAATATCTAAGTTCTATGCATATTACCTATTGCTACTGTTGGGACTGCCTTGCAAACTCCTGTGCACTTTCCTTCGTTTGTAACATAATGAAGCTTTGTGTCGAATGTTGGGTTCATTTTGGGCAGTAATGTCCGATTTGGCATGACATTTGCTCTCAACCAACAAGTTGTGCTGCTCAAATAGAAGAAGCAATAGAATAGAATAGGGATGCCCACAGGCTCTGTCACCATTAACTCATCTAAATTTTTCGAAATCGACTTAATGGAGTTTATCAAATTATACCTGGTACTTTGATGCATACCTGTAAGATCAAATTATGATACTTTGTTGCATACCTGTAAGATCAAATTATGATACTTTGATGCATACCTGGTGTATCAAATTATACCTGATATTTTTTATGCATACCTGTAAGATCAGATTATGATACTTTGATGCATACCTGTAAGATCAGGTTTCATGATACTAGAGTTTATGATACTTTGATGCATACCTGTAAGAATGGGCAAGTTCAAATCCTATGTCCAAAGTATGATAATGGAGTTTATGCATTCCTATGTCCAAAGTATCATTATCGATTTCTTTTGTTTTAATTTGTTGAGTGCAGAATGTCGTCAAATCCTAGTGGAACACAAGCTGCATCTCCATCAAAAGTAAAAAAATACTCACTCCATATTGAAGCAAATGGTGTAATTAGAGGCGAAGGAGAGGCAAAATGGAGTAGTAAATGTGGGAAATTGATTCGAGCTCTCATCCCAATTGGCTACAATGATTGGAGGAGTGTAGATAAGGTGTACAAAGATGCTCTTTGGAATTCATTGATGGTAAATCACTTTTCTTTCTTTCTATTCTTTACATGCATTTTGAACATTTATCTAGTTGCTTTATCGGCTTAAAGAATGCCTTATTCCTTATTGTTTGTGGTAGGCGAAGTTTGAATTCAATATTGATCCCATCCTCGCTCGACCACTATTGGAACCCAAATTTCCACAATTTTTTTAAGACAGTGAAGTATCACTTCATACTGGACTTGGGGGATGCCGACGTAATCTTGGGTTAAATCCCAAGATTACGTGGACTTGGGGGATGCCGACGAAAAATTGATCATGTGAGAAGGATGGCATAATGCCTTAATGAGTTCTCAGACTGAGTGAAGGTCTGTTATGCTTTACAGGAAGCATGGTGGCGCAACAACCACAAAGGAGTGTTACAACTCCATGCTACAGTGGGGTGACTCCACCATGAGGTTCCCAGGTAGGGGTAATGCCTCGGCTTTGTTAGCCAAGTTACAGGCGGCGTAGCACCGCATATAGGCAGGTAGCCTAATGTTGCATAATCGTAATAAAGAGATGTAGGCAGCACTACAAAGAGGCCGGTGTCCTCATGTTACAGTGGCATGACACCACGATGAGGTACCCAGGTAGGGGTAAAGCCTCGGCTTTGCAAGCCATGTCATAGTGGCGTAACACCACAAGGGAGCGCAAGGCTTCATGCTGGGTAGTTTGGCACTACAAAGAGGCTTGAGACCTCATGCTACAGTAGTATGACACTACGATGAGGTTCCCAGGTAGGGGTAATGCCTTGGCTTTGTCAGCCATGTCATAGCGGCGTAGCACCGCAAAGAAGCGCAATGCTTCATGCCAATGACTCTTTATATAGAACTCACCTATAGTGTATGGACAGAGATATCAGGCCGTCTCTTGAGGGTAAACTTGTAGACGCCCAAAAATTATACACTGAAACCAGGCTGGCACAAGGCCTTCAATGTGCAGCCAGAAGCACAGTTGATGTCACTATGTGAGTAGGAAGAATTGCAGTTATGGTGCAGAATTCAAGGCTTAGTCCATTCTTGTATCATGCTGTTATTTAACCTATGCAGGAAGATTCAAGTCGTAGCGACATCTCTCCTAATGCATGATGGACAATCACTGTGGGGAACGCTCAACCCATATATTGAGATATGTGGGGGATTGTTGGTGTTTTTGCCTTTGGACTAGAAAAGATAGTCCCACATCGGCTACACCAAATGGTGAGTATCTCAATATAATGCATTGCTTGTGTTGAGGTGTGCACATGAGGTGTAGTGGGGCACAAGTTTGTGCCATGTGGAAGTATTTTCCTAGAAGGAAAAAGGATTAAATCCAACAAGGATGCAAGTTAATTTTTGTTGTGCGGACTCGGACTCGGACGCGGACTCCAAGATGTCTCGTGCATGCATGGGAGGGTTCGGGGGGTAGGCGTGGACTGGCACACTTCTATGCTGATTGTGGGATGATCTAAAATATCAAACTCTATTTTTGAGTATTGGTATTTTAGTCCCACATCGGATAGGAGAAGAGGTGAAGTCTCAACTCCACTCTATAAATAGAGCCCCTTGGCCTCCTTTGAAAGACGCACCAAGAAGAGAGTTGAGGGAGTCTGTTAAGTCCAGGAAGCCCGTTCAAGTCTCAAATATTGACTTACGAGCGTTTCAGAAGTTCTCCTGAACTTGCTGGTTCCTGGGAGCTTATCCGTACTGCGGGTATAGCTTTGAGCGCCGGTGTTCAACACCCCAGCGAGATCCGCTCTTCTTCTTCCTTCCTCTTTCTGTTGCCTTCGAGAATCTGAGACTCAACTGTTGTTGATCATCTCTTGTTGCCTTCGAGAAACCGCTATTGCAAACGCGATTCGATTTTTTAATCGTTTAGGCTACGCAATCAGCATTATTTGCATCTCTTTTTTAGGGATTGCAACTGCATTATTTGCATCTCTTTTTTAGGGATTGCAACTGCATTCTTTGCATCTCTTCTTAGGGATTGCAACTGAGCTTTTCCATCGATTGTTTGCAAATAGACTAACACTTTTACATGTTGCCTTGCTTAAGCATTTGAATTTCGACCTTTTCTTTTTTGAACTACCTGAGAGTATGAGACATTGAGAAGTTTCTTGTATTGATGAAATGTTGGTTTTCTATTTCAAAGAAATTCTTGATTGCATCCACTTAGAGTGCAAGGCTCTTGCTATTTAAAGAATCATAGAGAGAAGTATCTACTTTTGATCCACATTGCCATCCTAATTATCTTAGATTCTGTTCTATGTTAATGCTTACCCCTCTTTTCTTTCTCGATTTGAAACTGCACGTTTTAAATGTGTTTAGGGATATAATGGTTGTAGTATGCATCTCAAAGACAAATAAACCAGCAATACACTGGGGGCTTCTTTCTGGTATACCAATATTTTTATGTTGATGCTACATGGTTCTTGTTATTGGTGTCTTTATGAATATACAATTAAGTTTCCTGAATGGACTATTGCCAGTTGGACTTAAAATATATTATTGAATTTGGAAAGTGTTTATAAATAAGGTTTAGGAAAATATTGAAAAAGGGCATGGCGAAAGGTGGAAGGGAAATATTGAATTTCTATGCTGATCAAGTATTATTTTTCTTTTAATAGTTAGACTGTTTTTTTATTGCAAACCTGAACCGTTTAAATTGATTATTGAGGTGTTTCCAGCCAGTGCCACCCCACCTCTACTACCATCATACACGATATCCAACTCTTTCACCCCCATAAACCATATTCGTGAAAAGCGCACCTGATGAGTCTTGTCCATTTACCTCAATGTAGGTGGAGTGAGGCTTCCTTCATGAGGCTCTTGTCTCACAATGACAAGCCCATCTGAGATGCATCTCATAAAAATTTGACTTTTAGTGTTAATTTTACTCTAATTTTACTGAACATTGCAATTTAAGTTACTTAATTTTCATTTTTTTCATGTTTTGTTGGTATCCCTATTAGAGATTTAGTGAAGCACACGAAACAACACCCTTATGTATACACAAATGGTTGTCCCTAAAGCATACTCCCAGCTGCAATGATAGGAAGCGCAGGACAGCCCCTGCCACTGCTATTTCATTTTGACACTCATCTGAAATCTTCCCGCATACCTTTGTCTATTTAATGCTGCACTTGAATTCTTCTTAACAGGTATATATACACATACATGAACATTGGGACAGTTATTCCCAAACCTCATGTACCTATCATGGCAAAACACAGGAAGGTGCCAACAAGAAGTCTCCTACTAGAATCCCCCTTCACTAACTAGCATTACCTGGTACCATGCTCCCCAAATTTCACACTGGTATAGGTATCACTGCACATACATGAACTGAACCTAGGTTACAACCTTACACAAACACCTAACTGACCATCCTTTCTAACACATAGGCCTTCCTACAGTTTAAATGTACAAGGACACCCCCAAGTTAAGCCTATCCTGTCACTGACCGGGAACAACAGTGACAAAAGCAGTATTCCTACCAAAATATCTAAGTTCTATGCATATTACCTATTGCTACTGTTGGGACTGCCTTGCAAACTCCTGTGCACTTTCCTTCGTTTGTAACATAATGAAGCTTTGTGTCGAATGTTGGGTTCATTTTGGGCAGTAATGTCCGATTTGGCATGACATTTGCTCTCAACCAACAAGTTGTGCTGCTCAAATAGAAGAAGCAATAGAATAGAATAGGGATGCCCACAGGCTCTGTCACCATTAACTCATCTAAATTTTTCGAAATCGACTTAATGGAGTTTATCAAATTATACCTGGTACTTTGATGCATACCTGTAAGATCAAATTATGATACTTTGTTGCATACCTGTAAGATCAAATTATGATACTTTGATGCATACCTGGTGTATCAAATTATACCTGATATTTTTTATGCATACCTGTAAGATCAGATTATGATACTTTGATGCATACCTGTAAGATCAGGTTTTATGATACTAGAGTTTATGATACTTTGATGCATACCTGTAAGAATGGGCAAGTTCAAATCCTATGTCCAAAGTATGATAATGGAGTTTATGCATTCCTATGTCCAAAGTATCATTATCGATTTCTTTTGTTTTAATTTGTTGAGTGCAGAATGTCGTCAAATCCTAGTGGAACACAAGCTGCATCTCCATCAAAAGTAAAAAAATACTCACTCCATATTGAAGCAAATGGTGTAATTAGAGGCGAAGGCGAGGCAAAATGGAGTAGTAAATGTGGGAAATTGATTCGAGCTCTCATCCCAATTGGCTACAATGATTGGAGGAGTGTAGATAAGGTGTACAAAGATGCTCTTTGGAATTCATTGATGGTAAATCACTTTTCTTTCTTTCTATTCTTTACATGCATTTTGAACATTTATCTAGTTGCTTTATCGGCTTAAAGAATGCCTTATTCCTTATTGTTTGTGGTAGGCGAAGTTTGAATTCAATATTGATCCCATCCTCGCTCGACCACTATTGGAACCCAAATTTCCACAATTTTTTTAAGACAGTGAAGTATCACCTACGAGGCACAATCAAGGATAAAGAAGGAATATATTTACCGAAACCTCTAGCACTTAGTCAATGTCCTGATGATATTGATAAAATCTGGTGGGAGCAGTTTATTGCTAATGAGTATGCTCCAAAGAAGATTGAGCAACGCAAAAAAAATGCTGAAAACAAGGCCCAATCTAAAATCACTCACACTCTTGGAAGGAAAAGCTATAATAGAGTATACGAAGAATTGGTGTGTATTTAACTTTTTTTTTTTACTTATAAATGCAATTGATATTATTATAATATCATTAATTCCTATTTGTACTTGTAGGAGGAAGAACACCCTAGGCAAGGTGTTAGGCGATCGGAAGCATGGAAGAGAGCCCACAAAAACAAGGCTACTGGGAATGTGCTTCCATGTGCATTAGAGAAATATGTTAGTACAATTCTACTTACTTTTGTCTGTTAACATCTTTATTTCCTATACTTCACTAAGAGCATTTTTAAATAGTTTTGAATTGAAACTTTCTCTTTTGCTTGTGATGTTTATAGCTATTTATTTGTTAGGAGAAGATTTTGTCAAATTTGACACAATATTAATTGTATTTCCTAGGGGCTGGAATTCCATGTTATGCACAAAATTGTATTAGTGCATGATTCAATCTAGCTACATATTACTGATAATCTCTTCCTCACATGACACTGATACACACACTGTTCACTCTCTACTAGCATTCCCTTTCTAAGACACACTAGTACCTATCCACTTAGGCCTATGGTCAAGTGGCCTAACTGCGGCTGGAGAGTGACTATATGATAGGAGGTAGCGACCGTACGATGGGGGATTCCCTGCTACTCTTGACGAAAGGATCCATTGCTTCTTTGCAAAAGAAAAGGGATTTTCTGCTAGTTTGACTGATGAACCATAATGGATTTTGAATGCACATGGGCAATGGTCTTTAATTTGAATCGCCTCATATGCGATGAGAACAAAATTTTCAACTCAAAAAGCATGATTTTAGGTCTCATTATGAAATGATTGAGAATATGTGGTGTGGAGGAAAATTGTAGCATTGAGTACCATTCTGATCTACAACACAACCTGAGGATTAAATAGGACTTCTTAATAGTATACTTCCTATTTACAAGGTGCTTCTTTCTCAAACAACATGTTTCTTCTCATTTGTTCTTCTAGTTTTTGACAAATGGAATGGGAAAAGGATAGAATTTAATTATCTCAGAGCATGAATGAGTACTGCAAAAATGGTGTATATACTAAGAAGCCTAGTTAACCCTCGTGTTATGTACATAGATCATGCTAACTCTTAGTCGGACGCAATTTCCACGGATTGTGAACTTTAGATGTTTCATAATGAACCATCCACTAGCATACCCCCATTATTGAGTTGAAAAATCACTTGCTAACATCATGTGGAGAATCAAACCTTAACCATGTTTCATTCTCTCTCATTAAATTGAAAACCCAAACTAAAAGGATAGTATTCTTCACTTAATTGAATCGCAACCCATAATCCTCGTCCATGTGAATCCCCGATTGCTAAAGACAGCAGTTTTCGCTATGTGTCAAACAATAAAAACCTTCTACAACTCCCTAAAAGTATAGTTTCTAGGGTTTTGGGACCCTTTCACTTCTATTGGTATCAGGTGATACAATTGAAACAAAATAACAAGAACCAGTAAACAGCCACCGGATCAGAAGTTTTAGGTCTTGCTCAGCTATCTGGTTACATTTTCATAACTTGAATTATGTGGAATTCATCCCAAGAGTTGTGTGTAGTTCCTCCAAAAACTCTGAAATTTGTATTTATACCACAGTTAGGAACCTATAACTTCTCATATATAACTGGAGTTTTAGAATCCAGTTCAACAAGATCTTCAAATAAACTCCAAAACATCCCTCATCACATGTTCTTCCTAGAGCCAACACTCCCCCAATCTTCACCTATTGACACACAGGAACCCAAACTGATTCCATGTATCAGTCCTATTTAAGGACATAACACAATCATAGAATATATACAACATTTATAACACACACACACACACACACACAAATATATATATATATATATATTTTTTTTTACACAACCTACATTTCTGACACACAACACACACTGATACTCTACTCATTTACTGTTTCAGTCCTAACTGATACTAAGATATCAGTCCCCACTGATACTCAGGTAGCCCGAGCCACCCTCATATCCACTGCTACTGTGGCCAAAACATGCCTGTCCTGCCAAGGCTACTGCTGCCAAGGCCAGGCCAAGGCAAGACCCACGCCTGCAGTCCAAGGCACTGCTGCCAAGCTGCTACTGACCTCCACCTATTACTGTATACTAGAGAAAGTCAACTGGCCTACCCATCTAATGTTGTGGCTTCAAGAGCCATTGCTACCATACCCAAAGCCAAGGCCAATCAAGGCAAGACCCATGCAATTGCTGCCACTATATAGTTTACAACTGTCACACATAACATCATGCACTGATACCCTAACCCAAGCATTTCCCTTCATTCCATACTTCATCCCATCTCATGTACATAAGCAAAATATATATATACACTCTTTTATATATATACAACACTCACTTATGTACCACACAGGCTCACACATACACTAAATGGAACTTGACACACATACAGCTCTCGAATACCCTGTTGCTACCCCAAATCAGTCGAAATTTATTTGGACTCATCGAACCCTTACATTGCTATTCTACATCATGATGCATTTGTTGGGAAAGAAACGCGAAAACCTTTCCCCAAACTAGAGAGTACCTGCGAGAGAACTGAGCAATACAACGCACGAATCAAAACACCAAAACAAACCACGCTGACACAGAGAATTTTTGACGTGAAAAACCCTTGCGGGAAAAACCACGGGACGATCGGAGTCCAACCCTGAGAAGACTTCACTAATAAAATAAAGGAGTACACCCTCTACAAACTTCTCCCGATCCAAATCGGATCCCCACAACACTTAGAAGCAAGAATAATGATTACAAAGCTACGAAGAACAAGGACGACGAGTAGATATTACCCAAACACGATCCTCCTTCAAAAATGGCCTTCAATCCTCCTTCTCTCCCAAAGTTGCAATGGCACTCTTGTCTCTTTTCTCTCTCTTGTCTTCAATGTTGTCTTATGATTAGGGTTAGGAATAATCATGTATAAAGTACCTAATCCGCAGCAAAACTTGGACCGTAGGATACGATCTAATGGTGATTAAATACCCTGAAAAATGCTTCAGCCCCGACGACACATAGTTCGGCTAGAACTCTGTGTTTGGCAACCAGAACAGTTCTGGAACCAAAAGGCAGAGTTCGGCCAGAACTCTGTGTGGGGGCAGAGTTCGGCCCAAACTCTGCCTCCTCTGTTCCAGAATGTAATGGTGTCTCCCGAGCTTCTTCTTCGTCTCCGAATGGCCTCGTCACCTCCCCGAGCTTCTCTGACACACAGACGGCGCTCGTCGCACTCCGGGGTCTTCTCCACATAGGTTGGGAACCCCACCCACTCTAACAAATCTCCCCCTTCACAACTAGGTGGAGGAGGTCGTCATCCCGACGATCTGCCTGTAGTACTCAAACTTCCCCCTCGATAGAACCTTCGTGAGCAAGTCCACTCCATTGTCATCAGTATAAACCTTCTCAAGCGCCGCGTCCTTCTTCTCAACCAGATCCCATATCCAATGATACCGAGTTCGATGTGCTTGGACCGACTATGAAATGTCTGGTTCTTCACAAGGTGAATAGCACTCTAACTGTCGCAAAGCAAAGTATACTGCTCTTGCTTCAGCCCCATTTCCTGCAGCAGCTTCTTCATCCACAACAGCTCCTTGCAAGCCTCCGTCGCCGTAATGTATTCTGCCTCCGTCGTCGACAAGGCAACACACTTCTGCAACCATGACTGCCATGATACCGCTCCTCCGGCAAACATCATCACATAGCCCGAAGTCGATCGTCTCGTGTCTACATCTTCAGCCATATCAGCGTCGGTATATCCAACCAGCTTCGGCTCGTCACCACAAAAAGAAAGTCTCCAATCGGCAGTACCCTGAAGGTATCGTAGAATCCACTTGACCGCACTCCAATATATCTTTCCAGGATTTAAAAGATACCTGCTAACAGTGCCAACTGCATGAGCGATGTCTGGCCTCGTACACACCATAGCATACATAAGGCTCCCCACAGCTGAAGCATATGGAACCCGCTCCATATCTTCTTTTTCGTCCTCGGTAGATGGACACTGCTCCTTAGTGAACTTAAAGTGGGCCGCAAGGGGGCAACTCACTTTTTTTGACCCATCCATACTGAAACACTGAAGTATCCGGTGAATGTACTTCTTTGGGACAAATGTACTAGCTTGAAATCTCTCTCTCGGCTGATCTTCATCCCAAGAATAGTCTTTGTTATGCCCAAATCCTTCATAGAGAAGGCCGCTCCCAGTTGGCACTTCAACTCCGCTATCCTAGTGGCATTCCGACCCACTAATAGAATATCATCAACATAGAGCAATAAAATAATGAAATCATTATCGACAAAATACCTCACAAATACACAGTGATCCGACGTCGTCCGTGCATAACCATGCTCCCCCATAAATGACCCGAACTTCCTGTACCACTGCCTCGGAGCCTGCTTCAGACCATACAAGCTCTTCCGCAACCGGCAGGCCAAATGTGACTTGCCCTCCTCACAGAATCTCTCTGGCTGCTCCATGTATAACTCCTCCTCAATATCACCATGGAGGAATGTCGTCTTTACGTCCATCTGCTCGACCTCCAAGTCGAGACTGGCTGCCAATGCTAGCACCACCCGAATAGACGAATGCTTAATGATAGGCGAAAAGATCTCATCATAATCTACGCCTTTTTGCTGACCGTAGCCTTTAACTACCACCCTCGCTTTGTATCGAGGGCGAGTAGCATCATCCGTCTGCTTTACTCTAAACACCCATCGATTTTTCAAAGCCTTCTTGCCCTTTGGCAACCACACCAGCTCATAAGTAAAATTGGCGTGTAAGGAACTCATCTCCTCCTGCATAGCCTCCATCTACTCCTGCCTGTGTTGTCTTCCATAGCCTCTGTAAAACTTTCGGGCTCTCCTCCGTCAGTCAATAGCACATACTCACCCGATGAGTATCTCGTAGATGGTCGACGATCTCTATCGCTCCTTCTCAGTGGAGCCAATGGTGCTGGCTGTATACCAACAGCCTCCCCTTCAGGAACTGCCTCTCTGGCATGCTCATCCTCCTGAGGGACACCTTGACCACCATCAGCAGGCTGATGATCAAGGTTAGGAGCAACTCTATGTACTGGCTCCTCCATAATTGGATCCTCTGCGATGTCCTCTAGAAATTGCTCGAAGCGAAATGCTCTAACTCAGGCAATTCCTCAGCCTCAGAAGGCGTCTCAAAATTCTGAGTATTGGTCATGGTCTGATCCTCGACGAATACCACGTCCCTGCTTCTGTAGAGCTTTCTTTTCACCGGATCATAGAGTCTATAGCCAAACTCATCGCGACCGTAGCCGACAAAGACGTATCGTCTCGTCTTTGACTCAAGTTTGGTGCTCTCGTCCTTCGGTACATGCACGAAGGCCTTACAGCCAAACACTCGCAGGAAATTATATGACGCCTCTTTATCGTACCATACTTTATTAGGCACATCATCCTGCAAATGAGCACTAGGAGACAAATTAATAACATAAGCAGCTGTGAGAAGAGCCTCACCCCAATAACTGTCCGGCAAGTTTGTTTCTGACAACGAACATCGCACCCTCTCCATCAGTGTCCTATTCATGCGCTCTGCTACACCATTGAGCTGAGGTGTCTTGGGCAGAGTCTTCTGGTGTCGTATCCCCTGCTCTCTGCAATAAGCATCAAAGGGACCGATGTATTCGCCGTCGTTGTCGGACCGAACACACAATAACTTCTTACCCGTCTCTCTTTCAACAGAGGCCTGAAACTCTTTGAAAGTAGGCAGCACCTGATCCTTGGCCTTTAAGGCATAAACCTAAACCTTCCTGGAACAGTCATGAATAAAAGTTATAAAGTAAGAAGCACCACCAATAGATTTTACCTTCATAGGACCACAGACATCCGAGTGAATTAACTCGAGCAACGCCAACTTCCTTGGACTTGGGTGACTTTGGAAAGACATCCTATTTTGCTTCCCAGCTAAGCAGTGCGTGCATTTCTCCAACTTTGTAGGCTTGAGCCCTGAAATCACCTTCCTGTTCACCAAGTAGCTTATTCCCTTCTCGCTGATATGGCCGAGCCGCCTGTGCCATAACTCGGTAGACGTATCACTGACTGCGTTCACCTCCTGTGCCCCTTGTGTGCTCCCCTCCATATAGTAGAGATCGGACTTCTTGTTTCCTCTGGCAATCACTATCGAACTCTGGAAAGCTTCCACTAACTATTCCCGAAGAGAGAGAAGAAGGACGACAAGGGGAAGCAAGATGAGAACACTACAGCGACGGCCTTGATACATGGAGGCGATGTGATCGTCGTAGGTGATGAGGTTATCACAAACCTTGCCTGCGATGACAATTCTTGGCTGGTGGACTCAGGGGCTTCTGTGCATGTATCTTACAACAGGGCACTATTTGCCACTTTGTTGGGAAGGAAACGCAGAAACCTTTCCCCAAACTAGAGAGTACCTGCGAGAGAACTGAGCAATACAACGCACGAACCAAAACCCCAAAATAAACTACGCAGACACAGAGAATTTTTGACGTGGAAAACTCTTACGGAAAAAACCACAGGAAGATCGGAGTCCAACCCTGAAAAGTCTTCACTAATGAAATAAAGGAGTACACCCTCTACAAACTTCTCCCGGTCCAAATCAGATCCCAACAACACTTAGAAGCAAGAATAATGATTACAAAGCTACGAAGAATAAGACGACGAGTAAATAATACCTGAACACGATCCTCCTTCAAAAACGGTCTTCAATTCTCCTTCTTCTCTCCCAAAGTTGCAATGGCACTCTTGCCTCTTTTCTCTCTCTTTTCTTCAATGTCGTGTTGTGTTTAGGGTTATGAATAACCATGTATAAACCTCCTAATCCGCAGCAAAACCTGGACCGTAGGATACGATCTAATGGTGATTAAACACCCTGAAAAATGCTTCAGCCCCGACGACACAGAGTTCGGCCAGAACTCTGTGTTTGGAAACCAGAACAGTTCTGGAACCAAAAGGCAGAGTTCGACCAGAACTCTGTGTGGGGGCAGAGTTCAGCCCGAACTCTGCATCCCCTGTTCTAGAATGTAAAATGGTGGCTCCCGAGCTTCTTCTTCGTCTTCGAATGGCCTGTCACCTCCCCGAGCTTCTCTGACACACAGACGGTGCTCGTCGCACTCCGGGATCTTCTCCACATAGGTTGGGAACCCCACCCACTCCAACACCATTGCTACTACCCTTATGCTTGCCTACTATTCGCTGATTTCCAGTTCAATGATCATAGGCCTATGGCCAATTGGTACTGGCCTAATGGCCAAAGCCTGAATAGTGCAACTAAAATGCACTTTACTGCTTGTAGGGGCTGACCATTAGGGGTGCAACTTGGGTGGGCTTAGCCCGAGCCCGATCGGGTAAACCCGTTAATGGGTTGGGTTAGGGTTGAAGATTCTCGGATTCGGGTTCGGGCTTGGGTTAAAATATTTGAACCCGATCAAAATCGAGTTGGGCTCGGGTTCATGTGTTGGGTTACCCGAAGAACCCGAACCCGACTTATATATATATATATATATATATATATATATATATATATATATATATATATATATATATATATATATATATTAACACTTCTTAAATAAAAAAATTAAATCCTAAATTTCTTCACCCAAACTCTTCAACTCCTTGTCATAAATCTTATTTTATTTGTATTTCGTAATGATCAAGGCTTGTTTGCTATTTGATTATGTATTTAATATTACTTTTGTTTAAAATTATTTCAAATATTATATTAGAGTCTGATGAACCCGACCAAATCCGAGCCCAACCCGATCCTCCGGACTTGGTCGTGGGCTTCATATGTTGAACCCGAGGTCGGGTCGGGCATGGGCTCGGGCTAGGCTTATGATTCCTCGGGTTGGGCTCGGGTTGACCTCAAGCCCGACCCAACCCGCCCGAGTTGCACCCCTACTGACCATCCTTTCACTTACACTAAACCACTTAGACAAATCAAATAGGACACTCTCTTTCATACATTAATTACTCACTGTCATAATGGACAGTGTCCTCTTCGAGTTCCCTTTAAACTTCCACACACACACATAATCCCAAACAGTCCACACTTCCTTTTTTTCTTTTTGTGGTTTCCTTTTTTATTTTGTTTTCCTAGGTTCATATTTCTTCATTTGATTATATCATTCAATGAGGAAGGGAACAAGAGTAAGCTTCTGCCTGCAGTTGGGATTTGGAGCAATGCATGCAAACATTTGTCCATTTTAAAGCTTTTTTAGACCAAATCTGAATTATTTTCGATAGTAAATGTCCAATTTTGTACTAGTAGTAAATCTGAATTCTTCTGCCTGCAGTAGGTATCATTGAATGTTTACTTTGTACTAGCAGTAAATCCCAAACAGGGAAAAGTAAATGGAAAAGAGAATAAATGTACTGTTTGATTTCATTCTATCTCATTGAAGTGACAATTTCAACAATAGTACAGTTTGATTAAATTAAATGGTTTAGAAATATCCAATTTTGTTGCATATTGTTTCGAATCAATGTATATCATATCCAACCGGATCGATATTGTTATAGGTAATACTAATTTTTGATTAATTTTGTTCTTTACTTTCTTAAACTCTTAACTTTGTCTTATATCTTGTCAAATCACAGAATGAAATAGAGGCCACAGAAAAGAGGCAAAAACTAGCCGCAAACACGAGTGGTGATGGTGTGCCAAGCATAGAAGACTTTGAGAATGACCCTATTGCTGAAGTTTTTGGAGCAGATAAAAGGAGTTGTTGTCATGCAGTTAGCTCCACATCTTCGACGAAGCAAGTAAAAATCGGACAAGCTGCAAAGGCAATAGCCAACAAAAATAGCAACCTAGAAGTTATACAAAGGTTGAACAGTCTTGAGGGTATGGTACGAGAAGTGCTTACTTATGTTTATACTTCTCACAAGTCTCAAAATCCAACTTTTGGTTCTGGCGCGCCCGAGGCAGAAGGCGCGTCTAACAACATGCATATCCCTATAACTCCAAGAAATTTGAACCCTATTTTGAATAACACTGTCAGCCCTGGTGAAAATGGTAACAATGGTGGCCATGTTGTCCATGATAAGAATGGTGGACCAACTTCAGGAGGAAAATAAAATATGGTTTTACTTGGACGTGGACGAGAGGATGTAGCTAAGGGACTCCTAGCATATCACACTATTTGTCATGGGAGGGAAGTGCAAGACGATGAAAAAATTGTTTATGTGTCGGAGGTGATAAAACCAGAAGCACCGGTTTATGATGGTCCACAAAGTGGAATCTCTTTGCTTTGTGAATTAGTTGATGGAGGTTATATTATTTGGGGAGGCGGTCGTATCCGGTATTTGTAAGCTTTAAGACATGTAAGCTTTTGTTGGGGATTCAAACTATTATGCTTAACATTAAAACAGGTAAACTTTTGTTGGTAAAATATTGTTAACTTTTGTAGGCATTTAACTATTATGCTTTAGCTATTATGGTTATATATATACTTTTGTTGGACAATATGTAAGCCACCTTTTGTTGAGATGTTGTTGGAATGTGATTTTATGTTTTATTATTTGATTACAGGAAAATTATAATAAATTCAGGATGAATACAGGTTTATGGTTGTATAACTATTACAAAGCTCTATCTGATGAAAATTGGCAACAAGGAAAAAAAATGCATTTTCGTAACGATTTTTTCCTTTACCAATCTACATTTAATTTTGTCTGAAAACAACTTTTGTAATGGTTATAATCGTTACGACGTTTTATTTTAGTAACGATTTAACCGTTAGTAAAATAAATTTAGTAACAGTTATATCCGTTACGAAATCCGTCACAAGAAAAAAATTGTAACAATTTTTTCCGTTACCAATCTACATTTAATTTTGTCTGAAAACAACTTTTGTAATGATTATAACCGTTATGACGTTTTATTTTAGTAACGGTTTTAACCGTTAGTCAAATAAATTTAGTAACAGTTATATCCGTTACAAAATCCGTCACAAAATATTAAATAATGTAACGGTTATAACCGTTACGAAAATCGTTACAATATTTTGTAATGGCTAATTTGTCACTGTTTTTACCGTTACTAAAATTTTTAGTAACGGTAATAACCGTGGGCCATCGTCTATTATGGTGTAGTGATAGCAATCGCCATAAGTCTTGAAGTTACAAGCATTCAATATCAACATGTCAACAGTGAAGTAGCTAGAAAGGTAGTAACATTTTTCGATGCATAATATCTTGTTTATTGGCTTATCTGCTCCGGCGAGCAAATCGATATAGAACACACAAAACTTTAAAAAAATACTGGGACTTGTCTGTTACATAATTCTATAACGATTCACCAACTCTAACGAGTGAGCAAATATAAATAATAATCATCAAGAGAAACAAATCAGATTTAGTAGAAAAAAAGGTAGAAGATTTTTTTCGAAGACTGAATTTGTAGAATTATAAATTAAACTTAATGATAACTAAAGTATATCAGAAAACATCATGATGATATATGACCTTGTCATATTAATTTTGTAACATGATATCAACTATATATTAGAAAAGCCTAGCTTAATTTCCACCTACAAATAGACAATCATTTTCTATGAGTATGTTGCAGTAATGCAAAATAACAAAAATATAGTTTAAACACACGTCTATGCTTGAATAGAGGTTTTTATGCTGAATGGCAACATACTGAAAATAAAAGTTTCTTATGCCTAACACATCGACACTCCATAACAAAGCCAGCGACTGCACATCATTGGCACATAAATATATATACAAATATATATACAATTGGAATGCTTAGAGCAAATCACGTCATTGGCACAAATCTAGACAATTAGTAGCAGTCTAAACTATTACTATTACTGCTAAGGCCGAGTAACATAATAGAAACATAAGATAAATTTGAAAAATACTCAGTAGCGTAGCTTTAAAAAAATTCTTATGTGTGTATTTTCCATTACACAGGAATCTCTAGTACTATAGATATATCAATGAAAGTAAAACCTTGTTTAACTCTTAGATTGTTGGATATATTGAATTTTTATCGTTGAAATTTGTAAACAAAAACAACAAAAATTAAAGTTACCGGCCTCCGGGGAAGTCGCGCATGAAGCACTGCCCTAAGAGTTAATCATGGTTTGTTTGCAGACTATTTTCGAATGCTTTTGGTGGTAAAATATCCGTTCTACCGGTATCTCCTCGATGTACACAACTTGGAAAGAGTGACCTTGAACTTAGCTCTGCCTAGAGCAAGGAAACGAAGGGAATGAGAGAGTTTTGGAGAGATCGAGTTGGAACAGAATTCACGTATTTTCTTTTAGATTTTACGCGATCTAAGAAGGTTTAGAATGCCATAATATATAGAGGGCCCAAACCTATTGCCAATAGACAGAATTTAATGGGTTTAAAAGCAGATGTTACGAAATAAAGGCAAAATTCATGGATTTAAAAGCAGACGTTACTAAATAAAAATAATGAAAAAAATATGGTTCATTGAACCTGGACGTTCAAAATATTAAAGAGAAATTAATGAGCTGCAAAAAGTTTTTTAGGATCTCAACCCGAATCCAATGAAAAAATCGAATCGGCATTCGATGCCCGCAGATGTCGGCAAGCACCGAGCCGAACCGAGCCGGACTGGACGGTGGCGTCGGTGCACGTGGGTAGCCCATTACCCACACAAGACTTCAATGAAACAAGAGGGAGAGAAGTAATATAAACACTATTCATATGAATGCACAGCCGATGTGGGACTAAAGGGATTGTAATTTGAGTTTTTGCTCATCTTGTGTTAGGGAACAAACACATATAGCTAACAAAATTGTGGAGAAAAAGAGAATGATTGGAAGATTAAAAAGTTCGCTATACTGGAGACAGGGCCGGCCCTGAGCAATTGGGGGCCCGAGGCAAAACTTCGATAATAGGCCCAAACATAATGTAAAAAAAAATATAAATAAAATAAAATTTTGTTGTAGTCAAGATTTGAACCAAGGACCTCTTAAGTATAAGTCTAGCATTATATCCAGTACACTACAATGCTTTTTGTTAAAAAAGGACACATGATACATACTAGTTCTATTATAGATAGTTTCATGTTAGTGCACCCTTTCGTCAGGGGGCCCTGGGCCGTCGTCCGGCCTGCCCTGGGTCAGGGCCGCCCCTGACTGGAGAGAGTTTACAACTTCTTGGACGGTGAGGATCAAATAAGTCTTTCACTCATTTATAGAGCCTCAAAGGACTTACATGAACATTCTGGAAACAACATAATCCAGAAATTATTCTAAGGAATATTATAGGACTAAATATTTACAAGGAAAACTCTAGAACATCTAGAAAGCTATGGAGATTTCATAAATCTTTAAGAAGACTCCACCATATTCTGAGAATTTCGGAAGCTTTCAGCAAAACTCCTAGTCGTGAAGGTTTATGTGTAGATTCGCCTCTATGAAAAATCTTATACGTGACACACTTGCTAGCTAGAGATGCATGCACAGTCATGCAAATTTATATTGTACTAGCAATGCTCCATCATCGTGCATGTGCCCTCTTCGGCCTCCTCTTTTTGTTGCTCTCTTTTGTCCTAAGAACGAATTATTCTTTTCTAAATTACTTGCACATAAAAGTAGGAATATTAAGTTGCAAATTTCCGATACTTGAAGTTGTTAAGATGCAATTAGCACAACATTTGATAACAATTTGTAAGCGCCACAACATTTTAACACAACAATATTATTCATGATATTATTTGATTTCATGCATGTCCCTTATTTAGACCACTTATAAAGTGGAGGCCGGCCTTGTGATAATAGTAAGTAATATATCATCAGTACCATGCATATATAACCTTGTTTATGGATGGATATCGAACCCTTAAATTAATCCTATATATCTATATGATGATCATGTCTAATTATTTAGTGCTTGAAGCTCTGAAGCTTGGAGCAGCGGACTGTGATTTCCCATTTCTGTAGCTGTGGAACGTACCCACTTGCTGCTGGAATATACAGCTTTTTTTCGAAAGCAAGAATCCGAATATACTGATTGCGAAAGCTTAAGCAAGACATGAAGAAGGCCGGGAACACGTCCACAGAGGTTAGATGTTCAGACCACAAGACATGTAGATGGTCGGGACCATAGGTTCATAAAGATTGATGTTCTCGGACCACTTCGCTTTTATATTTATTGTGATCCATGTTTAGCTTCTTCTTCTTTTTTTTTTTTTTACATGATTCTATTTTTTTTTTTTCAAGTCGGACTCATTATTTAGAAACTTGGTGATTCCACTGGCCATATCCTTGAGTATATGGTGCGGAATACATGAGGGAGCCTGGTAACAGTGCCCGACTTTAGATTATGAGATATGCGGCCTCAAAATTTAATGTTCATATAATTTTTTTCCATCGATGACAATACAATGGTATTATCAACATAAATTTCAAGAAATATAACAATAAACAAAGTATTATATCGAAAATAATATGTAATAATGAAATACTCATAAAACTGAGGATATTCCAAAAATAAAAATAAAAATAAAATTTCAGAAAAATAAGTAAAAAGAAAGCTAACATTGTTTTGGTGCACTTCATAATGATAATAATAAAAAGAAAAAAAAACCCTTAGGCTATCAAATGCTTCCTCAAATGCATCACAAGTCACTTAAATATTACTCGATCGTATCTTTTTTTAGGCAGAAGTACAGATTAAGTTTGTATAATCAACTTTTTCAACCATTTTTTCTCGATGGATAACATAGCCAAATCATTCATATCTCTTGTGACATAGTTGGCCGGATATAAGTTTTGATTAACTTCAACTTGGAAAAACTTATTTCTGCAGAGGCAATTGTAACTGAAATAGTCAGCAAAATTCTTTTAAGCAACATAAGTATTTGGATGCCATCCATTTTCTTCAAATAATGAAGCACATCAATTTTTCTTTTTTGCTTCTACTCATAATGAGTCTATTAAAAATGTCAGTTCTAAAAACAAATATGATCCATGAAAAGCTCAATAGATTATGATCATCAATAGACTTTGACCTCTCCATACTAAAAAAAACCTAAAGAAGCGATCCATAATAGGGGTACCATCTTTGTACCGCAGACCCATCATTTGTCATATCAGGAATAACTTGTTTATCCTTGTCTTCTTCACATACAAAGATTCTAGCTTCTCCCAGTGTGTTCTTCCGTGCTCAGGATAGACAACGTGATTATACACGTTCTCATTAACGAAATGTATTATATACGCACACACGCCTATATATACTCAAACTTCTAGTATTCCTCGAATTTATCACTGGACTTCTCGGAAGCATATACCAGAAGATACTGCTTGACGAACATCAAAATTTTAATTTTGCTCCGCCAATAGTGATAATTGGAACCGTTTAGGTTTACGAGGGCACCGGCTTCGCGTCCATCTCTTCTCCTTGGTTTGATTTTCATCCCTGACACCCTTTGAAACCAAAGGTCGAATACCACCCTGTGGGTATTGTTAGCTCAACGATTTTATCATATTTTTGAATATGGCTAATCAATTAAGTTTAACATGATAACATCACTAACATATATTTGTAGACATGCTGTAAGTATGATCAAACATGATCAAACCAGGACATATGCAATGGAGAATTATTGATGGGTCAAAGACGACGTTATACAAGAAGATTTTTCTGAACCGCCTAACGACCTATCCGGGACCCGCATCGGGGGTTCCGCTGCCCGGTCAGCGGACAGGGGTCGAGAGGGCAGCGCCCCCTATAGGGGTTCGGGACCGAAGCCCCCGAAAGGTATTCAGATTTCCAGATCTGTTTATCTTTAGACGACCGCCGTCAAGTGAAAAAGGACGTCTTCAAGTCTGCTCAAATATTTAAAGAAAGGCGTCATCAAAGGGCTCTTGGTTTTTCTATTTTATCAATGTAATTTTTTATATTTATTGAGTCTAGGAATACGATGTAAACTGCATCATACTGGCAAATAAACTATCCAAGAAACGTTTTCAAAATACCCTTTTATTTTGAAAACAAATTCACTTACAAAAGTCCGAACTATTCTTAACTGTTTGAGTTTTCAAAAAGCCAAAAACCAATTTGCAAAAACCCTGACAGAACTCCAACAGAATTCGGCCCAAGTTCGGCCAAAATTTGGCCAGAGTTCGGTTAGTGAACGTTGCTTTTGACCTTGGTCTTTCCGCAGTTACAGATCCCCCGAGATTTTCTCATAGAGTTCTGCCCGAATTCTGTCAGAATTCTGCCTTTGAAAAAACTATAAATAGAGAAGGATTTCTATCATTTCAATTCACTCATACACCAATTCACTTTCATATATATCTCTTCTCTATAAGCCTACTACTTCTTCCAAAGTGTTCTAAGCTATTCATTTTGAAATTCTAAGCCAGTTACAATCCTCTAATCGATTTGTCAGTGCGGTACGGTCTAGAAGTTTCAGAGTGATTGTAATCAGAGGCTTGATTGAAGGTAGACACTTTACAATTGAAGTTGGTCGAGTACTTCGGATCAAAGCTCGCGTTGTAGAATTTGTAAGAACTTCGGATGAAAACTTGTGGTAATTTTCCATAGTGGATTCAACTGGAAGCTAGAGTTCTTCCAACTGGACTAGTCCTCACAAGAGGGAAACCAGTATACATCATTGTGTTTGCGTTTGCTCTCTACTCTCTACTTTTTATTTAAATATCTGTGATATATATGTATTATGTGATCTTGTTACTAACATTTTTAAATAGTTAATTTCTGCTGCCTACTGTATTCACCCTCCCTCTAGAGTATTGTGCTTTACAACTCGTTTCTACAATCGGTCCTACAATTGGTATCAAAGCGGGTGCTTGTTATATAAATATTGTTGCTCATACCAATTGCTCCTATAATTGGTATCAGAGCGGGTTATACAGGTAAAGCGAGGTAACACTGCTATTATATTCTTATTTATTATAGCTGTTACATAGATCACAGTATCACATATGGCAAGTATGTACTTCACAACTGAAGAGCAATCCTCAAATAGACTCCCACTATTTGATGGAATAAACTATAGTTATTGGAAAACCCGAATGAGCTTCTACCTGAAGTCTCTAGATTTTGACATATGGTCAATTGTTGTCAATGGCTACAAAAAGTCTACTATCACTTCTATTCTCACGTCCTCTATAATCAACTAGCCTTATTATAGTTACACGGAGGAAGAGAAGAAGTTAGCTAGCCTTGATGCAAAAGCAATACATATTTTCTATTTTGCTGTAGACTTTAATGTATTCAATCTTATTAATACTTGCACAACATCTCATAAAATTTGGAAAGTTCTTGAAGCTACTTACGAGTGCAGGTATGAAAGCAAAGCTAGCAACTCCAGAAAGGAGGATAGTCTTCATAATGATGCAAATATATGCATGATGGAATCAGGATTTAAGGTACAACATAATCCCTTATACGAAGAAGTGCTTGTATGTGACAACAAAAAGAAGATAGGCCACATCCAAGAAGATTATACTATTGCTAGAAAGAAGAGTCACTACGAACGATCAAATGAAGAAAAATCATCATCTCACAAGTACACTAGCACGAGCATATGGTATGAAAGCGAAGCAAGAGATTCTGAAGAAGAAGAAAAAGAAGAAGAGAGATCTCATAAAGCTACAAATTTATGTGCAATAGTATTATCTAACGAGGTATAGAATAATTTCCTTCTTGAAGAGAATGAATTTTCTTATAATGAGTTATCTGATGCTTTCAGTGATCTATTAGAAGAACAAAAAAAAGTATTAGATAAGTATAAGCAAGCTAGAAAGGATATTCTATCCTATAAGCGGGAGAATGAAAAGCTTACTTGCTTATTGAATGATGCTAGAAATAGTTTTCCTTCTGATAATTCTACTGAGATTTTTACACTGAAGTTTAGATTGAATGAGACACTTGATTGCATTGAGAAAAGCACTCAAGAAAATGCTAAACTTAAGGAGGAATTAGAATCAGAAAAGAAGAAGCATTCTATTGCTTCATGTAGAATTGATGCTCTTTCTGCTAAATATGATGAGATCTGTGCTAACTCTAAAAAGTTAGAGATTAGACTGGGAAAATAGGTAGTACAACCTATGACTCAGTCTAACACAAGACACGTGACACATCACAAAGTCACACACGACAGATCATCTAGAAAGGAAGCAAGCAAAGCTAAAGCTTCACATAACCATGCTTTCTATTACAAGTATCCACGAAGATCATACCACACCACTGTACGTTCTCATACTACTGTACGTAGCACTAATGTTAATTTTTTCTATCACTATTGTGGTATGAGTGGACACGTTTCTAATCGTTATCAGATTAGAAAGCTAGTTGATATGAACTAGTGCAAATGGGTTCCCTAAGCTAACAAATGTGGATCCAAGTATTGGATACCAAAGTCTTCACCTAATATTTCAGGTGGAGCTACTTATGCTGAACCTTAGAACCATGGAGTATGTTGGTGATTGCAAAGCTACGAAGGTCATCTTCCATGCAATTGCACCAACAGAAGTATGGTCACTAGAACCACTTCGGTCACATGCTTCCTAAATAGTTTTTAATATCTAGCATGTTCTTATTGATGTCTTGCTATTAGCTTTCATTGATATCTTTTAATTTGTTTATTGTTTGAATCAATGTGAGACATAATCCTAGCTTGACTAGTTGTTTAGCTTAAATGATTAGTTCACACTATATAGTATGTTATTTTCTACTAGTGTGAAATATTTGTCTATGTATGCTATTTACTGTTAATCTTTATTCATGAAGCATGCATAGGAGCTTAATTTTTTTTGGTGAATATGTTTTGACTCTCTGTATTTAATATTTTTTAATGGTCACTTCTTATCGATTTGTCTTTAACATGTCGTATTTACTTTGATCAGTATTTTTGTGAGTATGTATGTTTAGCACAAGTCTCTTATTTACTTGAAAAGTATATACATATACTTTTATGTTAACCTTGTGCTTGCATAATATATTTACTATTGATTCTCAAATTTTATTGTGATTAACTTCTTATGAATCAATTACATCTTTGTCTGACAAAGCATATTTATGCATATTTTTGATCTTGTGATATTTTCTTATGCTTATTAAGGATATATAATTTATTTTCATTCATATATTGCTCATATGTTTCTTATATTTTTGTATAAATATCTTTATAGGGATATATGAGTTAAGTTCAAGTTCTATATTATTTTAAAAAGTAGTTTCAAACTTGTGTTTATCTCATACTTTAGCTATTGATTACTTTGAACAAATTTATGTTCTTCTCTTATTAGCTTCTTCCTCAAAGCCTCTTTTAATTATGTTTTTTCTTAGCTTTTTGGTTGACATTTTGGATACATGACTCTTAATTAAATTATTATTTTTTCTTGATCTTGATAAACCATTCTTTGGGTATTTACTTATTTTACTTTTAGGGATTATGGATTTCGATGATGTTCGATGATACTGCATATATTCATTTGAATCTAAGTTCTTAAGAGTAGAAATCATTTTGGGAACAAGTCGGAAGGGTCCTTCTGTCATACAGGTGTAAATAGCCTGAAGCGACACGGTGTACTAGTCTTCGGACTACCGCTAGCTAGGAACCGACCCCTACAGCTAACCCAAAGTGATCAATACTTTATACACTTAAGATTTATTAAGGTCTACTTGCAACTATTATCTAGTTCTGGATCCAAGGTACTGAACCCAGTCCTCTAGGTTCCAAAATACATCAGCGTATCTAGGTCCTACATTTTGATTTACAAATGTTCTATATTTTATTGTTACCCAATAATTTTGTAGCACATATGGATTAATGTAATTGATACATCTTATACCGTATGCTACATTGTTCTAAGTTTTTCGTCCATAGAATATAATTTATTTCATATTGCACTAATTCTTCTTAAATTTTTGGTTATTAAAGAAGAGATTTGTTTTGGGTACAAGCCTACAAAGGGTCTGTCTGTCACCATGACTACGGTCGAAGCGAAGCGGTACTTAAGTGTTCCCCGGTGAACCTCCGTTAGCTGGGACAGTACCCCTACAGCTAATCCAAGATTGATCAACGCTTTATAAACTAAAGATTTATTGAGATCTAATTGCAATTGTTATCTGATGGATTTTGGATTTTAGATTTGATGAATAATATTATTTAATGATTTAATTTTACAAAAGGTAGCATATATTGATCTTCATAGGTTAATGTTTGTCATCTTTTGATATATTTATTTTTCTGTCACACTATTCTATATTTAAACTTGATTTGATCTTGTGACTACTCATTCAATATTATGGTCTTATGATTTCGTCTTTAACTTGTGTAATATTCAATAATTTTGAGCTTTATATTATTATCTTATTATTCAAGTTACTTACTGTCTACAACAGTAACTCTTTGCAGGGGAGAAGTCATGTATATTGAATCTCTCTCTAAAAATGTTTCTTTTCTTTAACCTCATGGTTGTCAGGTGGACACCGTGCTAAGGCTTTAGAATGGAAGAAATGAACTTTGATAAGAATACCTAATATTTTTTTAATTAGTTTTCTACTTCTGAAAATATGTCTCTGAAATTCTTAAATTTTATTTTAAAATTTTGTCAATATTATTATTTTTGGATACAGCCATGTAAAGGTGGAGCAGTTAATTGTTTCAAGTCAATTAGCCCCTTGATATGCCATATATCTAGAATACACTTTTCTTTGGACATTTATCTAGTTATGTTTATTTGTTCAAATAGATTTATTTATGATTTATGGATTCTTTTATTAAAATTGTTTTTGTGATTCGAATTGACAGCTTTCAGTCTAAGGACTAAATGGACGCATTCGAACATTTACTGAGACTGTTTTTCGTAATAAATTCCATATTTTTGAAAATCCTTTTTGATTTCTCTCTGATTTATTGAATCTGTCAGGTACTGAAATGTTATTATTAAAGACAGCTTTCAAAATCTTTTAATGTCTTGAAATATTTCTTTTATATATATATTGGAGATATATTTTGTTTGTTCATCTTTAAGCATTTATTCATTGGATATTTCTTTTATTTGTCTAAAGATGATATTTGTTTTGAGTTTAGAATTTTATATGCATTTGATCAAAGGAAAGAAAAGATGCATATCTTGGATATCCCTTAGATCTTGTGATTATTTTTTTTATCTATTTTATGCATATAAATTATTTTTGAACTATATACGCATATTTTAAGGGGGATCAAATTAATTGTTTCAATTATTTTTTGTCCTTAATATGTGGTATACCTAGTTCACCATGGACTTATATTGTCTCAGTTAAATATCTTGCTGAGTTATTCATGATATTTGGATTTGTATTGGTTTTATGAGAGAATATATGATTATTATTATTTTTAGTTATCTCATTTTATTTGAGTTTCTAAAAGTTATCTTGCCAAATATGTTTAATCAACCTTATTTGATTATTCCTTGAGTTTATATTACTTTTGGCATTTTTTATTGAGGTTTTATCTCAAAGTTCATGATTATCTATATTTAGACTGATCATACTTTGTGGGAGAGCATTCAAGTCGACTGAATTTCTCATTCTCAAGTATTTTTTCTTCATTACCTTCATGTTTATCTGATGGATATATATCATGCTAAGGTAATTGAATTTAAATGCATGAACTTTGGTATAGATTTTGCATAGATTCTATTTTATTTTGATTTCTTTTTCGATGATTATAGTCTTTATCAAATTGATTCACTAATTTGTATGGAAAAATTATGAATCATACTTTTTTGTGATCATTGTTAAAAGTCTCATTATATTTTTGATTTTTTTATATATACTAGATCCGCGAATTTCTATTCCTCATGATTTATTTATGACCAATGATTGATTTCTACATTATTGATATTTTTTTGGTCTATTTTAAAACACAATATGATGAACAAAATGTGTTTTGAAATTATTTTGGGATTTCTAGTTGGTAAACTATTTATTGATTGATTTTTTTAACCAACTATACTGTGTTTTGATAAGTTTTTTATACTTTAGTTATGCAATTTTCTAAACTTGTCGTTACACTGTTCTCCTAATCCTTGATCATGATTTTTTTTGCCTTCCTCCTTTACTTATGCTTGAGTTCATTTTAGCTCTAATTACGGGGGAGCTTATTTTTTATCATGTCAAAGGGGGAGAAATAAGTTTAAGTTAACACACAATATTCTAGTATTATGTGTTTATTAGTGATACATGCATCTATTGTATATATATTAAACTTAAAGGATTTGCCATAATCAAAAAGGGGAAGATTGTTAGCCCAATGATTATGTCATATTTTTGAATATGGCTAATCGATTAAGTTTAAAATGATAACATCATTAACATGTATTTGTAGACATGCTGTAAGCATGATCAAACATGATCAAACCAGGACATATGCAATGGAGAATTATTGATGGGCCAAAGACGACGTTATACAAGAAGATTTCACTGAACCGCCTAACGACCTATCCGAGACCTCGCATCGGGAGTTCCGCTGTCCTGTCAGCGGACATGGGTCGAGGGGACAGCGCCTCCCGTGGGGGTTCGGGGGCGAAGCCTCCGAAAGGTATTCAGATTTCCAGATATGTTTATCTTTAGACGACCGTAGTCAAGTAAAAAAGGGCATCTTCAAGTCTGCTCAAATATTTGAAGAAAGGCGTCATCAAAGGACTCTTTGTTTTCCTATTTTATCAATATAATTTTTTATGTTTATTGGGTCTAGGAATACGATGTAAACTGTATTGTACTGGCAAATAGGGGTGAGCGTCGGTATAATCGGTCGGTATTTGGTCGATTTTTTCGGTATTTTTTAAAATTGGTATTTGAAAAATCAATACCAATATCGTACCATTTAGAATCGGTTTTTTCGGTTTCGGTTAAATCGGTATTCGGTCGGTTTTTGTTCGGTATCGGTATTTTACCAATTAATATTTGATCAATTAACACACTTAATATTGTAGAACCTCTTAATCTATAATATATATTTTTACTTTTTTGGAAGTATTAATTTTAAAAAGCCAAGCCTCTACCAACCAAACAATTAATCAAAATTATTAGAACAATATGTAACAAGTCGCAAACACCTAAAAATGTGCTTAAAATATCAAACACGGTCACTAAGTTTAATCTTTATTATAAGTTTAAATAACCAAAATTCACTTCAAAATTCTATGAGAACACAAAAACATAAGCTCAAAAGATCAAAAACTCAATTCTTAGCATTCTTAATTTTGTGTGTGTGTGTGTATGTATGTGTGTGGGTGTGTGTATGTGTGTGTGTGTGTGTGTGTGTGTGTGTGTGTGTGTGTGTGTGTGAATCGGTTCGGTTCGGTATTTTCGGTATGGTATTACACTCAAACCGTTACCATTACCATTATACCGTAATTTAGTCGGTTCGACAATTCGGTATCGGTACATAATTTCGGTTCGATTTTTTGGAATATTTTTAATCGGTATTCGGTCAGTTTTTCGGTATCGGTCGGTATTTGCTCACCCCTACTGGCAAATAGGCTACCCAAGAAACATTTTCAAAATATCCTTTCATTTTAAAAACAAGCCCACTTACAAAAGCCCAAACAATTCCTAACTGTTTGACTTTTCAAAAAGTCCAAAACCAATTTGCAAAAATCCTGACATAACTCCAACAGAATTCGGCCCGAGTTCGGCCAAAATTCGGCCAGAGTTCGGTTAGTGAACGTTGCTTTTTGAACTTGGTCTTCCCGCAGTTACGGATCCCAACGAGATTTTCTCATAGAGTTCTGCCCGAATTCTGTCCGAATTCTGTCAGAATTCTGCCTTTGAAAAAACTATAAATAGAGAAGGATTTCGATCATTTCGATTCACTCATACACCAGTTCACTTTTATATCTCTTCTCTATAAGACTACTACTTCTTCCAAAGTATTCTGAGCTATTCATTTTTAAATCCCAAGCCAGTTACAATCCTCTAGTCGATTTTTCAGTGCGGTACGGTCTAGAAGTTTCAGAGTGATTGTAGTCAGAGGCTTGATTGAAGGTAGACACTTCACAATTGAAGTTGGTCGAGTACTTCGGATCAAAGCTCGCGTTGTAGAAGTTGCAAGAACTTCGGATGAAAACTTGTGGTAATTTTTCATAGTGGATTCAACTGGAAGCTAGAGTTCTTCCGACTGGAGTAGTCCTCATAAGAGGAAAACCAGTATACATCCTTGTGTTTGTGTTTGCTCTCTACTCTCTACTTTTCATTTACATATCTGTAATATATATGTATTATGTGATCTTGTTACTAATATTTTTAAATAGTTAATTTTTGCTGCCTACTCTATTCACCCCCCTCTAGAGTATTGCGCTTTACAACTCGTTCCTACAATCGGTCCTATAGGTATTGTCATTTCCCGACCCGAAAAATTGCTCGTCCTTGCTAGATTTCACCCAAATCATCGTCCTCGCTGGGATGTGATGCTGCACGAGCCAGGTGTTGCGCTCGTGCAAGGCAAGATAACAGATTAACATAAAATTATCTAAAATTGATAACATAAGCAGTGGAAGAAAACAGAGTATACAATAAGAATCTCTTTTATTAAAAGTCATGAACTGAAGGTTAAAAAGGCCCTGAATAGCCCAACTGAATATGCCAACTGGCTACAACCCTCATGATCTCTCTAGCTCATAAACGATTATATTGTTCCATACATTATGCCTCTTTACAGCTAACAAGTAATCTTCGGCCGAACAACTCTATGTTGTAAGTCCGAACGCTAATGTGGTAGCTCTTCTTGAGATGCTAAGGACTCCATGCCTCGACGCGTCCAAGCCAAGCCCCGCCCCGAGCCGATCATAACCTGAACCTGCAAGCAAACTAGTGGAGGATTAGTGCTTTCATCCTCGCTGCACTGATCAAGACCCACTCACACCCAACCAACACTAAGTACATTTAGTGAAACATGCAACATTATTTGGTGATCTTCCTATTTAGCCTTAGGATCAGTTTCATGGCAATATTCAAGCATAGCAACTTATTATAAATGTGTCCAATACCGTGTCCCTACGGCAAATACAGTTAGACATAATATTAACATAAGCATAGTGATCGTGCATGTTTCCGTCTCATTTCGCTTAGCCTACAATCGTTAGAAATATGCATAACCAACCATATAATTCACACAACCAACCAACCAAACATAGACATATGCATAAGGGTGGCAGGCCCTGCGCCTGCACCCAATTCTAATCTCAGCCCACCGGCCCTATCTATATGAAGGTCACTGTGTTTCACACCGTAATAGACTTGGCATCTTTATGTATAAGCCTGTGATCGCTATAGTACGGATTGCTAGCCTAGTATTTGAAGGATCCCAAACTTACTAATATTATAGCTTATCACAACACTGGCCGGTCGTAATCCGTTCTAATGATGTGCACCATAAATACCATACATAATTTTTTTCCTAGGCCGAATGGTCCCGGTCGTAACCGTTCGAGGGAAGTCGCACCCGTGCACGGGCCATCCGAGTCTATTGACCATGCAATACGCGCCATAGCAAACAAGTCATATCATTCCAACCAATATCATGTTCCATAAACATAATCCGTCATCACTACCTCAAGTTCCATCGACATTATATCCTAACACATCCGTATTGATGCACGATGCCCAACGACTTTATATTTCTCGTATCTTATACCCAATGCGTTCTATTCATAAGTTATTCGTATAACGGCAGTTCCGTAGCAATTGTGCCACAACTGTATACCTCGATGCACGAAGTATATCTTTTAATGTTACGACAGGTTTTACGGCATTGCACCACAACTTGTCCTATTTTGCTTACTTAGTCATTTCGTAGCTTCCGTGCGCAAAGGCACGCTTAACGCCATAATCAGTGTTTTAGGCCTAGTGTTCAATGTTCTAGGAGTCGTGCACGTGATGAACATCTCGATATTATCTTTCAATGTTCTACCACCACCGTCCTACCGCGACCTGTACATTTGATGCCCGCCGTCCTAATTGTTCAATGTTTTATGTTCTATTTTAATGTTTGACACACACTAAGACCTTTAACCGTTCGAGCTATGCTCTCTAACTTGATAGCAACTTACGCACATAAGGATACATTTTATTAGACGTGAATGAGTTGAGAGAGAGAGAGAGTCAAGAACCCGCCCACCTTAAGCCGATACGCCTTATCATTTTGCCGAGCTGAAGTGGCTCGATTTCCATAACTTGGTTGCACGGCCAACTCTCATGACTTAGCCACTCCATTGAACTATTTGACTTATTCGACCTACCGTGTCCATGCCACAATCCGTTGCAAGGCGACAATTTAATTTTTCGGACACCTTAGTGAACAAGACAAAATGTCGACCCCTTATGATTCAGCGTAAAAGTGTAGTCTACATACCAGATCAATCGAAGTCAATACTTTGTTCAAACCGAACTTATGCTTTGCATCAATTCGCATCGATACTTCATCGGGTCAACGCAACTCTTCGAGTCAACAACTCACCGTAATGCACCGTACAAAACGGGACATTACAGGTATCAGTAGAACCAAAAGCTCTAATACGACTCTATTGAGAACAAAATACGAAAATCGTTCTCCAAACGAAGAAGCTGCGAGAGAACCGAATAAAAAAAACAAAATATTAATCACCAAAATCACAAAGAAACTACTTGAAGTAGAAAACTTGCATTTTTGCTCGATTCCCTATTAATATTAATATTTTTTGGTTTTGTATTAATATTAATCACAAAATCACAAAATATGAACCGAGCAAAAATGCAAAATATTAATCGACAAAAACGCAAAATATTAATATTAATCGCCAAATTCACAAAAATCCTTACAGACTCCTCACCGATTCAAAACATGCCACCACAACTACTTGACGTGATTACAGACTCACGAATAATGAAGGTGACGAAAAAAAATACCCAAAACGATCTCCTCTTCGAAGGTTGTCCCCTTGTTACATGAATTAAGGTTAGAAAATACCTAAACATATACCCCTTTATCCCGCAACAAATCTGGACTACTTGATTTGATCCAACGTTGTATAAAACGTCTAAAATCTCGCACAGCCCAGACTGAACCGAACTCGGACATAGTTCAGTTTTTTTGAGCCAACAGATCGAGCAACGCGTTGTCCCCTAGCGACCGAACTCAGACGGAGTTCACCTGGCTTCGGGCATCAGCTCCTGCTCCGATTTCTCGAGTTTCTCCAATACTCAGAATGGAACTCGTGGCACTCCCCGAACTTCTCTGACACACAGATAACGCTTGTAGCATTCCAATGTTTTTTCACATAGGTTGAAAATCCCACCGAATAAGAATAGGATTGGACACAAGTCAACTATCCTTTTTTACCTCATTAATTTTTAATGCTGTCCGGTTGTAAATTGAAGGAAGAAAAAAAATGATTTGCACTTCAAAGTTATAATGACGGAATATTAAGTTGCAAATTTACGATATACTTGAAGTAGATAAGATGCAATTGGCACAATTATATTTGGAAACATTTTGTAAACCCCACAACATTTTAACACAACAATAATATTATTCCAGATATTATTTGATTTCATGCATGTCCCTTATTTAGACCACTCATAGAGCGGAGGCCGACCGGCCGGCCTTGTGATAACAGCAAGTAATATATCATCAGTAGCATGCATGCCATATGTTATAACGCTTGTTTATTTAGTGCTTGCACGAAAAGCCTTCTCAATGGTCTTAGCAGCCTCAGTAGCCAATGCCTGCATTTGAGTGTCAAGCTCAGATTTTGTCCATCCCTGGATTGGCTGGCCAGCAATGGCCGACCACTCAACCATGCAGCTATCCTCTCCGACTGGAACCACTTTCAGTGTGCTGGTGATTTTTTCTGAGTCCGCACACTACAACAAAAAACCCTTTTAATGACGGCTAAAAAGCGTCATTAATGACGAACCATGACACTTTTTTTTTTCTACAACAACCGTTATGAAAACGGGTGTTATAAATATTTTTTAAAAGCGTCATAAAATAACCGTCATGAATATGATGAGTTTCTGCTACACTTATTGTTGGCCCATTGGTCATAGTCAACCTGATTTTAATAATTGATCAAAACTCTGTCTGGATATACGAAGCTTGTTGGGACATCTCAGCTTCTTGGACATAAGCAAGATTGGATATTCACTCCGTTCAAGACTGAAGATCTGTTTGCCTACTTGAGTCTGTACTTCTTATGCAATGTAATTTTTCACTTTATTTTGAGTCTAGGAATACGTTGTACACCGAGTCGTACTGGCAAATAGGCTACTCCCAAATAGTTCAAAATGTTTTTAAAATGACCTATCAAAATGTTTACAAAAAGGTTTTCAAAAAGGTTTTCAAAAATTACCAAAAATCTATTTTAAAAACCCTAACCTAACCCTGACAGAACTCGGCCAGAGTTCGGCCAGAGTTCGGCCAGAGTTCGGTTGGTGGCCGTTTGATTTTTGAATTCTCTGGAACTTGGTCCTCCTGCAGTTGCGGATTTGACCGAGATTTGCTCATTGAGTTCTGCCCGAATTCTGCCCGAATTCTGACAGAGTTCTCCCTTTGGAATTCCTATAAATAGAGATGGATTTCGATCATTTCAATTCACTCATTCACTTTCAATCTTCTCTCTATCTAAAAAGCTTTCTGCCTTCCAAAGAGTTTTCTAGAGCTTTCATTTTCAGATCCCAAGCCAGTTACAATTCTCTAGTCGATTTGCTAGTGCGGTACGGTCTAGAAGTTTCTGAGAGATTGTAATCAGAAGGCTTGATTGAAGAATACCTCTTCACATTTGAAGTTGGACGAGTTCTTCGTATCAAAGCTCGTGTTGTAGAAGTTGCAAGGACTTCGTAAGAAAACTTGCGGTTTTTCCTATAGTGGATTCAACTGGTAGCAAGAGTTTTACCGACTGGATTAGTCCTCAACAGAGGGATACCAGTATACATCGCTGTCTTTGCGTTTGCTTTCTGAACTCTGCCTTTACATTATTTTAACTGTGATTATATACTGTGATTGTGTTGCTAACATTTTTTATTTAGCATTATTCCGCTGCCAACTCTATTCACCCCCCCTCTAGAGTATTACGCTTTACTATATCGTTCCTACAATTGGTATCAGAGCGGGTGTTACAGGTAAAGCGAGGTAACAGTGCTATTATTTTTTTATTATTTATTAGATCACAGCACATCACATGGCTACTATGAAATTCACAAATGAAGGTCAGGCCACAAACAGACCCCCTCTGTTTGATGGTACTAACTACACTTATTGGAAAACACGGATGAGTTTCTTCTTAAAATCTCTTGATTTTGACTTATGGGCTATTGTTCTTGATGGCTATCAGAAGCCACCTCGTATAAATGTCGAGGGAGTTTTGGTTGAAAAACCCCAAAGCAGTTATACAGAGGAAGAAAAGAAAAAGGCCAGTCTTGACGCACGTGCCATTAATGCTCTTTTTTGTGCCTTAGACAGAACAGAATTTAACAGGGTATCTACATGCACAACGGCAAATGGTGTGTGGAAGCTTCTCAAAGTTACACATGAAGGCACGACTCAAGTCAAGGAGTCAAAAGTCAGCAGACTTACTCAAGAGTACGAGGCGTTCAAAATGAAGCCAAATGAAACAGTCACACAAATGTTCGAGAGGTTCTTGGATATTGTAAACCCTTTGTCCTCCTTAGGCAAAGATTACAGTAACCACGAAAAGATTCGCAAACTCCTGCGAGCTCTCACCAAGAACTGGATTCCGAAGGCTACAGCTATCATTGAAGGAAACGACCTCACTACAATGTCACTTGAAGTACTCATGGGTAAACTACTCACTCATGAACTGGAGCTACAAGATTTTGAAGAACCTGCACCAAAGGAGAAGACTATCGCCCTCAAGGCTCAGCACAGAAAAGCTGCTGAAGATGACTCAGACAGCAGTGGATCTGACGCTGAAGATCAAGCTCTCCTAGCAAGGAAGTTCAAAAGATTTATGAGACATGAGAAGAGAGTCAAAGAGAACAATAGCAACAACTGGTACCAAGAAGATGCTGTCTGCTATGGCTGCAAGAAGAAGGGACATATGAAGAAGGACTATCCCATCAACTCATCATCGAGCAAGAAGAACAACAGGTATAAAAAAGGCAACCTGAAAAGATCAACGTCTCGGAAATATGCCAACACCAGCATATGGCATGAGAGTGAAGCTAGCGACTCAGAAGATGAACATTCAGAGGACGCTGCAAACATCTGCTTCATGGCAATCGATCAGGTACCTACTGAACCTGTAGAAACATATGATGACTTCACCTTTGAGCAATTAGGAGATGCCTTCAGTAACCTGATGCTTGACTACAGGAAACTGCGTAGTAAATATCAGACCGCTAAGAAGGTACTCAAAGAGTACAAAGGAGAAATAGGAAGACTTACCGACCTACTAGCTGAGGTTAGAGCTAATGTTAGTGAGTCTGGTGAGCTTTCCTCTATAAAGCTCTTATTACACGAGACTAAACAGTCATCCGAAGAGAAAGACAAGATTATAGACCAATTGAGAGAAGATCTTTCTAAAGAAAAGAAAAGTCTTCAATCTGCACAAATCAGAATGGAATCACTCACTTCTGATTATAAGTTATATGACACTTCCAAAAGGTTGGAAATTAGGTTAGGAAAACAGCCTGAGCCTGCTGCTTCCTATCCTAACACGTGTCACTTACCGAGAATTCGGAACATTCCCAAGCTAAACACTGTCAGACCAAACCATACAAAACCTTTACCCCAAAAGGTTAAGCCCAAACATGATCATAGGTATGCATTCTTCTATACTAGAAAACCCAAACCTACCAACCATGTACACCACTCAGCTTTCAACACTCGACATGC
Source organism: Iris pallida (assembly GCA_029216955.1). NCBI lineage: Eukaryota > Viridiplantae > Streptophyta > Magnoliopsida > Asparagales > Iridaceae > Iris > Iris pallida. Next base: position 19,206,847 of record JANAVB010024997.1, read on the forward strand.
ACAATGTCATTATTGTGGCCTCATTGGTCATATATCATCTGCATGTAGAATGAGAAAGCTTGTAGATTTAAATGTTTATGCTTGGATACCTAAAGCTAACAATTCAGGATCCTACAAGAAATGGGTACCAAAGGTTTCATCTGCAAACTGTTTTGTAGGTGGAACACCCTTCACATGCTAGAAGCAAATGGATCCTCGACAGCGGTTGCTCACGACATATGACCGGTGACGCTACCCTATTTGCAATACTGTCGAAGAAGAAGAAGGAAGGTTATGTTTCCTTCGGTAATAATTTGAAAGGGTATATTATTGGTATCGGTGATGTTGGTAGATGCTTAATGGCCAAAAGTGATGAGAGTCATCTATGGCACATGAGACTCGGTCATGCAAACATGGATACAATTTCAAGATTATCCACAAAGAAGATAGTACGCGGTTTACCAGACATAACATTCAAGAAGGATTCGGTATGCAGCCAATGTGAAAAGAACAAGGCTACCAGATCCACATTCAAATCTGTAAACGCAATATGTACTACTAGACCTCTACAATTGCTACACATGGATTTATTCGGTCCTAGCAGAGTTGCTAGCCTCGGAGGTAAATTATATGCATTTGTTATTGTAGATGATTTTTCTAGATATACGTGGGTATATTTCTTGACACGCAAGAATGACGCATTATCCGAATTTGTCGCCTTTTGCAAGAAAGTACAAAATGAAAAAGGTTACATGATCACTCGAATTAGAAGCGATCATGGAGGCGAATTTGAGAATGCTGATTTCGAGCAATTTTGTGACACACACGGTTTCATACACGAGTTCTCCTACCCTAGAACTCCACAACAAAATAGAGTTGTGGAACGTAAGAACAGAACTCTAACCGAAATGGCCAGAGTGATGTTAAATCAATTTAGCCTACCCAAATACTTCTGGGCTGAAGCTGTCAATACAGCTTGCTTTGTGCTCAATAGAGTTCTAATTCGACCCAAATCGAAGAAGACTCCATTTGAGTTATGGTTTGATAGAATTCCTTCAGTTTCATACTTTAAGATTTTTGGCTGTAAGTGCTTTATTCTTAATACTAAAGACAACTTGGGAAAGTTTGACGAAAAGGCCGATGAAGGTATATTTCTAGGTTATGCGGCAAAAGAGCAAAGGGTACAGAGTCTTCAACAAACGTACCATGATCATCGAAGAATCAATCAACGTCACTTTTGATGAAATGAACCAAATGTCTCTCGATGATAGTGATGAAGATCTGCCTACATCAAGTTCAACATCAGCTGAACCTGAACCAAGCTCTGCACTAGCTGAACCCCCTAGAGGAGATCCAGGAACCAGCTACCTACAGAGTCTACCGAAGAGGTTAAAATTCACAGCTGATCATCCACAAGATTTGGTAATTGGTGACATTACCAAAGGTGTAAGTACTCGATCATCCAGTAAAGATATTGTTTCTAGTGTTGCATTTATTTCACAGCTAGAACCTAAATCTATTGATGAAGCATGTAGTGATAGTTTCTGGATAGATGCCATGCAAGAGGAATTGAACCAATTCGAACGGAATCAAGTTTGGGAACTTGTTCCCAAGCCTATTGATCATCCGGTCATTGGCACCCGTTGGGTATTCCGAAACAAACTGAATGAGGATGGTTTAGTAACTCGTAACAAGGCTCGACTCGTAGCTCAAGGATACAATCAAGAAGAGGGTATCGACTACGATGAGACTTATGCCCCAGTTGCGAGATTAGAATCCATTCGAATGTTATGTGCATTTGCATGTTTTCATGATTTTAAACTTTTTCAAATGGATGTAAAAAGTGATTTTCTAAATGGCTTTATAAAAGAAGAAATTTTTGTAGCACAACCTCCGGGTTTCACGGATTTCAAAAATCCTGACCATGTTTTCAAGTTGAAGAAAGCCTTATATGGTTTGAAACAAGCCCCTCGTGCTTGGTATGACCGTCTAAGCTCTTTTCTACTTGACAACGGTTTTTCAAAAGGAAAGGTTGACACTACACTTTTTATTAAATCTTTTAATGGCAAGCTGCTTTTAATTCAAATATATGTTGATGATATCATATTTGGATCCACTGATGAATCTCTTTGTCAAGAATTTTTTAAGTGTATGCAGAATGAGTTTGAGATGAGCATGATGGGAGAGCTGAAGTTCTTTCTCGGATTGCAAATCAAACAAACCGACAATGGGACGTTCATTAATCAAGCCAAGTACACAAAAGATTTGCTAAAGAAGTTCGATCTGGACAATGTCAAACCTATTGGCACTCCGATGGCAACTTCAACAAAACTTGATTCTGACGAACAAGGCAAGCCAGTCGACACACGTAAGTATCGAGGTATGATTGGTAGTTTACTTTACTTAACTGCTAGTCGTCCAGATATAATGTTTAGTGTTTGCCTGTGTGCACATTTTCAAGCTAACCCAAAGGAATCACATCTGACCGCAGTTAAGCGTATCTTCCGATACCTTAAGGGCACTTCTTCTGTCGGCTTGTGGTATCCCAAAACTAAATCCTTTGACCTTATTGGTTATTCGGATGCAAATTTTGTGGGATGCAAGGTTGATAGAAAAAGTACTAGCGGTATATGTCATTTCTTAGGCAAGGCTCTAGTCTCTTGGTTTAGTAAAAAGCAAAATTCTGTAGCCTTATCAACAACAGAGGCTGAGTATATCGCCGCAGGACGTTGTTGCGCTCAGATTTTGTGGATGAAACAAACTCTAGAAGACTTTGATTTATTTTTCACACATATTCCCATTTTCTGTGATAACACGAGCACCATTAATTTGACTAAGAATCCTGTATGTCATTCTCGTACTAAACATATCGAGATTAGACATCATTTTCTTAGAGATCATCATCAAAATGGAGATATAAACCTTGTGTACATAGATACTGAAAATCAATTAGCTGACATCTTCACTAAACCTCTAGCGGAAGATCGTTTCAATTATTTACGTCGAGAATTAGGAATTTTGGACGTCAATAATATTAATTGATTTTATTTTATGATTATATATCATTATGCAAAAACTGTGTTAGAGACAAGCTAATAAAGAGTCTGTCTGTCACCACAACTACGGTTGAAGCGAAGCGGTACTTAAGAGTTCCCCAGTGAACCTCCGCCAGCTGGGACAGTACTCCTACAGCTAATCTGAGACAGTCGCTGTGTAACGACATTTAATTCATAAAATATTATTAATTATGTTATTTGAAGACTAAAATAACTAATCTTTGAATTAAATATTTGCAACGAGTCAATGAAAAAGAAGTAGCAAAAATCAACTTTGAAAGAACCCTAGGCGAATTCGGCCAAAGCTCTGACCGAATTCGGCCCGAGTTCGGTTGAGGGTATATGTGTATATTTATAGAACCTGAGAGCTTCTTCTCTTTCATTACTTCCAAACTAATTGCAACAGCAGCAGCAGCCGACCCCGACCTCCAAACCCTAGTTCTTCACCAATCTATTGCTTCCAATCTACTTGGTGAAATCCTTCCAAAATTTGGAATCGTGCGGAGATCGTTCTTCTCTACAACATATCTAATTTTCGTGAGGTATAACTCCCTCTCTCTCCACCTTTCAAATTAGTGCTTTTTATTTCAATGGCACCTAGATTTAATCCGTCAAAGAGGAAGAAGACCACTGCTAGTGAGGAATGGTCCTCTTCGAATCCTCACACGGATTCTTTGTTTTCGTCGGTCCAAAAGAGCGACGGCGCTTTCGATGGGTTCTTCTTTCAAACCCTCGATCAAGCTTTATTATGGTACGGTGACTTTTCCACCCGTTCCATATGTAGCGGCGCTCCAGTTAAATGGACGGTATTCCCTGATCATCGTCACTTATTTGAGGCATTAGGGTTACACTTACTTGTTAAACTGTGCTTCCCAATAGCTACTAATGCCATTAGATTGTTCTATTGCAATCTCGTAGTTAACACTTTTAACGTGAGCACACGTGTCGGAGGCATAGACATTGACTTCAATGATGTCCTTCTAGCGGAGATTCTTGGTATTCCCAATGAAGGTGAACCGCTAGTTAATATTACGGAATTCGATTTCCCCGAAGGCACTACACTCACGAGTTTTAAAACGGAACTTTGTGCACCTGACAGAGTACGTTCTGGAAAGTTCAAGGCTAACAACCTGAACTTGTTCAACTACGAATTGCATCGCATCATCTACTCTACTCTTCTTTCCAAATCCACTTCCAAGGATGATGTGACTTCGCTTGAGCTGTCCGCCATGTACCATATTCTTAAGGGGATTCCTTTTTCTACCCCTAAGACAATCATTCAGATGATGGGACGTTGTCGTGCTAGAGATCGAAATCTCTCTTACGCGATGATTCTCCCTCGTATCTTTCAGCGATTCGAGATCGATCTATCGACTTGTACTCAGGACTCTGAGCCCAAGTTACTCCAGCTTTCTCGTCGCAGCCGGACTGCTTCAGCTCCACCTCCTGCTCCTCCTACTGCACCATCTTCACCACATCAGCCGTATGCCATGACTTTTGAGGGCATACATCAGCATTTATCAGCTTTGCACGTCTCGATGACGGACATGGCTCGCGAGCGAGAGTTCCGCGATGTCACCCGTTACCAGGCGATGGCAAACTCCTTGGCCGATCTGCGTTTTGCCCAGACTGGTTACTCTGCTGCTTCCATCCCTCGTAATCCAGCTTTTTCGGGTTACCGCTGTGAGGATGAGGCTGTTCATGCCTACTTCCAGCCAGGTAACGCCTATGACTGGTATCGTGCACCTCGAGATTACGTTGGTGAGTTCTATGCTGGCGCCCCTACTCATCCTACTGGCGCTGATACTTCTGGTGCTGGTATTTCCGGTCATGCTGGCCACGCTGCTGATGATATCGATGAGAATAGTGATGATGAGATCTGATTTGATTATTAGTGACATTCTACTGTATACTTGGAAATGCTCCGACATTCCAAGTTTTTATCATTTACTTTTTATTAGTACTTTGTAGTTTGCTATCAGTACTTTTTATCTTCATGGACATGTTTTTGATGTTTCATTTATGACATCTCAGTTTATTTCAGCATTTTATTTCAGCACTATCTCTTTATACTGCTTCTCCATTTTAAACTGCCTGTGAAATAGCATGCCTGAGATTTCTTTTATGTTTTGAAGCAATACATGCCTGTGATGATAATTTGTAGAAACTTTACATTTCTGTGATGCTATATATCTATTTCTTATACTATATATTTCTTTTATTTTCTCGCTATTTGTTACTTATGCATTGATTGCGGGGGAGTCTTCTGCATTTACTGCGGGGGAGCCTTCTCTTGTGCAATTATTTTGTTAAGTGACAAAGGGGGAGAAAATTAAAAATGATCTAACATTTTTTTTGAGTTAAATACAGGTTATGCACAATTTCTACTTTTTGATATTTTTGAACAAGCTTAAACTAGCTTAATGTTATATCATTCATAGTTTATCAATTATCAAAATGGGGGAGATTGTTGGCCCATTGGTCATAGTCAACCTGATTTTAACAATTGATAAAAACTCTGTCTGGATATACGAAGCTTGTTGGGACATCTCAGCTTCTTGGACATAAGCAAGATTGGATATTCACTCCGTTCAAGACTGAAGATCTGTTTGCCTACTTGAGTCTGTACTTCCTATACAATATAATTTTTCACTTTATTTTGAGTCTAGGAATACGTTGTACACCGAGTCGTACTGGCAAATAGGCTACTCCCAAATAGTTCAAAATGTTTTTAAAATGACCTATCAAAATGTTTACAAAAAGGTTTTCAAAAAGGTTTTCAAAAATCACCAAAAATCTATTTTAAAATCCCTAACCTAACCCTGACAGAACTCGGCCAGAGTTCGGCCAGAGTTCGGTTGGTGGCCGTTTGATTTTTGAATTCTCTAGAACTTGGTCCTCCTGCAGTTGCGAATTTGACCGAGATTTGCTCATCGAGTTCTGCCCGAATTCTGCCCGAATTCTGACAGAGTTCTCCCTTTGGAATTCCTATAAATAGAGATGGATTTCGATCATTTCAATTCACTCATTCACTTTCAATCTTCTCTCTATCTAAAAAGCTTTCTGCCATCCAAAGAGTTTTCTAGAGCTTTCATTTTCAGATCCCAAGCCAGTTACAATCCTCTAGTCGATTTGCCAGTGCGGTATGGTTTAGAAGTTTCTGAGAGATTGTAATCAGAAGGCTTGATTGAAGAATACCTCTTCACATTTGAAGTTGGACGAGTTCTTCGTATCAAAGCTCGTGTTGTAGAAGTTGCAAGGACTTCGTAAGAAAACTTGCGATTTTTTCTATAGTGGATTCAACTGGTAGCAAGAGTTCTACCGACTGGATTAGTCCTCAACAGAGGGATACCAATATACATCGTTGTCTTTGCATTTGCTTTCTGAACTCTGCCTTTACATTATTTTAACTGTGATTATATACTGTGATTGTGTTGCTAACATTTTTATTTAGCATTATTCCGCTGCCAACTCTATTCACCCCCCCTCTAGAGTATTACGCTTTACTATATCGTTCCTACAATTTTCAGCGTAGTTTGAAAGCATTATGAATAGATAATCTGTATAGACTCAATTCAGCACATTTATAACGCTCAATTCTGCACATTTATATATTACTTTCCAAAAAATTATAGATCAATGCTCAATATTTCTCAATTCAATTTCAAAACATTCATTTTGAACCATATTCACAAGAAAACATCTAAATCTTATAGAGTACCATTTAATCCATTTACAAATATATACATAATATATATCACCATCTTCATTACATTTTTTCAAAATAGGACATCCAAATACATATATTTACAACTACTACTAGTAAGTAGACCATCAAAACTATTAGTACATTGGCTTCAACTTTGAAGCACATTCAGTCCTCATCGCTATCAAAGACGACTGCTTTTCTTCGATGAGTTATTGTCTTTCTGGGTGGGGAGTCCTCATCTGACTGAATCTCCTTGCGTTTGAGACCACTGCCTCCAGATCCCTTCTTTTGCTTTGGCTCCTGGACAGTAGATATTCATTGAATAAGTAAACAGGTAACCATGCATTATGTCATTAGCAATCTAGCATGCCTCTCTAAATTATGCATCTATTGTAACATCCGTAAACCAAAGAAAGTAAACTTCAGTAACTAACGACATTGATAAAACCCTTTCTATCCATTAAAAGACAACTGCCTTAAAAGTATTATTCTGGACACTTGAGGTATTAAGAGCATACAAACAATCTTTATGACCCTTAAAAGTATTTACCCATTATGAGGTAAATCTAGTCTCAGCCTCTTAACCATGTGTGACACTTAAAATGTCCTATATTACCCTATAAAATATGCATCCATATAGAACAACAGGTATTAGTGGATACTCACCGAATCACAGATAAGCAAGTAAGTCCTTGAAACACAAGCAATAAAACATAGAGGGAAAAAAAATTGATTTGTGTATTGGTGCAAACCTTGCTCTCCTGTTCTGGAACCAGACCTCTACTTGCCGCGGCCGGAGGTTCAATCGCTTTGCTAAGGCTTGTTTTTGTTTCTGAACATCATCATCATCATGAGAACAGTATGTATATATTAGAGGAAGATCTAACTAAGCTAGTTTGAATTAACTAAGTAGAGCGTTACTGGATTGAGAGTGCTATGTTCTCTGAACCTTTCCTCAAAAAGAGCAGACTGCTCCTTCGTAAGCCTGAGCTTCTTCCTCACGTTGCCGTCCTCTTCGTCGTCTCCGTCGCTCACCGCATATGTACAGTACCAAGCAGTATAACAAGTACAAAATATTGGTTATTGTAACACAGTAACACTTCAAACAGGAACATGCATTAGGAATTCCTCATGATCAACCTTCTAGACAACATCTCAAGACAAGATTATAGTCATTATAGTCTAAAAATAACCAAATTTGACGTACTACTGATAATGTGAGTGTCAAACAGTATAAATATGTCAAGCAGTAAACATGGTAATTGTAACACTTCAAAAGAGACAGCTAGACATGACAAACAAGAAAATGGATCTCTTTTCATCTTTAACCATCTGTTTGTGACTGATGGACTTCAAGATAACATTAATTAAAAGATATTCATCCCCATAAGAACCATTATATCTTCGTTTGTACTATCCGCAAATCGTTCAGCTGCCTATCTGTCGTCAGCACTGTGGCTTTGTTGTATTGTACATTCATTTGAGATATATCAGCAAATCCATGCAAAATACAACAATTACTCACCAGGGACATAACAGGATTTGCCGAATTAGCAAATGGAAGCTGGTCTCCTGAATGAAGAGTACTTCCTGAATGAGAAGATAAGAGGAAAAGTTCAGTGATATCAAAGATCTAAAAGTAACAAATGCTGGATGATCTGAATTCATTACCATGATCAAAAGTATATAGTATATTCCTACCTGAATTATCTCCATTAGAATTCAAACATGAGAACCCAGGATCATGTGCTTTCGATGAATCAAATGGCATTGCAGTCTTAGGAACTTCAATATTTTCTAATAAACTATCCTCCATTGGAAGACGAAGAAAGTGGAGCATACATTGTGCTTTGGACTTGGTGCCTACATGTTCTGCAATTTCATTCCAGTTATCGCTATATTTTTCCAAAGCCTCAAGCAGCATCAATGTTTCCTGATCTGTCCAGCTATCCCCATCGAGATCGAGGGTGTCTTTTCTAGAATCCAATCTCTGAAAATCAATACTCGAATGAGCAGTAATGAATTTTGCATCATGAAAGCACTCCGAGCAAAGGATTGTGTCCACCTGCTCAACAAATGAGTACATAGTGTTAGGCGACAAAAGGTGATCATCAGAAAAATGCATATGTTTCTCCATAATTCTGGATGTTGCAGAGCTCTTTTTCGCACAAATCGAGGGTATTTGATACATACTGCTTCTTTACAGCTCTCTCACCAGTCTTTCATCATGTATCTATTACATCCTCAGTTGTCACAACATCAAACTTGACAAATATCCAAAAATTTCTAAGGAAAAATTAAACATGTATTTCTGTAACTTTTTAGTTCTAGTATCCTGTTGATAACTTATAACTATCTATTTAGGATTAGTTAGCATATATATAATGTTTTTCCGATAATGTCAACAAGGTGGCTCTTTATTATGGCTATTTCCATATTATGATGTTGGCTTCGAACATTCTTGTATTTTATAAATAAAATGTTCAGAGAAATAAGTGTGAAAAATATAAAATACATAAGACCATAAGTTAACAGGTTCGGTGTGTTTCATGTTACCAAGCCCAAACCTGATCTCCTTTCATTCCATCCTTAATTTCGAACACAAGCTAAATGTGTTCACATTGGATTCAATATCCAAATCAATCCTACTATCTTTTACAACGTCAAGTTATTATACTGCATGTCTTCTCCTTTTACTGTCTTGGATTAGATACGGAACAAAAAGACTGGCAGGTGCTTGCACCACTAGACGGGTGATGCAATGGAAGACACAGTAATGGTTCAGGTATGTCCCTCTTTGCCACTCACCTCCCCTTAACTCCTCTTCTCCTTTCTTTCTTTCTCTTCTTATGTTTCCCTAATATGTCTCTTGATTGATATAATCAGATTCATCTTCTGTATGCTTTATTAGTTACAGATCTACAAAGATTCTTTTATATATATATATATATATATATATATATATATATATATATATATATATATATATATATATATATATATATATATATATATTATTGGACCAAGATAACAAACTGGCAATTTCAGATCTGCTGTGCGGTCCACCTGACACCAATACAAAACAACCAAGCAGATTGATCAAACATTACAAGTTTGTGATTGTTTCTTACAGACTACTCTCATTTCTAACATCACGGTCAAGAAAAATATTATTACGACATGGTACTGTACAAAAGATGACATGGTGCAATACCTACTATCATGACAAATCTCAGCAAATATAAAAAACAGTTTTTTTCAGTTTATAATTGTTCCACAGGTCATATGTTGAAGAATTTCTAGAGAACTAAGCCATGGTGCTATTTGTTAAGACATCACCAAGAAAATCAAAGACATAATTCCAGTTCAAGCAGATGCAAAGAGCAGACAGGACATAATTCCAGAACACGCTCCTATGGTACATAATTATTGTACATTGGAAGTTGTTACCGTGTCTGATACCAAAGCAGCGCCCACAATGGAACAGACTTACGTATATTTAATATATGCTTTCCTTGCATCACGGCTTCGGTGGAAATTGGCTCTTTTCTTGTGTTAGCTCCTTAACTATTTTCCTGCAAAAAATTATAGTTGCTCCTGGAACTAGCAGCTCTACAATTTCTTTTGTTTATACTCTTTTCTTTTTCTTTTTTCTTTTTTCTTCCATTATGGTTTAATGGTAGGTAGGGCAATATATTTGGAATGCACCGGATTAAATTGGAAATTCTATTTATGAACTTAGTGTTCTATTTATGAACTTAGTGTTTTGATGTAAACCCACCCATACCTCCAGGTCATGGCTAGAAACTTTGCTTTGGGGCAATATACAACAAATATACAAATGTTGGTGGTATCAATAAATCTATACGGATATTTTGCAAATCAAATATACATGTTCCTCGTATTCTCATACTTTGTAAATATTGCAACAAAGTAGTTAACTACTTAGTGTTAAAGGTTTAAATAACATTGGTCTGTTCCTAACAGGACAAGCTTCTGGGAATATGGTCAACTAACATGGCATCAAAGCATTTTAAAGCAAATTTTGTAAAAAAATCATACCGCTGAATGAATTCAGCTTTCAACCCCTAAAATGGGTCGTTGACTTGCAAGGGCGTGTTTGAATAATATAAATGTATAAACTCAATCCTCACCAAAACTCTATAGTTTTGATGCAGATGGAGGAATCTTATTACTTGGTACTGCGAAATTAAATTACACTGTGTAGACTTGCTATCTGTCAATAATTGTTGCATTGATTCATTAGCAATCTTGAAAAGTTCAGGTTATCTGAATACATCCTTTCAACATCATATTATCAAATATAAGAAGTGATAAACCATACAAGGAGTGATAAATGAAATGATATAAAGGGTCTTGAAGAGGAGAACATTTCCAGGAAAGACCAAACATTACAAGATATTGGCCACGATACCAGTGTCAAATTCATGGCTGACCAAACCATAGGCTAGAGAAACACAAAGACATGGGTTTGATCAGTTATGCAGTTTACAACAGCAACACAGGTAATTGGTAGTTCTTACTGCCTTGTGTGAAGAGCCGTGAGAACAAGAGCATTATCACTTATGTGAAGGAGAGCAAAAAATAAACATCTTATAAAATCGAGGAAGAGGAAGAAGAAATTACAAATAGCTTGATACATAATGTACAAGAGGTGCAACTGTAGGATGGAGAAGGGATAAGTCAGGAAATTGGCTATATTGATGGAAGAAAAAAAATCCCCAATAACTAATGCTACCTTAAGCCTCTAAACTAAAGTTTTGATATTTGATGAGGATATCTCTAGTAGGAATTATTCAAGTGCAAAAGTGAAATATTCTCACAAATTAATGGACTTACTTGTGATTTTACGTAATTGCATAGGGAACCTTTGAACAGCTGCACAGCATTTTAATTGTATTGAACAACCGTGCAAAATGAGGGACCATAAGCAAAGGCGATCAGGATCGAGATAGGCATGTTGAAATGCATATGAGTTAACCGGTGGTTCTCAGTACCTTTGTATCAAAAAGAAGAGATGTGTGAGGTAGATATTATTATACAAAATAATGTCTTGAATCGGCATCATCAGAAGATGCGCCAAGTGATAAGTATTGAATATTGTTGCAACTCTTTCAGAATTGGCCATCAACAATTCCAGCCACAGTGTGGTAAAGGTCATGCTCCATGATCACAGAAGAGGTGATAAATGAAGGAATATAGAACTAGTAGTCAGCACTAGTTAGAACACACTCATCTCGATACTTAGTGCAGAGAGAGGTTATGTAGAATTCCTCACAATCAGGCTAACTAATATGATGTTCTTCATTATATTTAAAAAATATATATTTGCATCTCCAAGTAGGACAATATACATCTTGAACAAGTATTACCTAGAAAAAAATGAAAAAAATACTTCAAACGATTCAAAATTATTGTAAGTGTATTACAGCAGTTAACAAGATAGCTCAAGTCAAAAGCAAATATACCTCCTTCCGCGACTGATAATGCAAATGAGGCAAAGGGCGAGAGCAATAACTACAAGCAATAAAACATAGAGGGAAAAAAAATTGATTTGTGTATTGGTGCAAACCTTGCTCTCATGTTCTGGAACCAGACCTCTACTTGCCGCGGCCGGAGGTTCAATCGCTTTGCTAAGGCTTGTTTTTGTTTCTGAACATCATCATCATCATGAGAACAGTATGTATATATTAGAAGAAGATCTAACTAAGCTAGTTTGAATTAACTAAGTAGAGCGTTACTGGATTGAGAGTGCTATGTTCTCTGAACCTTTCCTCCAAAAGAGCAGACTGCTCCTATGTAAGCCTGAGCTTCTTCCTCATGTTGCCGTCCTCTTCGTCGTCTTCGTCGCTCACCCGCGAAGAGGAGCCCCTCTCCGCTTCGACCTCCCCGCACGCGGTCGGCGAGAACGTCAACACCGAGATGTGCGAGGACGACGGTGGAGCCTTGGGCATCGTCGTCGGCACGCTACTGTACGCGACGGTGCCGTCGGAGGCGCTCGGGGCGAGCGACGCGTCCAGCGATAATATCGGGTTCCGCGGACGGCGGCGTAGGGTCCGGATGGCCGGAGGGATGCCGGATTCGTCCTCCTTCACCAACCAACCAAAAGAAATCAGCGCAAACAACAAAAAGAGAACAACGAACGATCCGAGCAGTAAAATGGAGGGATCTGAACCTGGAGTGGGGAGGGAGGACGGAGATGGAGCTGAGGTCGCAGGCCTTGTTGATCTGAACCAACGGTACGCCGCCGACCTCTACAGCTCCTCGAACCTCCTCACGATCTCCGCCGGGATCCTTCCCCCCTCCACCGCCGCCGCGAGGTCAGCGGGGAGGCTCTCCGTCTCCCTTCCCATCTCCGCCAGCGCCATCGCGGCCTCCTCCCTGTTCCTCCTTCCCGCGGACCCCCCCATCGTCGTCCCCATTCCACCCTCCCCCGAAATTTTAGGGTTTGTGCGGCAGGCTTTGTGCTGCGATCGGACGGTGATGAGAGGGGCGGCAGGCTTTGTGCGGCGGAGGGAGAGGCGGCAGGGGTGAGGTGAAAGAGAGGAAAATTTTAGGGTTTGGGGAGAGGCGGGAATAGGGGGCAGAAGGGGAGCAAGAAGAAGGAGAGTTTTTCTGAATAAGATCGTGGGGGGATGGAATATATTACAGAAAGTTTATTACAAGTTTGCCACCGCTCTAAACTATTAATGACGCTTTGTTTTATAAACGTCATAAAAAGCCCAGAATTAGTCAAAACCGTCATAGAAATAAAGGTATTTCGAACTTTGATAACGCTTAGGTATCAGGCGTCATCAATACGTCTTATCGAGCGTTATTAAAAGGGTTTTTTGTTGTAGTGGCAGTCGCTCTCCCCAATCTCATAAGTGTGGCTCCTTACTTTGTGGTCCATGTTCACCAGACGGTCCTTAAACAGTGAGTCGGTGGGGAGCCGTTCATCGAAAAGGTGATCTGGCGCAATCCGCCATCGACCTTCTGGGATGCGGATGTTATGGAAGGCAAGATTTTGTGGATGCCGTAGTAATCACTGACGAGGGACCATGCTTGGTCTGGTTTGACGCCGTGAAGCTTGGAGGAGCGGACTGTGATCTCCCATTTCTGTAGCTGCTGCGGCTTCACCTGCTGCATCGTTAACAAAATCAATTGATTTTGATTTCTAGTAGCAGCTAGAAGAAGAAGCAGCTCTTAATCTCTGGGTTCCCGAGTGATGTATTCGTCCTCTTATATAGTAGTCGGGAAAGAATATCTTTTGTGAATACAATCAACGTACCACTTGCTGCTGGAATATACAACTTTAATTTTAATTTTTGGGAAAGCAAGAACCCTAATATATTGATCGCGAAAGCAACGCATGAAGATGGCCGACCGGGATCATATGTCCATAGAGGTTAGATGTTCTCATATATACCACAAGACATGAGGATGGCCGGGACCATAGGTTCATAGACGTTGATGTTCTCGGACCACTTCCCTTTTATATTTATTGTGATCCATGTTTAGCTTCTTTTCTGTTTTACTTGATTTTTTTTTATTTTCTTTTTGTTTTGTTTTTTTTTTTTGCGACACGGACTCAAATATTATTCAGAAACTTGCCAGCCATATCCTTGAGTATATGGTCCTAAAGAGTAAAGCTAGGGGACTTACTTTTCTTGACACACTCTATATGTTATTACCGAGACGTAATTTTCGATGGAAAACAGAGAAAAGAAACAGTTGTCTCAATAGCAACAAAGTTTCGTAGCAACACTTCAAAGAAGGTGCACAACAAAGATCCTTGGAGGATTCTCGGTAACGAAAATCTAAAGAGATTTCGTTACAACAGCAAACGAAAGTAGAGCTTCTTTTAGGAAGGTAAAAATCGATTTGCTAGCAGCAGCAACGACGAAAGCCCACAGAAAGTATCTGATTAGATCAGAGAAGAAGAGAAGGAAAGAAGAAAGAGAAAGGCTGCTTTGCTGGGGTGATAAGATCACCGTTGCTCAAAGCAAGATTCGCCTATATACGATCCGTTTCCAGGAACCAGCAAGTTCTAGAGAACTTCTGGAAGACTCGTCAGTCAATATTTGAGACTTGAACGGGCTTCTTGGACTTTACGGACTCCTTTAACTCTCTTCTTGGTGCATCTTTCAAAGGAGGCCAAGGGGCTCCATTTATAGAGTGGAGTGAGACTTCACCTCTTCTCCTATCTGATGTGGGACTAAAATACCAATACTCAAAAATAGAGTTTGATATCTTAGATCATCCCACAATCAGCATAGAAGTGTGCCAGTCCACGCCTACCCTCCGAACACTTCCGTGCATGCACGAGACATCCTGGAGTCTGTGTCCGAGTCCGAGTCCGAATCCGCACAACAAAACTCAACTTACATCTTGGTTGGAATTAATCATTTTTCCTTCTAGGAAAATACTCCCACATGACACACACTTGTGCCCCATCACACCTCATGTGCACACCTCAACACAAGCAATGCATTATATTGAGATACTCACCATTTGGTGTAGTCGATGTGGGACTATCTTTCCTTGTCCAAAGGCAAAAATACCAACAATCTTCCACATATCTCAATATATGGATTGAGCGTTCCCTACAGTGACTGCCCATCATGCGTTAGGAGAGATGTCACTACGATGTGAATCTTCCCGCATAGGTTAAATAACAGCATGATACAAGAATGGACTAAGCCTTGAATTCTGCACCATAACTGTAATTCTTCCTACTCACATAATGACATCAACTGTGCTTCTCGCTGCACATTAAAGGCCTTGTGCCAGCCTGATTTTAGTGTATAATTTTTGGCATCTATATGTTTACCCTCAAGAGACGTCCTAATATCTTTGTCCATACACTATAGGTGAGTTCTTTATAAAGAGTCATGGCATGAAGTATTGCACTTCTTTGCGGTGCTACGCCGCTATGACATGGCTTAAAGCCGAGGCTTTACCCCACCTGGATACCTCATCGTAGTGTCATACTACTGTAGCATGAGGTCACAAGCCTCTTTGTAGTGCCAAACTACCTAGCATGAAGCCTTGCACTTTCGTGCGGTGTTACGCCGCTATGACATGGCTTGCAAAGCCGAGGCTTTACCCTACCTGGTACCTCTTCGTGGTGTCATGCCACTATAACATGAGGACATCATCCTTTTTGTAGTGCTGTCTACCTCTCTTTATTACGATTATCATACAGCATTAGGCTACCTGCATATTTGCGGTACTACTCCGCTGTAACTTGGCTCACAAAGTCGAGGCATTACCCTTAACCGGGAACCTCATGGTGGAGTCACCTCACTATAGCATAGAGTTACACTTCTTGTAGTGCTGCGCTACCGTGCTTCCTGTAAAGCACTCCAGGCATTCATTCTTCCTGAGAACTCATTAAGGCATTTAAGCCAACCTTCCGACATGATCCGTTTTCTGCAGAAAATAACAGTAGACAACAGTGGTTGTAGGTTCGTAACCTCTCCATGCTACAGAGGACAAGTACCCACCGTTTCTGATATTCTTCCGGTTAATAGTCCTCTTTTGAACCAAAAGCTAGATGCCTAGTAAATTTCTCTTTGAACTAATAGCATAAAACTTTATGGTAGGAATGTAATAACATAATATCAGAATACCTTCAAGCCTATTTTACAAGCTGTGTCATCGACCAGCTGGCACTTGAGGTCGTTGGTGAACGGATCCACCAGGTTCTCCTGACTCCGAACATCAATCACTGCAGTAACACCCCTCTTGATGAGATCGTGTATTGTCCTGTGCTTCAACCGCACAGTTCTCTTCTTTCCATTTAAGAGGTCATTTGATTCTATCGCCGCAGTTGCCTGGTTGTCCCAGTGTATCGGTATTGCCGATATTTGTGTCCCAACCACTGGAAGATCATACATGAGCTCCCGAAGCCATTTTGCTTCCTCCACTGCGGTATCAAGTGCAAAGAACTCAGATTCCATGTATGACCGTGAGAGCGTAGTCTGCTTCTTCAATTTCCACGATAAAATAGTTCCATCCATTATGAAAATGTATCCACCTGTGGACCTCTCGCTCTCCACTTCTGAGCACCAGCTGGCACCACTGAAGCCTTCCACTACCGGCGGATCTTCGTTGTAGTGCAGTGCATATATCTGAGTCTTCTTGAGATATCTCATAACCTATTTTACAGCTTTTCAGAGCTCAATGTCTGGATTGCTCGTGAAACGACTCAGCATTCCCACGACGAAAGCAATGTCAAGTCTTGTGGCCGTAGTAGCATACATCAAACTCCCAATTATGCTTGATACTCTAGCTGCCTGACGCTTTCTCCTGAATTAAGCTTCAGCTTCAGATCACATTTGTACGACGTATCGATCCCTGGAAGATCCTGATACCGTAACGAGTGATCATCTTCTCAACATAATGAGACTGTGACAGCACTAGTCCATTGTCTGTCCGGATGATCTTGCGTCCCAAGATAACATCAACATCCCCCAAGTCCTTCATACTGAACTTCATTGAGAGAAAATTCTTTATCTCCGTGACACAGCTTATATCCATACCTAAGATTAGCATGTCGTCCACGTAAGACAAACGATGACTCCTCTTCCGTCAGTAAATTTCGTATTGACACACTTGTCTGTTTCACTGACCCTGTAGTCATTTGACCTTATGACTTTGTCAAACTTCTCATGCCATATTTTGGGAGCTTGCTTTAAACCGTACAGATATTTCACCAACTTACAGACATTATCTTCAAGACCTTTGACGATAAACCCTTCTGGCTGTTGCACGTAGATCTCTTCGGTCAGCTCGCCATTCAGAAATACCATTTTTACATCCATCTGATGTATCACCATCTTATGTATCGCTGCGAGAGCAATCAACATTCTGATGGTGGTCATCCGGGCTACTGGAGCATACGTGTCAAAGTTGAACTTGTCATTGGTTCCATCAGCTTTTATCTTCTTCTTGAAGATCCACTTGCATCTGATAGGTTTTGCTCCTTCAGGTAGATCAACCAACACCAAAGTGTTATTTGAGGTGATTGATTGTCTATCACCTCCTTCTAGAAAACAATATGTCTGGTCTTCATCGCCTCATCATGGGTAAGCGGATCTGCTTCCACATGATAGGTGATAAAGTCATCTCCGAAGTTCTTCGGCCTCCTCGCTTGCTTCGACGATGGCTCAGCGAGTTCTGGTTCAATCGTTGTCTCCTCAGCAACAACTTTATCTTGGACAACTGGCTCATTGAAGATCTCAGTCTCCTTTGCACCTTCATCATTCTCCGAAATGTCCGTTAGAACAATGTTCTTGTGCCTTGCAAACTTTTCTTCAAAATATTCAACATTGCAAGATTCGATGATATGATTTGACTCAATATCAAGAAATCTTCGAGCATCACTCTTCTCGGTATACCCCAAGAAGATCGTCTTCGTAGTCCTTGTCCCCAGCTTCTGAATCTTCAGATCTGGGAGCTTCACATAAGCCAGACACCCCCACACTCGAATGACATTCAAGTTAGTTCTGACTTTGAACCAGAGTTCATGAGGAGTTACTTCCGAAGTTGCATATGGCACTCTATTTAGAATAAAAGTGGCCGTCAATACAGCTTCTTCCCAGTAGCATTTAGGAAGACCCGCAGTTAGCAGCATTGAGTTCATCATTTCTGTCAACATTCTGTTCTTCCTCTTTGCTACTCCGTTAGATTGAGGAAAATACGGAGTAGTAGTCTCATTGATGATTCCATATTATTTGTAGAACGATATGAGTTCATGAAACCTATACTATATATCTCGATCACTTCTGAGTAGTTGTTGATCGGTTTAACGTTCAGCTTCAGCCCTGAAGTACCTCTGAACTACTCGAATGCTGTATCTTTCTACTTGAGAAGTCATACGAACGTGCACTTCGAGAAACACTTCGAACCGGCCTCTGTGGAGAATTGATAAAATTCACAGATATCTAAGTGTACTAAATCCAGATAATCAGTACTTTAGTTCAATTGTCTGAGCAGCTTCCCAACAGTCTTGTATCTGTACAGACCTTAAATTCCTCCACCTCCTTACCCCCACATTTTGAAGATAAGATCCCGGTAGGACAGCTTGAGTCTGCTTCTATCATAGAACAACTCTCAGTCTATTCAAGAAAGTAACTTCATCGCCATCAGCAGAAGTTCGAATATCCCTTCAGCAGCGGACATCTTTTCGAAGCATGTTCCTCGTAAAAAATTACCATCTGGAGGGTACGAATGTCCATCTTTCAAGTCTGTATCAGATAACATACTCCTTGAGATCGAATCTTCGAAAATCTCTGGTACATGTAATACGCATTCCAGTGTCCTTGTCGGTGGTTCATAACCACTGTCTCGATCTTCAGATATTCTGCTAGGTACATATTCGCCATCGAGACCTTTATCATAACATGGCTCGTCCTTGGTGAACAGCTCCTTCGAGAGCACACGTGGTCAGATGTACTAGTATCAGACCACTAGTCAGCTACCACGCTATATAACTCAACCTGTGCAACAATAGCAACCAAGTTAAGTAATCAAAATAACCAAGTTTAGCTATACCTATTATTTTTGTTTGGGCATGGATTTGCATTCACTCTTGTAGTGGCCATTCTTGCCACAGTTGTAGCAAGTCACGTAGGACTTGGACTTCTATTACTTGAACGATGGACCGTTCACTTTCAGATTAGTGGAGTCCTTCTTCTTGTGATGAGAAGCCACCTGCTTCCCTTTGAACTCTCTTATCTGCACCAAGTTAGCCTTAGCCAGTTGTTTGGACAGAGAGTCCATCTTTTGTTGAGATCGCATTTCGTTCTCAACGTGGATCTCTTGTAGAAGATCTTCTAAGCTAATGTTCAGCTTCTTTCGATACATTCTAGCATATAAGTTGCTCCAACCAGCAGAAAGTTTCGAGACTATCCCTCTGACGACAAACTTGTCGACGAGGGACATCTTCTCGTCATCCAACTTCTGGCACAACTTCAGGAATTTCTTCACCTGAGGTAGCATCGCCATCTCGTCTTTGAATAGCCACTTGTGGTACTTCTCGACGATGAAGATTTTGGACCTATTCTCATCATCTTTATATAGCTTACCCAAAGAATCCCAGATCTCTTTGGCCTTTACCTTCTTGTAATATGACTCTGCTAGAGAGTCTTCCATAGAATTGAGAATCAGCAGTTTACAGATGCTATTTTCTCTCTTCCATTTGCTCTGCTTGACGAGTGCAGCAGCAATAGCATCTGCAGTTCCTCCTTCTGGAATCGTCGGTTCATCCTCAATCAATACATGGTCTACATCCATGAGTTGAAGATTAAGGGTAACCTTCCTCTTCCAGATTTGGAAATGTTCTCCGTCGAATATCTCCAACTTGTTAAAGCTGGTATCGATGAGAGAAGCATGGGAGTTTTCCATCTTCTAATGTTGTTTTGAGATTGTTATTCCCGAGGTATAATTTTTGATGGAAAATAGAGAAACGAAACAGTTGTCTCAATAGCAATAATGTTTCGTAGCAACACTTCAAAGAAGGTACACAACAGAGATCCTTGGAGGATTCTGGACAACAAAAATCTAAAAATATTTCGTTATAATAGAAAACGAAAATAGTACTTCTTTTAGGAAGGTACAAATCGAGTTGCTAGCAGCAGCAGCGACGAAAGCCCACTAAAAGTATATGATTAGATCAGAGAAGAAAAGAAGGAAAGAAGAAAGAGAAAGGCTGCCTTGCTGGGGTGAAAAGATCACCATTGCTCAAAGTAAGATTCGCCTATATACGATCCGCTTCCAAGAACTAGCAAGTTCTAGAGAACTTCTAGAATGCTCGTCAGTCAATATTTGAGACTTGAACGGGCTTCCTGGTCTTTATGGACTCTTTTAACTCTCTTCTTGGTGCATCTTTCAAAGGAGGCCAAGGGGCTCCATTTATAGAGTGGAGTGAGACTTCACCTCTTCTCCTATCCGATGTGGGACTAAAATACTAATACTCAAAATAGAGTTTGATATTTTAGATCATCCTACAATCAGCATAGAAGTGTGCCAGTCCACGCCTACCCCCCGAACACTCCCGTGAATGCACGAGATATCCTGGAGTCCGTGTCCGAGTTCGAGTCCGCACAACAAAAATCAACTTACATTTTGGTTGGAATTAATCCATTTCCTTCTAGAAAAATACTCCCACATGACACACACTTGTGCCCTACCACACCTCATGTGCACACCTCAACACAAGCAATACATTATATTAAGATACTCACCATTTGGTGTAGCCGATGTGGGACTATCTTTTCTAGTCCAAAGGCAAAAACACCAATACTATAGACATACTGATGTGACATTGCATTATTGAATGTCAATTATTACCTCCCTTTCAAGTCTTTCCTTGACATTCAATAATGTAATGTTACATCAGTGTGGTCATAGAGTGTGACAAAATAAGTGTGTCCCCATAATATTACTCGGTCCTGAATAGATGATGGATGACAGAGAGCAACAAAATAAAGGAAAGATTATTTGCCATTGATTGTAAAAGTACAGAACAATTATATAGGAGGACTAAACTTAGACTCACAATACAAACTCGCTCGTACAAAGAAAGCCTAGGGACGAAAGCCTAGGTATAGCAATCTAAGTACAATTGTTTATCTTTGATTCTGGGGGGTGACGGTAGAGGCTCGGGAAAGCGACGGCAGCTCTGCCTTACTCCTTGGACGATCGGACGTAGCCTTGGCTCTGGTGAAGAAATACTCTCAGGATGACTGGAAAGAATCCTCTGTGCAAGCCTTTGTCTCTCTGTGCTATCTTTTCAAATTTCTCCAGGTTCCAGCGCTCAGACCTTTTGCAAGGGAATGGCACCTTGCTATTTATAGAAGTGGAGGGTGGAATCATTAGGGTTTGTGATGATTCCCCTTGAAAAGTCGACGGCCAATTATCAGGACCATTAATTTTGATCACAACGAATCTGGGCAATTAATGTGGATTACACCAAATCTTATGGGCAATTAATGTTGATTGCCATGAATTTTGATAGGCTCGGATCTCCTGCCACGTGTTCGATTTGTCTGATCTAATTTGATTTGGGGTAATAATGATGATTGTAACAAATCTGAGTTTGTTATAATTTGCTAGCAGCCATAATTCCGAGAAAGATAAGAACGCCACGTGTCTCAGCTGTTGCGAGGACCACCACGTGTCACAACTGTCTTGAGTGGAATGTACTGACAGAGCCGCATGAGTGCGATTTCTAAGTGAACCGCATACGGATGGCCCCTACGATCCTAGCCGCATGAAGGTAGCAGCCGCATGAGGATAGCAGCCGTATGAAGGAGACAGCCGCATGAAGAAGACATCCGCATGAAGGATGCAGCCGTATGAAGAAGACAGCCGTATGAAGGATGCAGCCGCATGAAGAGGACAACCGCATGGAGAGGACAGCCGCATGGAGAGGATATGCGCATGAAGGATGTAGCAGCATGAAGAGGACAGCCGCATGAAGGATGCAGCCGCATAGGGGTGCTTGGGACTTGACGGATCCCGTCAGTTATAGAAGATTTTTTTCTTTTCCCAAGGGGCACGCCATCATTATTTCAGCTTTATGGCAGAGCTGTCATTCATTGCGTCAGAGCTGTCATTCATTGTGTCAGAGCTGTCATCAGAGCAATTAATTAGGAGACTACTTTATGGCCAGCGGTAGAAGCGGACAACGTATGGCCACGTGTCTTTGCCTGAGCCGCATGGAGCTGTTGGGGAGTTTCTAGTTGCATAAAGTTTTGAAGGGTTCCTGAGCCGCATAAGGCTCTTTTTGTTTGGAGGCGTATGGACTTTTCTTATCCTTTTCCATGCTTCTACAAGACCCCCTTCAAAGTTTTCAATTTACAAAATTGAAATAATTTGAATAAGAAGCATGGCTGTGTATAAGCTCTTCTGGCCGTAGAGGATATTCTGACCGCATGGACTTCCTAGCCGCATGGACATCCTAGTCGCATGAACTGCTCTGGCCGCATGGATCGCTTCTTGACGCACACTGTTCTCTCTGCCACGTAGGCGACATTTATTGCTCTTGATTTGTTATGATTTGGAGCCGTCTTTAGGGGGAATCCCAAGAGTCGGTTCTTTAAATATTTGGATTTTGTGCTTTGATGAATCTCCTTTATGAGAGGGGACGAAATCCTAGGAGTCGATTTTGCCCCAGCACGAAACTCGGAGCGTTTCATCAATCCACGTGTCTCCCCCTTGGCCTCCTATAAATAAGAGTAATTAGAGAGAGAAACTCTTTACTCTCCTTCCCAATTTAAGCACTTATTGTACTAACTGTCATCCTCTTCTTCTTCTTTCTTTGATCAACAATAGTCCCCAAGTCTTCTAAGGCTGCCTCTGCTGCGGCGAAGGGCAAGAAAGCCGCTTCCTCATCGGCCACGGTGCCTGAAGTGCACTCCGACGTCCACCCCACCATTGCTGGTGAGGATGAACTCAGAACTATGGCTATGTCGCATATTTATGCGCGGGCCTTCTTCGTCTTTGCGTACTGTGCTGTATGTGCCTCCCGAACCACATGGGGGTATACCCTATGTTCGGGCCGTATGAGGGTTGCATAAGCACTTCATGAACTGAATCCGCATAAGGACTCTCTGAATCAAACCACATGAAGCCTTTTTCAAACAAGATCGCATAAGCCCCGTTTTGGACTGGGCCACATAAGGCTGTGCTAAACTGAGTTGCATAAGCTTGTCTGCTAAGCAGAACCGCATAAGGCTGCGCTAAACTGAACCGCATAAACCCCTCTGACTTGGACCGCATAATGCTTTGACCATCTTCTAACTTTGTTTCTTTTTATCTTTGATTCTTGCAGCAACCCTGCCGAAGGCTGAGATCATTGTGAAGGAAGATCCACTGCCCCCTTTCAAACAAGAGTCATCGTTTGTTAAGGAGGAGGTAATACCAAAATCGGAAGAACAGAAAGGAGAGCTGGCGCCTATTGAAGTTGTTGTAAAGGAGGAGCCCCAGTCTGACGACGGTAGTATTGGAATTTCTGACCCTCCTGCTCTGGAGGAGGATTTTGCTCAAGTGGATCCTTCTTATGAAAAATGGTTGAAGGATTGGTATATGCGTCCCCGTAACTAGAATTCGTGGGCCCTCATAAATGACCATCTTTTGTCTTGATATTTCTATCTGTCTTTAGCAGTTTGTGTTTTACTTCTTTTGGACATCAATGTAATCTTCTTCCTTCTTGTCTGAATGAAATGATAGAGAACTTTTTTGGCTTGCTCATGAGATGTAGTCACGTAACTGATTTCAAATGAACAGAACACACTCGCTCTAGTCTTTGCTTGTAGTAGTTGTTCCAATAGGAGAACTTTTGTGGACCTATTATCCTTGGCGTACCCTGGTTCTGGATACGGATAATAAGTTGAGAGAGAACCAACATACTTACTCAGAGGTAATGAGGACATGGCAAATATGAGGGTTTCTTCGATGGAGCCTTCCTACTCAGAGGTAATGAGGACATGGCAGGAGTAGGCTCCATGAAGGGGTACATAGAACAACTCAGAGGTGTTTGCCATGAAATATAAAAGAATAGAACAATTATCGGAGGACTGGACTTTTACTTCACAATACAAACTCGCTTGTACAAAGAAAGCCTAGGGACGAAAACCTAGGTACAGCAATCTAAGTACAATTGTTTATTTTAGATTCTGGGAGGTGACGGTAGAGGCTCGAAAAAGCGACGGCAGCTCTGCCTTACTCCTTGGACGATCGGGTGCAGCCTTGGCTCTGTAGAAGAACTGCTTGGCGTTGCTGAAGAAATGCTCTCTTTTCAGGCTCTGTATATTCTCTCTCTGGCTCTCTATGTCTCTATCCTTTTCTCTCTGTATGTCTTCTCTGTATCCCTCTGTGTGTCCTCGCAAGGGAATGACACCTTGCTATTTATAAGAGTGGGGGGGCCTCATTAGGGTTTGCAATGATTGCCCATTCTTAAAAGTCGACGGCTAAGGATCACTGGATCTTGGCCGTTCATCTTGAATATACGAGATTTGAGCAATAAATGTGATTACATCAAATCTTTTGTGGGTAGTTAATGATAATTGACATAAATCCTCCTGATTTGTCATGCCAATCTCGGATTTCTTGACACGTGTCATTAATTTACTTGACTGCAAATGATCTGATTTGATCCCAATATTTTATTAGGATTTGTTGAGGGATTTCGATCAATTTGATGCCACGTACCTCGCTATCATTCCACGTGTCTTAACCGTGAGCCATTGCAGCAATCTGAGCCGCAGGAAGGTTGCTCCTTATTGAGCCGCATAAGGCTGGCCACGTGTCAAGGCTGCTTGAGAGTGGCCCCCTGAACATTTGGACCGCATAGTAGTGATTTGAGCCGCATGAGTGTAGGTGACCGTATGATGGGTGCCTTCTTCGTGAACCGCATGAGGATAGTCTTCGTGAGCCGTATGGGGATAGTCTTCGTGAGCTGCATGGGGCTAGTCTTCGTGAGCCGCATGGGGCTAGTCTTCGTGAGCCGCATGGGGCAGCCTCCGCTTGAGCCGCACGGGGTGGTCTTCACTTGAGCCGCATGCGACTGTCCACGTGTCAAGGCCGTATGACAGTTTCTGGATCTCGGGGGATCGTTTCAGAGATTTTCTTCGTTTCTCTAGGAGTCTGCCATTATGACGGAGTCATAATTGTATTTTTGGGTCGGGGCTGTCATGTCGGGGCTGTCATGTGTTAGAGCTGTCAGCCGTCAAAGCATTTAATGCAGTAAAGGACAAAACGGAAGCACTGTTTGCAGGCCACGTGGCTCCTCTCTCAGCCGTATAGAACTTGTTTGAGCCGCATAGACGCTCGAGCCGCATGGATACTTGAGCCGCATGAACTCTCTGAGCCGCATGGGGCTCCCTAGCCGCATGGATCTTTCTTTATTCTTTTCCATGCTTCTACAAGACCCCCTTCAAAGTTTTTAATTTGCCAAATTGAAATACTTTGAATAACAAGCATGGCCATGTATAAATTCTTCTGGCCACATATGATGTCCTGGCCGCATGGATGTCTCGGCCGTATTGAGTCAATCCGCCGTAGGGACTTTCGGGCCGCATAGCTCCTTGCCACGTGTGCGCGTCATTAATTGCCTCAAATTCGTTTTAGTGCCGCCTTTTGGGGAAATCCCAAGGGTCGGCTCATTAAATCTTTGTATTTTATGCCCTGGGTGAATCTCCTTTATGAGAGAGGGGACGAAATCCGAGGAGTCGGTTTCGTCTTTTCCGAGGCGGTTATTAGTCTACGTGTTCCTCCCTCTCTTGTCCTCCTATAAATAAGAGGAGTTTAAGAGAGAAAACTTCTTTACTTTCTCTTTTACTTCGAACTTTCCCTACCCCATTGTCATCCTCTTCCTCAATCACCAATGGCTCCCAAGAAGACCGTTGCGGCGAAGGGCAAGAAGGCGGCATCTTCGTCGTCTGCGACAGCGAAGGTCAAGACAACTGCCTCTACTTCGACCGCGGCTGCTCCTCCGTCGGCCGTCGTATCCGCAGCTCATCCTGACGTTCATCCCCCTATTGCTGGTAAGGACTTTATGTGGGTTTAAAAAACCCTAACTGCTATGGCTACGTCGCATGCTTTATGCACGAGCCTTTATTTTCATGTGAGCCGCATGTTCGTTCTATGGCCGAGCCGCGAGCCGCATAAGAATAGCCACTGTGGCTGCATACGCGCTTCGCCAACGAAGCCGCATAACCTATACTGAGCTGCATAGATTCGCACACATTTGTCTGTCATGTGGTCCGTACGAACTTATTTGATCCCTGCGGGCCCTATAGAAGCACTGCCGCATGATCCTTCCCTAAATGGAGTCGCATGAATGTTCTTCTGAGCTTGGGCCGCATGAGGCTTCAGTAAGTTGGAGCCGCATAAGTGTTCTCCTGAGCTTGAGCCGCATGAGGCTTCAGTAAGTTGGAGTCGCATAAGTGTTCTCCTGAGCCGCATGAGGCTTCGTTAAGTTGGAGCCGCATAAGCTCGAAAGCACCCATTAGTTCCTTTTTGTTCATCTTTTTAACTTATCTTTTTCTGTCTTCTTCTCAGTGAATTTGCCGATTAATGCTGCCGGAGAGCTCCTGGTAGGCAGTGCCCAACCTGCTCTGGGCTATAGGTACGACCATATAGTCCAGCATATGGCGGACCAGTTTTCGAGTGACGAGCCTCCGGCGAGATTGAATGCCCTCAAGAAACAGCCTTTCTATTTTCTTAACGCTATGATGAACTCGGGGAAATTAGAAGGGGAATACTTGAAGCCCGTATTCTTCTTTTGAGACGCATTGACTGTGAAGAACAGTCAGATTCTGGAGGTGTCAGAGAACTGGAGTTTTGTTTCTAATGGGATGGCAATCCGTATCCTCCAGATGGAGCGTCACTTCCCTTTGTCTTGGTTCAATATGCTCCCACTGGACCGAAAGATGGAAGAATCTTTAACTCCTGCCCGAAGTGGGATGTTTGTGGGAGACATCCATTATAACAACAGCCTGAAGTCAGTGTGTGCGGGCAAGGTGCACACCAGCCGTTCTGTAATGGGATTGGCACCGGGTACTTTTTTGAATGTGTCGGGTCCCAATTTTATGTTTTCTACAGCCGACACTTTTATGAACCAACTTGCTCAAAAGGGCTCCTATCCCATTGGTCGGTTGATGCTCCCTAGCTGGATACATCCCATTCCCTCGTGGACCAATCTGTCTGTATGGATTTTGCAAAAGTATGTGGCCTTTCTGTGTGAGATTGGTCTTTACCATGCTATTCGGGGCCCCAGCCATGGCTTGCCTATAAACAAGAGATTATTTATATCTCTGCTGGAGATGTATAATCGCCGTACGGGAACCTTCTATACGCCCGTTGGGGAAATGGGGCTTGCGCTCCGCGAAATGTATGCGATCTCCAAGCTTCCTTGGGGGGACGAAGCTTTTGAGGCGTATACTCCCACGAATGAGGAGTTCGAAGAGTTGGAAAGACGGTATCCAGGCTTCGTGGCTCTTTATCAAGAGGTATTGTGCCATTATAGTATATGTCATCAAATAGCCAAAAAGGAGAGCAGCTCGGAAGGGAATGCCCCTCATACCAAGGACTGGGTGCGCTATCTCTTTACGACGGATGCCTCAGGTCAAGTTACTCCCCGACGTCCCCAATCCCGGGAGGCGGTGAAAGCCTTAGTGTCGTCAGCTAAGAGGGTGGCCACCACCAGCGACAGATTCGGGAGTCAGACCGACTCTTCCGGTTATTTCTATCAGAACACCCAAGAGTTGTCAGAGAAGGCGCTCCTGGCGGGATTCTTGATAATATGGCTGCAAAATTGTGTGGTCTCGGGTGGAACAGGTTCTATCGAGAGGATCAGTCGCAATTTCATCCTTCCGGCTGCGAAGTTAGTTTTGCGAGTCCGGCTAGCTCTCCTTCCGGCCATGGTGTGCAGCAACACCGTAGCCTTCGCACTTTCACATCCAAGGTCATTGCCCGCGATGTGACAAAAGATTTTGAATGGACCGAGCTGCCCTATCATTATTTGATGGGGTGGCTGTTGATGCATTATCCGTCTTTGATGAGACCGGGCTCTGAAGACGGCGTAACTGATGACGACGCTTTTATCTTTCGCTATCGTAATGAGTCTTGGGAATTCGAGATCATGCGTGCTTGTCGGATGGCACTAGCGAGGGCAGACATGTACAACATTTTCGTATCTGTCCCTCATTTTACTGATAAGGAAATAGCGGCTGTCCATCTCGACGGTATTGGGCCCCCTCAACTTCTGGACGGCCATATGCTTTTGTGGTTGCGTAACATTTGCCCCGCTCATTTGGTGTATCGCAACCGTAACACTGTTTTTCTGGAGCCTTATCTGCCTAGCAGGTTCGCCCGGCAATTTGGATATAGTCAGCTTTTTCTAGACAGCCCCAGCTCTTGTCTAGGTTTTGAAGGTAGCCTTCTAGACGGCATCAAAGCCAGGCTTTACTATGACACATTCCATATCCGTACCGTTTTCTCAGTTCCTGCTATCAAGGCATCGGTAAATATCTTGTATATGGCGGCTCTGTACCACGTTATGGCGAACAAGCCCCCTGTCGATTTTAACCCGGGTACCAGTTTTATTGTTGGTACCGGTCTGGATGAGGGTTCCCAGGGGGCCAAGAAAATGAAAAGGAAGAACAGAGTCGAAGTACCGGATTCGGACTCCGCTGCTGCAGATGACGAAGGCGACGAGCATGATGGAGATGACTCTTCCCTTCCAGTGGCAGATGTAGAGGTGGATCAGCCGCCTGTTTTGCCAGATGAGATGGTGGTAGATCAGCCATCCGTTGCACCCGGCCCTGTACGAAAATGTAGCAGGCAACTTTCTCCTGTTGGTGGCATTCCTTGCTCTCGAAAACTGGCTGCGACCAGACACCGCGGGCTAACTATAATGGAAAGAGGCGAAGAAGTTGGCCCCGCATCAGAGGTAAATAAGTTACTACCGGTCCTTCTTTTCTTCTAGCTTTGATTTTAATCGTCTTCTTTCCCTCTTGTAGGCGTTAGAAGAAGAGGACTCTCGAGTTGCCGAGATCGTGACTCGGGATGACGGGGGCTCCGGTGAGCCTGCCCCTGAAATTGCTAAATTCTGTCAAGATGATGCAGATCGAGTTGCCTCTCCCTCTGAGGTGGCTGGGTCAGAGGAGCCGGCCAAATTTAATTTGAAGATTGTATGTGAGGAGACCCTGCCAGCTGTGAACGAGCTGCAGCCTCCATGCTCCTCTCCAGGTAAGATAAGCCGAATCTTAACTTGCGAGGAGGCCTATCTGCTCTATCATCACATCCTTCGGGTCACGTCGATTGATCATTGTCATGGACATGCAGGTCCTCCCTCTCCAGTGCCGAGGATTGACATTGTTGAGACAGACTCTGCCGCAGGGGCACTGGCAGAGAGGAGCATACCTCCTCCCCTTCCGGCTCGTCTTGATAGGCCTCCTGCGTGCTCGAGTTCGGCAAGTCCGATGATGGGACAACCGGGGCAGGGGACGATGATCCTTGTGTCATCCTCTGCTCGGGTGGCCCCGAGAGTCGACCTCTCCGCCCTGCCAAGTGTCCAGGCTCTTCGGGTGGCAGGGGAAGAGTTAGCCGCTATCCGTGCATCGTTCTGCTCGAAAGTTGCCCCCCTGGTGGCAAGTTCTAGTACCACTCCTTCGATGCTGCCGGCCACGCTTTCTCTGACGCCGTCCTCTACAGAGGTCCTGGACGAAGCTTTACAAGACGTGGTCGACAGCTTTTATCGTCACTTGAAGAGGGGGATAGAAGCTGCTGTGGAGAGAGGGACCTCTTTCGTCTTGGCCCGGCAATGCGCCCAGGGTCAAATTGATATCCTTAAGGCCCTTCCTGGTGGGGCAGGGGTGGCTGCACTTCTAGAGGCGAAGTTACTGGAGACTGATCAGCTGGTGGCCCAGCTTCAGGTATTGTGGCAGGTTGATCTGTCTGCTGCTATAGATCAGGAGTGCGGCTCCCTCACAACTGCTATAGAGAAGGCAAGGGCTGCTCATGATAAAACCAGGCCGGCCATACTGAAGGATCTCCGCACTCTGTCTGATCGATATGATTAATTGAGCCATGATAGTGAAGATGTTACGGCTCGGGAAGCGACTGCCTCCTGCAGGATTACTGACACGCGGGAACAGATTCTTGAGCTTCGGAGGAAGTTAACTTTCTTTGAGTCTGAGCTTGAGGCTGCCCGGATCGACAGAGGGCTAATTATCCAGGAAGCTGACAAAGTTAATAAAGCTTCGGCTGACTTGGAAGTGGCTCTGAAGAGGTTGGACGACGACTGGCAGGCACTCATGGACCTGGAAAATAGGGAGCGGTTATCCCAGGAGGCTGAGCGCCGAGCTAGACAGAGGCTTGAGCGGGGTACTGCCTTAGTGAGAAACCACCTCTTGGAGTTGTGTAATGCCGAACTATAGTCGGCCTTTTCTTCTTTTGTTCCTATTTTCTTTTTCTTTTCTTTTTGAGAGGGACATGGTCCCCACCATATGTAATACTTTTTTTTCTTTCAAATAAAGAGTACTTTCTATTCTACCCTTCATTTGTATTGCTTGTTGTGCCTGTGGTATTGTGGTGATGTTTGCCCCGCATGGGGGACTTGTTTATGGACCTGTTACCCCTGGCATACCTTGGTTTTAGGTACGGATAATAAGTTTGATTGGGGATACCTAGAACAGTTCCACGGTAAGGTGGTCGTAGGTGTTCGGGGTATCGGAAGATAGAATGCCATGGAGCAGCTGGGCTCCTGGGGCATGATGAGGAATGGTGGGCCTGTACTAAGAGACTTAGCAAAGGACATTTGTGGGCCTATTAACTTTGGCGTACCCCGACTTAGGATACAGACAATAGGATGAAGGAGAACCAACATACTTACTCAGAGGTAATGAGGACATGGCAAGTATGATGGTTTTACCGTGGAGTCTTCCTACTCAGAGGTAATGAGGACATGGCAGGAGTGGACTCAACGGAGGATATTTGTGGTCAACAGAGGACATTTGTGGACCTATTACCCTTGGCATACCCTGGTTCAGGGTACGGATAATAAGACGAGAGAGAACCAACATACTTACTCAGAGGTAATGAGGACATGGTAAGTATAGAGGTTTTACCGTAGGGTCTTCCTACTCAGAAATAATGAGGACATGGCAGGAGCGGACTCAGCGGAGAATATTTGTGGACCTATTATACTTGGCGTACTCCGGTTGTGGGTACAGATAATAAGTCGAAAGGGAATCATCATACTTACTCAAAGGTAATGAGGACATGGCAAGCATGAAGGTTTCTTCGACGGAGCCTTCCCACTCAGAGGTAATGAGGACATGGCAGGAGTGGGCTCAATAAAGGAGGGTACATAGAACGACTCAGAGGTAATGAGGACATGGAAGTTCTATGTAAAGGGGTGATTTGTTTTTGGCGGAAGTAAAACGACTCAGAGGTAATGAGGACATGGTCATTTTAGAAATTTGTGGATCGGTTACCCTTTTTGTGTACTGGGAGTGCGGGTAGTGGATCATGAGGGAGGATCTCTTTCAGGAAGAAAGTTCAGAGGTATGGTCATACATGACTTACTATCTGAAAGAGTGACCGAAATGTGAGTTCAGAGGCACCTACGGATACATGACTTGATAATCTGAAATTTGGAAATGTGAGTCCAGCGGCACCAGCGGTACATGACTCGATAATATGGAATGTTATGGATGTGAGTTCAGCGGCACCAGCGGGTACATGACTCAATGATCTGGAATGTTGTGGATGTGAGTTCAGCGGCACTAGCGGGTACATGACTCAATGATCTGGAATGTGTCGTTTAGACATAATATTTCTTCAGGAACTTGCCGTTGACGGGCAACATAAGCAAGTCTCCATTTTGTTTTACGAGGCGGTAAGCACCGTTGGAGAATACAGCCTCGATGATAAATGAACCTTCCCATTTTGGCTGGAACTTGACGGCGGTCTTGTGAGTCATGACCATCGGCCTCCGGACTGCCAGGACGAGATCGCCCACTTGGAATGTTCTGATTTTAACCTTCTTGTTGAATGCTCCGGAGATGCGTTCTTGGTATAGCTCGATTCGTTGCTGAGCCAGGAGGCACTTTTCATCTAAGGCCTCCAACTCTTGTAGTCGGCGACGGTAGTTATCATCCGTCGTCAATTGATAAGTGAGCGCGACACGGAGCGAGGGTATCTGGGTCTCCAATGGGAGGACTGTCTCACTCCCGTACACCAGGGAGAATGGTGTGTTCCCTGTGGCCGTTCGGACTGTGGTACGGTATGCCCATAGGCATTCACCAAGCTTCTCGTTCCAGTCGCATTTATTGGATGATACAAACTTCTTAAGAAGTTTGATGATTATTTTGTTGAATGCTTCTGCCAACACATTCGCTGCTGGATTGTATGGCGTCAAAGCAATATTCTGGATGCGGTGCTTGTCACAGAATCGATAGAAGGCGTGGCTTGCAAACTGTGGACCATTATCGTGGATGATCCTTCGGGACAGTCCAAAGCGATAGATGACATGATGCTTAAAGAAGCTGATCACGTTTGAAGTCTTTACTTCTGCAAGCGGGACAGCTTCCGCCCATTTGGAGAAGTAATCTGTGATTGCGAGTATGAAGTGATGTCCTCGGGAGGAAGGTGGAGTAATCGGACCGATGATATCCATTCCCCATGCTTCGAACGGCCAGGATGCCACTGTCGGATATAAAAATTCGGATGGTTGGTGGATGAAGTCCGCGTGGACTTGGCAAGCTTTGCACTTTCTAGCATAGTCGATCGCATCTGCTACCATCGTGGGCCAATAGTAGCCTATTTGGCGAAGACGGTCTTGCAATTTAGGGCCAGGCTGATGGGCCCCGCAGACACCGTCGTGAGCTTCGCGTACGGCTTCTTTGGCTTCTGCGTTTGACAGAAACCGAAGCAATAGCCCATCGTAGAATAATGAACCTCCTGATGTAAGCTAGCCTCCCTTGAAGGCCTCTGAGTTCGCAGAGATTTCTCGGGGGACCCATCTCCATAATTGCCTTTGTCTTCTCAGGGTCTACATGGATACCCTGGACGGTGATGATAAAACCCAAGAACTTTCCGCTGGATACGCCCAAGAAGGATTTTGTGGGATTCATCTTCAGATTGTGCGCTCGTATCAGGTCGAATACCGTCCTCAGATCCTGCAGATGGTCTCCCTTACGGCGACTCTTGACGGCGATGTCATCAACATAGCACTCCACCGTCTTGCGTAAGTGGTCTCTGAAGATGATACTCATGGCTCTTTGATATGTGGCACCGATATTCTTTAAATCGAAAGGCATGACTGTGTAGCAGTATGTGCCAATCGGTGTTCGGAATAATGTATGCTTTTCGTCGTCATGAGACATCTTGATTTGGTTGTACCCCGAGAAGCCATCCATGAATGACATACGTTTGAAGCCGCAGGTGTTGTCAATCATAATGTCTGTGATAGGGAGGGGGAATTCATCTTTGGGGCATGCCTCATTCAGATTGCGGAAGTCGATGCAGATTCGAATCTTTTCATTCTTCTTGAGGACTGGTACTATGTTGACGACCCAGTCTGGATGTTGCTCTTCACGTATGAAGCCACTGGCTATCAGTTTATTGACTTCGGCTTCGATCGCATCCATGACGCCTGGGCGGAAGCGTCGTTGTTGTTGTTTGACCGGCTTTGCATCTGGCCGAATGTTGAGCTTGTGAAGGGCAACCTCGGGGTTTAGTCCTGGCATGCCTTCATAGCTCCAGGCGAACACATCGATATATTATTTGACAAGCTTGAGTAGCGATTCTCGCTCTTCGTCTGTCAGGCTTTTGCTGACAAAGATTTGTTTTGGAGAAGATTCGCTGTCGAGGTCGACCTGTATAACCTCATCTTCAGTAGGAGGTTCTCTCTGTTCGAACCGCTTTTCCCATTGTGCATCCAACTATTGGGCCCACGGCTCTAGCACGAAGATTTCATGAATGTCTTCATCTTCTTCATAAGCGTCGGCGAATGCCATGTTGACTGACAGGACTTGTCTGAATATGTCTCCGATGCTGGTATCCGAGTCAGAAGTTGGTGACTTGGTTGAATGTGAATGCCAGTCACATTCTTTATCTGAGCTTTCAGGGGTCATTGTGGGTGTGACATACCCTAATCCACATCGAGTCTTGCTATAGTAATCCCGTGGTTTGCCCGCCGAGATTGATGGCTTCAAAGGTAATCGTCGTCCAGTGTCGTAGTTCAAGCCTGGCGTCGTCTCCAGATCATACCCTTATTTTTGCATGAGATATTTGGATTGGGGGCTATAAAGATACAGAGGCAATCTTCCGGTATCTGATTCAAGGTCGACTTCTTCTACGGTGAAGGGCTGCGGATCGTCCTTCCGGCCGAAGATGATTGGATGGTCCCCTTCCTCGATTATGCGGTAAGCGCCTTCCACTGGAGTAAGCTGGTTTGCGGTGTACACATTTGTCACCTGTGTGTGTAGGTGAGTGCCTATACCGTGTTCCATAGCATACATTGTACAAAGCTTATCAAGCTCGAGGTAGTTCAAAGATAGCCCTTTATTGATGAAGTAAGGTATCTTTTCTAGTGGGATTACATCATCTACGGAGGGAACATCGGTGTGGGCAGCCACATACTTGATACTGGGCGAGGAGTAGAGCAGAGCGGGGAGTTGTCGGCAGACTAGCGACCCCCAATTTGGTACTCGATACTGGGCGAGGAGTGGTCGGTTCGCTAGAAGTCCCAGGCCTTGCATCTGGGTGACGACTCTTCTTGGGAAGGCGTATCGTCATTAGCTTGTCGGAGGGATTGAGCTTCTCCGTTTGCGGCTGGCCAACTCTCGGCAGCCTGATTGTCAGTGGCTCCGTTGTGGGTCTTGGCCCTTGGCCGGACCTTGGCAGCCGGATCATCATTTGCTCTTCTTGTGCCGAGAGGCTGATTGCGTGCTTACGCAGAGTGGTTGTAAGGGGTGCAGACTTGCCAGGTTTGCGAGCTTGGAGGTGGATCGTTAGGAGTTCTTCTGATCCTGTGGCTGTTTCGGTACGAGCTTGCACATCTCCTTCACCAAGGTGCCTCTTTGACTTTTCGTACAGGCAGGATGAGTAGTAGGATTCGACCCCTTTGAAGGGATCGATGTCGGCAAATTCTATCCTCACGAAGTCGTGTTTGTCGACATACTTGAAGCATTGGTACAGTGTGGAAGGCACGATCATATAATCGTGTATCCAAGGGCGCCCCAGGAGGATGTTGTAAGAAGTGTCTGCATCTATGACGTAACAGGTGACTTCCGACTGGAGATCGCCAATTTGACACTTCAGACGAATCTTCCCAATTGGGTAGCTCCTGCCCGAATTGAAATCGCTGAAGGCGGTGCTTGTAGGTGTCAGGCGATGTATAGGGATGCGGAGATGATGTAACAGACCCTTCGGGATAATGCTTATGGAAGAGCCAGGATCAATGTGCATCCGATCCACCTTTACGTCGTCGATGTATCCAGTGTAGTATAACGGGCGATCGTACAGGTTGGTTTTGTTGAGCATATCCTACGGAGTGAAGACAATATTGGGTATCGCTCCTGTGCAAGCGCTGTCTTAGAGATCTGTAGGTGGGTTCTCTCCCGTGAGGTTGACCTGAGCCAGGTACGCGTCGGCATTTTGGAGTGCATCGCTCAAAGCCGCACGAACATCCTTTGAGAGTCTCAAAAGCTCGTATAATGACAACTTGGCCGGTGTGTTGGCTAATTGCGCCAAGATGTCGAAGTTGTAGGGCTTCTCCAGCCCCTGCGGTGCCTCTTTTCGGAGGGATTTGTCAAAGCGAGTCTCCTTCGGCCTAGGCTTGTCGGTCGTCGGAGGCTGAGAAGGTCCCGGAGCATCAGTTGTAGCGGGCTGATGATCTTCAGCTGAGTTATCAGCCATGGGTTGGGATTGTGCCCCAGACCGAGTGACGACGGCTGTAGCTTATTCGATATCTGCCGAGATTGTGCGACAGGATCTGACCTTTCCACTCTTCTTCTTACGAGTGGAAGATGGTGTGGACTGAGTCACTTCATATACCAAGTCTGGATGGACCCATATGACCTTCCCTCGTGATGTGGTGAGGGGCACTAGACCAGCAGCCTGATCGCGAGGAGGTAGAAGATTAGCAATCTCTATTGTCGCCAGAGGGATGGGGACCACACCGTCTTGAGTTTCTGTTGGAGGGAAGCTGCCAAATTATACTGACACCATATTGGCTGCCACGGTTTCCTCTTCGAAATCGATGGCCAGAGCGTTCGAATCGATGAGATTTTGGATGTACCGTTTTAGTTGGTAGCAGTCGTGTGTAGCATGGTGGATGTAGCGGTGGTAATGGCAGTACTTTGGGTTCTCCATTTCTGCCGGCCGAGGTTCTCATCTTGGCGGAGGAAGCTGAATTCTGTCTCCTTGTATGAGCATGTCCAAGATGGGCTTGACGTGGCCGTCTTCGAAGGAGTAAATAATTTGCGGCCATTGCTTGTCTACCGGTTTGGGTCGGGTTTCTGTGCTGTGTCGGCCACCATAGCTTGCTTGCCCTTGTTGTCCCGATTGTTGGAGGAGCTACCCCTATTGTTGGTGTTGGCGTTGGGACGCCTGCCCTTGTCCTCTCTCTCTGAGATGTGCAATCCCAGTTGGCGAGCCTTCTTCAGTCGTTCTTCGGCGCTTGAGGCGCTAATGATAAACGTCTTCCAGTCCTTGAATTGACTTTCGCCCATCCAGAGGCTGATTGTTGGAAGCATTCTCTTTTGGCAAATTTTAATCAAGGAGGAATCCGGATTTCCAGACGGCAACTTCATTGCGGTTTGGCGAAACCGCTCG
Organism: Iris pallida; assembly: GCA_029216955.1. Lineage (NCBI taxonomy): Eukaryota > Viridiplantae > Streptophyta > Magnoliopsida > Asparagales > Iridaceae > Iris > Iris pallida. The sequence goes on from JANAVB010024997.1 coordinate 19,243,951, forward strand.
ATATAGTTCCTTGTCAGCTCTTTTTCTCCTTGGACGACGTCCATGAGGGTGGACATTGTAATGTCCTGCCCTACTTCATAGAATCTTTCCAAGAACATGTGCTTGAAGCCGGCGAAGGAGTGGATGCAGTTGTCTGGCAGGTTGCGATACCAGTCGAAGGCGACTCCTTCCAATGCCCCGATGAATAATCGTGTAAGGATGGCATCGTCATAGGACAGATGGTCGGTGGTGACCTCGAAGTAAGTGATGTATTGACTTGCGGAGGTCTTGCCATCATACGGGTTGATGTTAAACGGCTTATATCTTGGCGGAAAGGGGACATCCCTCCATACAGCAGGGTACGGTTGCCATATTCTGAGGTCTTGAGAGTTTTCTCGAGCGTGAAACATGGCTCGGAGCTCCTGGATCTCTCTTCTCGCTTCTCGGGCCTCATCCACGGCGGTGGGGGCCGTTACTTCAGGTGGATTGTTGCCCGGGTTCGGTGCCGCTGAATTCAAGTCCGCATTGACCGCGGGACCCGCGCTTGTTTGGCCAGGCGTCCCTCCTTGCAGAGTTGGAAGGGCCGCTTTGATCTCGTCTACAGACTTGACCAAGGCATACAGTATGGCCTCCAGAGTGTCGATGCGTTGGCGATCACTGGAACCACCTTGGTTGCTGTCTGTCATGAACACTGTCTTTAAATGAGGAGAGATGGACGGAACGGTGGAGGAAGCGCCCTTCGAATCATACCCCTGTATTGAGAAGTCATCGGGATATGTGGGAATATCTTCCTCTGGTTCGGACTCAGAAGGAACAGTACCCCCAGTTTCCGAGCTTGCCTCGTCTTGGGAGTTGTGGACCTCCTCGGGTCGTCGAGGTTCGCTGCATCTGATGGAAGAGTTGTCTCCTCCGGCTTGTCTTCTTGGAACATCGGATTGTCATGGAGGTTCGAAGGAGTGCTACCCCCAGTCCCAGCAACCTCCAGTGGTGTGGACGAAGAATCTCCCACTGTAGCAGATTTCGTCTTAGAACGGGTACCTTGGAAAACTCCGGTGGTGGGCACCCGTTTAGACGATAGTCTCTTAGTCATAGTGGTTGAAATCTTCGGGCTGGGAACATTTGTCTTCTTTCCTGTCCCATCGGTGGGAACTTTCTGAGCAGAGTTGCAGGAGACGACGGGAAGTGCCTCGTCTTCTGAAGACGGCTATTGCAGTCTTTGAAAGACGGACTGCCGGTCTTTTCGCACCATCGCGTTATTGCAACAGCAGTTGACGATGACTTGGGTGCAGTAACGTCCGCGGGAGGACTCTTTGCACCCCGATGCACCTTCTCTTTCCTTGCGTTTGTGGAGGATGGCCTCACGCAAGTCAGATGGGTCTGGATCGACCATGTTCGCTTCTTGGATTTTGGAAGACTTTTGCGAACCTCTCTGTCTGTTTGCTGCTGGGGGCTGGACTTGAGTGGTTCTGTACAATTTTCCATCTGAGGCCCGCATAACGGTATACGGGACGTTCGGATGGTCAGAGATCGGATCAGCGGATCGAGCTTGCCAAGCTCGCGCTGCCCTAGACTTCTTCGCTCTAGTACGTAAGGGCACATAGTAGGAAGAGTCTAAGTGATGCTGGAGAGAGTCAGACATATCTTCTTGGGAGCACAAGAGATCAGGACCATAGAAGAGGCGGTCGAAGACAGAGCCACGTGGAGTAGGCGTCATGCGGCTATCATCAATAATCTTCATGCGGCTGACAGGCGTAGCCGCATAGGCTTTCTTCATGCGGCTGGGAGTCTCGGCCGCATGATTTTTCTTCATGCGGCTGGATGATATGGCCGCATAGACCTCCTTCATGTGGTTGGCAGATCTGGCCACACAGACCTCCTTCGTGCAGCTGGCAGATTCAGCCGCATGAGCGTCCTGCATGCGGTTGGCAATCTTGGCCACATGAGTGTTCGGCTTCTTCTTGGGACGCATAGAATCACTCTTTGTCCCTGAAAGTCCAGCATCGTAGTACTTTCCTCTGTCGGACTTGGGGACCGCAGAGTCCTCTATGGCTTGAAGTGGAGCCGTATGAGAGTCGCCTTCGCCGTCATGGGTAGCAGAGAGTACTCCGTCCAAATCTTGGGGAGGAGCAAATGATTTTGGCCTCGACTCGCTGCGAGCTTTCTTTGTGCGGGTTCGCTTCTGGACCGGGCCAGCGCTTCCCTCAGAGAGCATTTCTTCAAACGCCTGTTGGTCGAAGCGGACGACCATCTTCTGTTGCGTGGAGCCAAGTTTGGCTGCATCCGATTGCGTCACCAACTCCTCAGCCGTGGAGAAGTTTGTCCCCAGCAGAGTCGCCATTGTGTTTGCCATGAAATATAAAAGAACAGGACAATTATCGGAGGACTGGACTTTTACTTCACAATACAAACTCGCTTTTACAAAGAAAGCCTAGGGACGAAAACCTAGGTACAGCAATCTAAGTACAATTATTTATTTTAGATTCTGGAGGATGCCGGTAGAGGCTCGGGAAAGCGACGACAGCTCTGCCTTATTCCTTGGATGATCGGGTGCAGCATGGTAGTGATTTGAGCCGTATGAGTGTAGGTGACCGCATGATGGGTGCCTTCTTCGTGAACCGCATGAGGATAGTCTTCGTGAGCCGCATGAAGATAGTCTTCGTGAGCCGCATGGGGATAGTCTTTGTGAGCCGCATGGGGATAGTCTTCGTGAGCCGCATGGGGCTAGTCTTCGTGAGTCGCATGGGAGCCGCATGGGGCTAGTCTTCGTGAGCCGCATGGGGCAGCCTCCGCTTGAGCCGCACGGGGTGGTCTTCACTTGAGCCGCATGCGACTGTCCATATGTCAAGGTCGCATGACAGTTTCTGGATTTGGAGGGATCGTGTCAGAGATTTTCTTCGTTTTTCTAGGAGTCTGCCATTATAACGGAGTCATAATTGTATTTTTGGGTCGGGGCTGTCATGTGTCAGAGCTGTCAGCCGTCAAAGTATTTAATGTAGTAAAGGACAAAACGGAAGCACTGTTTGCAGGCCACGTGGCTTCTCTCTGAGCCGCATAGAACTTGTTTGAGCCGCATAGATGCTCGAGCCGCATGGATACTTGAGCCGCATGAACTTTCTGAGCCGCATGGGGCTCCCTGGCCGTATGGATCTTTATTTATTCTTTTCTATGCTTCTACAAGAGGTAGCATCGACATGGAAGTTCTATGTGAGGGGGCGGTTTGTTTTTGATGGAAGTGAGACAACTCAGAGGTAGCATCGACATGGTTGACTTAGAAAATTTGTGGATCTGTTACCCTTTTTGTGCACTGGAAGTGCGGGTAGAGGATCATGAGGAATGAGCTCCTTTTAGGAAGAAAGTTCAGAGGTATGATCATACGTGACTTACTACCCAAAAGATGCGATATAGATTGACCAGGATGGGAGTTCTGTGGTACCTGCGGGTACATAACTCGACAATCTGAAAGATTTGGAGGCAGAACGTGAGTTCAGCGGTACCAGGGAGTACATAACTCAACAGTCTGAAATATTTGGAAGCAGAATGTAAGTTCAGTGGTACCAGAGGATACATAACTCTACAATTTGGGATATTTTGAGGATGAATATAGGTGAGTTCAGCGGTACCAAGGGGTACATGACACGATTATCTAGGATGTTTGGAGGCCGAATGTGAGTTCAGAGGTAACAGGGGGTACATAACTCAACAATCTGAGATATTTGGAAGCAGACTTTGGGTTCAGCGGTACCAGTGGGTACATAACTCAACAGTCCGAGATATTTGCGGTATGTTATTTCAGACATAATACTTCTTTAGAAACTTGCCATTGATGGGCAACATGAGCAAGTCTCCGTTTTGTTTTGCGAGGCGGTAAGCTCAATTAGAGAATACAGCATCGATAATGAACGGGCCTTCCCACTTTGGCCGGAACTCCGGCGGTCTTGTGAGTCATGACCATCGGCCTCCGAATTGCCAAAACAAGATCACCTACTTGAAATTTTCTGATTTTGACCTTCTTGTTGAAAGCTTCGGAGATTCGGGCTTGATACAGCTCAATTCGTTGTTGAGCTAGCAGGCGCTTCTCGTCTAGGGCCTCCAACTCTTGTAGTCGGCGAAGGTGATTATCATTTGTTGTCAATCGGTAGGTGAGGGCGACGCGGAGTGAGGGGATTTGGGTCTCCAAGGGGAGAACTGTCTCACTTTCGTATACCAAGGAAAATGGTGTGTTTTCGGTGGCCGTCCGTACTGTAGTGCGGTACGCCCATAAGCATTCGTCGAGCTTTTTATTCCGGTCGCGTTTGTTGGAAGACATGAACTTCTTGAGCAGCTTGATGATTATTTTGTTGAATGCTTCAGCCAGACCATTAGCCGCTGGATTGTATGGTGTTGAAGCAATGTTCTGGATTCGGTGTTTATCGCAAAATCGATAGAAGGCGTGGCTTGCGAACTGCGGACCGTTGTCGTGGATGATCCTTCGGGGCTGTCCAAAGCGATAGATGACGTGATGCTTAAGGAAGCTGATCACGTTTGAAGTCTTGACTTCTGCCAGCGGAATAGCCTCCACCCACTTGGAGAAGTAATCAGTGATTGTGAGTATGAAGCGGTGTCCCCTGGACGAAGGTGGAGTGATCGGGCCAATGATGTCCATTCCCCATGCTTCGAATGGCCAGGATGCCACCGTCGGATGTAGAAACTCGGATGGCTGGTGGATGAAATTTGCGTAGACTTGACAGGCTTTGCACTTTCTTGCATAGTCTATCGTATCTACAACCATCGTGGGCCAATAATAGCCCATTTGTCGAAGGCGATCCTGTAATTTCGGGCCAGGCTGATGTGCCCCGCAGTCGCCGTCATGAGCTTTGCGCACGGCTTCTTTGGCTTCTGTATTTGACAAACACCGAAGGATTAATCTATCGTATGATCGCCGATACAACATTTTCGTCTCTGTATCGTAGAAGAATCTGAGGGAACGTCTTCTGATAGAAGTGGCTTCCTTCGGATTATCTGGCAGGATGTCGTAGACTACGAAGTCAATGAATGGTTGTCTCCAGTCTGGTGCTTCGTCGACTGCCAGCGCGGAGTAACTCTCAACACATTGAATATTATTCCTGGGACAGACCAACTCACGGCCTATGATGTCAACCAGATGATGAGCATAATTCGGAACTGCTAAGGAAGCGGCGAGTGTAACGCCCCAGTCCCAAAATACATAGGACCAAGTATGTGAACATGCCAGCTGCACATATCCGAAGAATACTCCAATATATAAAATCCTCGTATATGCACATAAGCTGTAAATAAATAATCTCAGGCCAGAATAACATATCTAATCTCATCACAGCTCAACACAGAAGATAATGAAGTCCAAATAAATAAATAAGAGTATCAAAAGATAGCCGGGTGAACATACTCACTCCAAACAGCTATAAAAAATAGTCTCACAAGATCGGGGTTCGACCTCCGCAAAATAGAAAGAAAAAGAGATGTAAAATAATGTCTACAACTGTCTCAGATAAGAAATAGACTAGAAATCATAAGGCACTGCCTCGTCATCAATGTAAGATAGCTCCAATGCCGCTCCGTACTCCTGTGGAAAATCGTCTAAACCTGGAGAGATAACCAGGTCTTCAGGGGACATAGCAAGATACAAGAAAACACCATTCCATATAAACTGTGATAATATAATAAGAAAAAAAAGTATACATGCAATCGGGTTCCTGACCATTCTACTGTGAACATGCAGTTGAGATACAATCCTTCGACGCATGAACCCTGGCTGAAAATAGGATAGGCATAGTTCCCATAGAGGGTACCAGGGGCCTACGTCCATAAAGCTCGGGAAACGTCAGAGGGCACCATGTGAAGGGCTACGTCCATAACGCTCTGGGAAACGTCAGAGGGCACCTGGAGCCTGCGTCTCCGGAGGAGCGCACAGGTAATCATGGAAGTGTAAAGAAGCCCATACGTCAGGTATTGTTCTCCCCACCCCAATGCCTAGTATCATCATCTCCATGACTGATATGAACCTCTAGTAACCGCCAAGTCTTCTAACATGCAATACTATTGGCAGTTACTTCCATCCGTCACACGCTCCATACGTATCGGTGGCCAGCCGACTACGCGAAAACGTGTCCTACATGTGACTCACATCACGAGATACAACAAGTGTCAAGGCCGTATGAGATATACCAATACCTCAACATTAATGGGTGGTCACTAGACTAAGTCAATGCAAGAGAATAAATAAAGCAAGAAGAACGACCGATATAGTCGCTTGCACCCAAGTGTGACTTGGACGCACAGTTAAAATATCATGAAACAAATACTGAAAAATAACAACTGAAAATAAGAATATAATAGTCACAGAGTAGGGTGGCAAGGTATCTTGCCTGGTGGTGCAAAGTGGCAAGTCCACAAGAGTAGCAAGTGTCAGCACCAAAACTCACAAATCACATATGACTCCAAACGCTGAAACAAACATCAAAAATGATCTCGGTGAAGAAGATATACATAGGAAACGCCTGTCCAAAAGTCAAATTCTGGAACAGAGGCAAAATCGTAATTTTGGGTCAAAGCGATATCCGCCGTTGGACCCGCTTTGCACCGAAACGCGTGCCAAAGTCTACGATCTCTAAAGTCGTCAAACTATATGTCTACGATTTTAGTTTGAGGAGAGAAACTCAACGGTATGTCCAGTTTTGGATTTCGAGGAGCCGTGTACAAATTCGCCCGTTTGAGTGGGTCGCGGGCCCGCCAAAATTGGGTTCCGAATCGACCTTCTCAGAATCGAACCAAACTTGGCATGCAGGACCAGAATTTCGATCCGGACCTGTTGACGCAAGTTTTATCTCGATTCGACGACTGTACACGAAGTTATGGGAAAGTTTACAAAACGTCGATACGGGGGTATCTCGACGGATACGTGTTGGTTTCGTCACGCACACGCGACGAAACTGAGTTCCGTCAGTTCCCACACGTCCGCAACGTCCATATGCGCCTTTCGATGCATATAGAACGCGACCACGTCGCCCGGTTTGTCGGGGCCTACGTCGTATCGGAGAAAATTCTAAAATTTTATACAAATAATCACAGATTTTTCTCCAACTTCAACATCAGTTTATTTCTTACACGTTAATCGAAACGATCTCGGTTAGGTTGTCTTTTACTGTTTTCAATTATTTCCTACATTACTTTACTGTACAGCACGAAAATTGGCCGACAAGTTGTTTTAAAACAGTTTTATAACAATACAAAAAACAGATTTTTTTTCAACTTCGTCTCGATTTTTCGAGCAAGTTGATGGGTTGTTTCAAAATCCATCTGGAGGATCTCGAAGAGGGTCAAGTCTACTTTCCATAAAATTTTACGGATCAAAAATCGGTGCTACGAGTAAAAAGTTACGTCATCGGGAAGTAGGGTACCTTAAGTGGGAAAACTGCTCTGTGGGTGACGCGGGGCTGACTTCCGATGCTCCGTTCGTCGTGCACAAAGCTCCGCCGCTGGTGAAACTAATTCGTAGTTGAAGAGGGTATAATCAGCCTCAACTTTCGTTTTGGAAGTTTAGGGTTTTGAGGTCTGTGGACGAAGTTATATTTATAGCAAGTTGGGAGCAAAAGCTAGTATTACTAGGATTCATAATACACCAACACATGAACCCACGGGTTGGGTTCAATTTACTCCGCTGCTTCAGCAGCATTGAGCGTGGGGGGGGGGGGGGGAGGGCCCACCTAAGTGGGGGCGTTGACTTCTTTTTTTTTTATACTAATTATAACTAATACTTATATCATTTAAGCTACCAAAAAAATATCTAAAAATCACAATAAATTTCTAAAAATTTACAAATAATACCCAAAAATCCTAGAATTTATATTATTCCTAATTTAATGAGAATACTAACAAGCACATATATAATAATGTATATATACACACATACTTTAATTTTACCAACAACTTAATAGTAAATAAATCCATAATTACTGAAATACGTAACAAAATTAATTTAATTTATAAAAAAAATCAATTATAAATTATGGGAGTTTATATCCTACCCAACTTAAAAAAATTTCGTCCTCGAAATTAAAATAAGGTCGGGGGATTAAATGCAATGCATGAAAGTATAATTGCAAGACATACCTTCGCCTTCGAACAACTGCTGGTAGCGATTTCGGATGTCGTCCTCGCGCTCCCAAGTAGACTCCCCTGGCGAGTGATGCTTCCATGCCACGCGAACAATGGAATAGATTGATTCCGTAACACCTTCACTCGGCGATCGAGGATACCTACTGGTTGCTCTTCGTACGACAAACTCGGTCCAACTGTGATCTCGGAGTGATCAAGCACATGATTGCTGTCCGCAACGTACCTTCTCAGCTAAGATACATGGAATACGTCATGTACTCCCTCTAGTGACGGTGGCAATGCCAATTTGTGGGCAACCTCTCCAACACGTTCCAAGACATCGAAAGGGCCGATGTACCTTGGACTCAACTTGCCACGTCCTCCGAATCGAATCGTGCCTCTAGTGGGGGATATCTTCAAGAACACATGGTCACCCTCTTTGAACTCCAAGGGTCGACGACGATTATCTGCCCACTGCTTCTGACGATCCTGCGCTGCTCGCAGGTGGCCTTGAATTTTCTTCACTGCCTCCACTGTGCTCAAGACCAACTCGGGACCCAATAGCTGTCGCTCTCCTATGTCGCTCTAACAAACAGGAGACCGACACTTCCTACCATACAACGCTTCAAACGGAGCCATCTGAATGCTCGCTTGATAGCTATTGTTGTAGGAAAACTCAACAAGATGAAGATGGTCCTCCCACGAACCGCCAAAATCAAGCATACACGCTCTCAACATATCCTCTAGCGTCTGAATGGTACGCTCCTACTGGCCGTCTATCTGCGGATGATACGATGTGCTAAACTTCAATCGGGTGCCTAAACTCTCTTGCATGCTCCTCCAAAAGTGTGAGGTGAATCTCGAGTCACGGTTCGACACAATACTAACAGGCACACCGTGTAATCTTACAATCTGCTCCATATACATCTTTGCCAATACCTCTGTCGACTGGCCCACTCTAAAAGGCAAGAAATATGATGACTTCGTAAGTCTATCAACAATCACCCACACTGCGTCACGTCCTCTAGGACTCCGCCCGTGACGAAATCCATAGTAATGTGCTCCCACTTCCACTCGAGAATGGGTAGCGGCTACAATAATTCGGCCGTCCTCTGGTGCTCTGCCTTAACTTGTTGACATACCAAGCACTTGGCAACGAAACGAGCTATCTTCCGCTTCATTCCGTGCCACCAATAATACTATCGTAAGTCGCGATACATCTTGGTTCCTCCGGGATGAATGGAGTAAGTCGAACTGTGAGCCTCTGCCATCAGCTCCTGCCGTAGCTCTCCATTGGGAACATAAATGCGATCACCATATCGCAATGTCCCATCGGTGTGGATCCTCAATCCTGTCTGCTCTCCTGCTTCAGTCCTCTCTTTCAGCCATCAAAATTTAGCATCATTGGGCAATGCTGCCTTGATGCGCTCTACCAATGATGATTACACATGAAGGTTGGCTAATACGCCGTCTGCTCCCGGCAATACTACCTCAATACCAAGCTTCTCCAAGTCTCTAATCAACTCCCTCTGCGTAGTCAAAAAGTGTGCCATGGGCTTACGGCTTAATGCGTCTGCTACGACATTAGCCTTGCCCGGATGATAATAAAGCTCGATCTCATAATCCTTCATCAACTCCAACCAACGTCGCTGTCGCATATTCAACTCCTTTTGTGTGAACACGTACTTGAGGCTCTTATGATCAGTGTAGATATCAACCTTCTCGCCGTACAAGTAGTGTCTCCATAGCTTCAAAGAAAAGATAACCGCTGCGAGCTCTAGTTCATGGGTCAGATAATTCTTCTCATGCACCCTCAACTGTCGTGATGCATAAGCTACTACACGACCATGCTGCATCAATACACATCCTAATCCCTTCCCGGATGCGTCCTGTAGATCACAAATCCTCCTGGGCCCGATGGTAGTGTCAAGATCGGTGCTGTGGTCAATCGCTTCTTCAACTCGTCAAAAGCGGCTTGACACTCGTCTGTCCATATAAACTCCTGATCCTTGCAAGTCAATCGAGTCATAGGTCCCGCTATTCGAGAGAAATCTTCCACGAACCATCGGTAGTAACTCGTAAGTCCGAGGAAACTTCTCACCTCAGAAGCTGATGTGGAAGCGGGCCATGATTTGACTGCTGTGATCTTCTCTGGGTCCACCGATATACCATTGCCCGTAATAATATGACCAAGGAATGATACCTCCTTGAGAAAGAAATCACACTTGCTAAGCTTCGCAAAAAGTCGCTCATTCCTCAATGTTTCCAAAACTATCCGTAGGTGCTGCTCGTGCTCCTCTTGACTCTTGGAGTAAATCAAGATATCGTCTATAAAGACTACTACAAATTTGTCCAAGTACTGGTGAAAGATCTTGTTCATTAAATTCATGAAAACTGTGGGAGCATTGGTCAAACCGAACGGCATGACCAAGAACTCGTAGTGTTCATACCTTGATCGAAAGGCCATCTTGGCAATATCTTTCTTCCGAACCTTCAATTGGTGATAGCCCGATCGTAAGTCAATCTTGGAGAATACTTTTGGTCCACTCAGTTGATCGAATAAATCGTCTATACGCGGCAAAGAATACTTGTTCTTCACCGTCACCGCATTCAATGCTCTATAGTCAATGCATATGCGCACTGTCTTGTCTTTCTTAGGCACAAAAAGAACGGGTGCTCCCCATGGTGACGCATTAGCACGAATAAATCCCTTCTCTAATAAGTCATCAATCTGCGTCTTCATCTCTACCAACTCCTTTGGTGCCAGACGATATACTCGAGATGAAATAGGCTCGGCTCCGGGAATAAGCTCAATAGAGAACTCAATATCTCGGTCAGGTGGTAGTCCTGGCAACTCTTCGGAGAACACATCCTCGAACTCAGTGATAATAGGGTGCTGTGGGGTGTCATGCATCATCATATGAGTCCCCGATGTGGGTGCATCACAACTCTCTTCGTCTTCTTTGGTGAACTCAAACTCTGCCGCATTCGGTGGTCTAAAGATAATACTGCTCCTATGGCAGTCTATGAGAGCGAAATGCTGGCTCAACCAGTCTATTCCAAGAACCACATCAAATGTCGGCATAGGGAATACAAGAAGTCGTGCCATCATCTCTCTGCCATTTATCACTACAGGACAAAGTCTACAAACACTACTAACAGGTACAACTCCTCCTCCAGTGAGGATTTTAACATTCTTAGCTAAGGGTGTGATGGGAATGCTGTGTCTAGTGGCAAAACTAGTGGCTATGAATGAATGAGTGGCTCCATTATTAAATAATAGAATAGCAGAAAAAGATGCAACTAGAACCATACCTGCTATAACTTCCGCCTCTGTCTCTATATCCTCAATAACAAGTGAGAATGCCTGCCCATAGTTCTGTCCCAGGCCCTGAGCTCTGGCTTTGTTGTACTGTGTGCTTTGGGGAGGCAATGGTGGACGAGGTGCTCCTGCTATAGGACGTGGTGTTGGGAGAGCTGGGGCTGTGGGCCTCGGATTTTGCCGAGCTTGTACTATTGCATGTTGCTCCGGACAATCCTTGAGCGTGTGCTGATTAGATCCACATCTCAAGCATAATCCTAGGCGAGTCCTGCAGTCGTTCTGGATATGTCCTTGTTTACCGCAGTAATGGCAAACAGGCTTCTGATAAGGTGAGGTCCTCTGCTGGAACTGTCCTGTGGTCCTCCTGATAGGTCCACTCTGAGTGGTTCGGGCTGGTGTAACTGCTGGGGTATGGCGCCTCGATGTCTGCTGCTGTTCCTTGCGAAGAATCTCCTGAGCACGAGCTTCTTCCAAGACAGCTGAATGGGAGACTCGAGACTGAGTAGTCGTATAAGTCTTGAGCTCTGGTGCAAGCCCCTGGTGAAATCCCCTTGCCTTCTCTAACTCGGTCGGAATCAATCCCTCACCAAATCGACTCAGGCGGTTGAACTCTGAGTCATACTCATCAACTGTCATATTCCCTTGCTTCAGATGAAGAAACTGGTCATAGAGACCATCTCGAACATGTATAAGGAAGAATCTCTCATAAAATGCATCATAGAACTGCTTCCAAGTGATCCCTGTGCCTAATCGTCTCTCTTCTGCCTTCCACCAGTGGTGAGCATTGTCTTCTAACAGTAAGTCCACTGCTGTCATCCAATCTCGAGCTGGCAACTGGGATGCCTTCAGTAGCTTCTCAGTACTAATAAGCCACTGTGACACCTCTAATGGCTTCTCCGTCCCTCTAAAGGCCTTGGGGTTCATATCTGTAAAATTCTTGATAGAGCCTTTATAGGGATGCAGAGCTGGTGCTGGAGGTGGTGGTGGAGGTCTAGCCATAGCTGCCATCATCGTCTGTCTCATCAGCTCAGTCTGTTGCCACTGAGCCTGCATCATGGTATACATAAATTGAGTAGTAGGGCTCCCATCAGTCGGTGGCGGTGGCATCTGAGGTCCCGACTGTGGGGGAAACTGCTGAAGGAATGATGGTGGAGGAGGCAGTGGTACATTCCCTTCTGGTGGCATGGTAGTAGTCTGTCCAGCCTGGCCGCCTGGGGGTGCTGCGACCTCTGGGTACTCCGTCGTCGGCGTCGTAGTAGGCTGCGGCAGTCCTGGCTGGTAAGGTGTCGCTGGAGTCAGGAAAGGATTCTGTCCCTCCGGAGTAATCTCCTCACCAGATGTGAGGGCCAAGGCAGAAGTGCGTCCGCTTCGTAGATTCATACTGTATGCACGAGGAAGATAAGTTGATATTAAGAAGGATTAGATATGAAGTAAATCGAATAATCGAGGAAGTTTCAAAAAAGATTGGAAGTCAAGGGATAGTAGTAGTTCTGGATGAGATATTCCTATTCCTATATACAGGCTTTGTTGGGCACAGTCATGTAACCCAACAATAATAAAGTCGACCTGCATGGGCCACCACAAAAACATGTAACGCTCCAGTCCCAAAATACATATGACCAAGTACGTGAACATGCCAGCTGCACATATACGAAGAATACTCCAATATATAAAATTCTCGTATATGCACATAAGCTGTAAATAAATAATCTCAGGCCAGAATAATATATCTAATCTCATCACAGCTCAACACAGAAGATAATGAAGTCCAAATAAATAAATAAGAGTATCAAAAGATAGCCGAGTGAACATACTCACACCAAACAGTTATGAAAAATAGTCTCACAAGATCGGAGTCCGACCTCCGCAAAATAGAAAGAAAAAGAGATGTAAAATAATGTCTACAACTGTCTCAGATAAGAAATAGACTAGAAATCATAAGGCACTGCCTCGTCATCAATGTAAGATAGCTCCAATGCCGCTCCGTACTCCTGTGGAAAATCGTCTAAACCTAGAGAGATAACCAGGTCCTCAGGGGACATAGCAAGATACAAGAAAACACCATGTCATATAAACTGTGATAATATAATAAGAAAAAAAAGTATGCATGCAATCGGGTTCCTGACCATTCTACTGTGAACATGCAGTTGAGATACAATCCTTCGACGCATGAACCCTGGCTGAAAATAGGATTGGCATAGTTTCCATAGAGGGTACCAGGGGCCTACGTCCATAACGCTCGGGAAACGACAGAGGGCACCATGTGAAGGGCTACGTCCATAACGCTCTGGGAAACGTCAGAGGGCACCTGGAGCTGGCGTCTCCGGAGGAGCGCACAGGTAATCATGGAAGTGTAAAGAAGCCCATACGTCAGGTATTGTTCTCCCCACCCCAATGCGTAGTATCATCATCTCCATGACTGATATGAACCTCTAGTAACCGCCAAGTCTTCTAACATGCAATACTATTGGCAGTTACTCCTATCCGTCGCACGCTCCATACGTATCGGTGGCCAGCCGACTACGCAGAAACGTGTCCTACATGTGACTCACATCACGAGATACAACAAGTGTCAAGGTTGTATGAGATATACCAATACCTCAAAATCAATGGGTGGTCACTAGACTAAGTCAATGCAAGAGAATAAATAAAGCAAGAAGAACGACCGATATAGTCGCTTCCACCCAAGTGTGACTTGGACGCACAGTTAAAATATCATGAAACAAATACTGAAAAATAACAACTGAAGATAAGAATATAATAGTCACAGAGTAGGGTGGCAAGGTATCTTGCCTGGTGGTGCAAAGTGGCAAGTCCAAGAGTAGCAAGTGTCAGCACCAAAACTCACAAATCACAGATGACTCCATACGCTGAAACAAACATAAAAAATGATCTCGGTGAAGAAGATATACCAAGGAAATGCCTGTCCAAAAGTCAAATTCTAGAACAGAGGCAAAATCGTAATTTCGGGTCAAAACGATGTCCGCCGTTGGACCCGCTTTGCACCGAAATGCGTGCCAAAATCTACGGTCTCTAAAGTTGTCAAACTACATGTCTATGATTTTAGTTTGAGGAGAGAAACTCAACGGTATGTCCAGTTTTGGATTTCGAGGAGCCGTGTACAAATTTGCCCGTTTGAGTGGGTCGTGGGCCCGCCAAAATTGGGTTCCGATTCGACCTTCTCAGAATCGAACCAAACTTGGCATGCAGAACCAAAATTTCGATCCGGACCTGTTGGCGTAAGTTTCGTCTCGATTCGACGACTGTACACGAAGTTATGGGCATGTTTGCAAAACGTCGATACGGGGGTATCTCGACGGATATGCGTTGGTTTCGTCATGCACACGTGACGAAACTGAGTTCCGTCAGTTCCCACACGTCCGCAACGTCCATACGCGCCTTCTGATGTGTATAGCGCACGACCATGTTACCCGGTTTGTCGGGGCGTACGTCGTATCGGAGAAAATTCTAAAATTTTATACAAATAATCACAGATTTTTCTCCAACTTCAACATCAGTTTATTTCTTACACGTTAATCGAAACGACGATCCAGAAGATGCGTTATGATCTCGGTTAGGTTGTCTTTTACTATTTTCAATTAGTTCCTATATTACTTTACTGTACAGCACGAAAATTGGCCGACAAGTTGTCGTTTTAAAATAGTTTTATAGTAATACAGAAAACAGATTTTTCTTCAACTTCGTCTCGATTTTTCGAGCAAGTTGATGGGTTGTTTCAAAATCCATCTGGAGGATCTCGAAGAGGGTCAAGTCTACTTTCCATAAAATTTTACGGATTGAAAATCGGTGCTACGAGTAAAAAGTTACGTCATCGGGAAGTAGGGTACCTTAAGTGGGAAAACTGCTCTGTGGGTGACGCGGGGCTGACTTTCGATGCTCCGTTCGTCACGCACAAAGCTCCGCCGCTGGTGAAACGAATTCTTAGTTGAAGAGGGTATAATCAGCCTCAACTTTCGTTTTGGAAGTTTAGGGTTTTGAGGTCTGTGGACGAAGTTATATTTATAGCAAGTTGGGGGCAAAAGCTAGTATTACTAGGATTCATAATACACCAACACATGAACCCACGGGTTGGGTTCAATTTACTCCGCTGCTTCAGCAGCATTGAGCGTGGGGGGGGGGGAGGGGGGCCCGCCCACCTAAGTGGGGGCGTTGACTTCTTTTTTTTTTTACTAATTATAACTAATACTTATATCATTTAAGCTACCAAAAAAATATCTAAAAATCACAATAAATTTCTAAAAATTTACAAATAATACCCAAAAATCCTAGAATTTATATTATTCCTAATTTAATGAGAATACTAACAAGCACACATATAATAATATATATATACACACATACTTTAATTTTACCAACAACTTAATAGTAAATAAATCCATAATTACTTAAATACGTAACAAAATTAATTTAATTTATAAAAAAAATCAATTATAAATTATGGGGGTTTACAGCGAGACCTGCTAGGGCATCGGCTTCAATGTTCTGGAGCCTGGGAACGTGTTCTATGAAGAACCCTTCCAAGGAAGAGATTATGTCAATCGCTATTTGGTGATAGGGGATCATGTCTTCATGGCGAACCTCGTATGAACCCCGAATCTGATTGACGATTAGCTGTGAATCGCCATATGCTTCGAGGTATTCTACCCCCAGCTTCTTCGCAAGTCGGAGGCCAACGACCAAAGCGTTGTACTCGGCCATATTGTTTGAGCAGGACTCCATGAGGGAGTAAGCCCGATTGATCACCAGCCCAGAGGAAGAAATCAGCACCACTCCGACTCCAGCGATAATATTGCCCTTGGGCCCCGTTCTGGAAGAACCATCGAAGAAAATTTATCATACGGTATCATGAGAGGCCATATTTGAATTGGCAACCTCATCTGGAATTTCTTCGTCTATTCTGGTTGATTCCGAACCTGGATGAGCCGCTAAAAAGTCTGCCAGAGCTTGACCTTTAACCGCTTTCTGTGGAACGAAGATCATGTGGTAGGGGGACAGTAGTATCGCCCAGGTAGCGAGGCGAGAGCTGAGTGCGCCCGGCTTAGTCATGAGGACCCTGAGAGGGTTGACTCTTGATATGACATGGATGGTTTGTCCCGTGACGTAGTGTCGCATCTTCTGAATGGCGAACACTAGAGCAAGACACTCCTTTTCTACGGCAGTATATCAGTGTTCTGGCCCCATCATCATTCGGCTGAGGTAATATATAGCTTGCTCATGGCCTGCATCGTTGTTTGCTAACAGAGCACCGAGAGAATGCTCCATAGCTCGTACATAGAGCAGGAATGGTTTTCCAGCAACCGGAGCCACCAGGACTGGAGGGTTCGTCAGATATTCTTTGATGCTGTCGAAGGCGCGCTGGCATTCTTTATCCCAAACGAAGGAGACGCCTTTCTTCATGAGGTGGGTGAATGGCTGACATCGCCCAGAGAGGTTAGAGATGAACCTCCTGATGTAGGCCAGCCTTCCTTGAAGGCCTCGGAGTTCACAGAGATTTCTCGGGGGACCTATCTCCATGATCGCCTTCGTCTTCTCAGGATCTATATGGATACCCTGGGAAGTAATGATGAAACCCAAGAACTTCTCGCTGGATACGCCCAAGAAGGATTTTATGGGATTCATCTTCAAGTTGTGCGCTCGCATCAGGTCGAACACTGTCCTCAGATCATGCAGATAATCTCCCTTAGAGCGGCTTTTGACAGCGATGTCGTCGACATAGCATTCTACTGTCTTGCGTAGGTGGTCTCTGAAGATGACGCTTATAGCTCTTTGATAGGTGGCACCAGCATTCTTTAAATCGAAAGGCATAACTGTGTAGCAGTATGTGCCAATTGGTGTCGGAATGATGTATGCTTTTCGTCATCAAGGAACATCTTGATTTAGTTGTACCCCGAGAAACCATCCATGAATGACATACGCTCGAAGTCGCAGGTGTTGTCAATCATGATGTCTGTGATAGGGAGGGGAAATTCATCCTTAGGACATGCCTCATTCAGGAATGTCTTCATCTCCTTCGTAGGCGTCGGCAAATGCCATATTGACGGACCAGACTTGCCTGAGCATGTCCCCAATGCTGACGTCTGAGTCAGAAGTTGGTGATCCGGTTGAGTGTGAATGCCAGTCGCATTCCTCATCTGAGCTTTCAGGGGTCGTTGCAGGCGTAACATAACCTAGCCCACATCTGGTTTTGTTGTAGTAATCTCGTGGTTTCTCAGCGGGGACCGGCAACTCTAAAGGCAACCGCCGACCAGTGCCGTAGTTCAAGCTTGGTGTAGTGTCACGACCCGGTCCCAATTTCTTGGGTCGAATCGGATCATGCCCAGCCTGTACCGTTGTTGAGACGACGGCAGTAAGCTGTATCACTCATGCAGGTAATCAACAACATAATTCTAATTGCCACAACTTAATATTTTGATAAATAAAACTTGTCCCACACAAAGTTACAACTGATTATAGAAATAGTCTTTTCAAACAACAACAATTGGAAATCGAAAATGACAACAGCTAAAAGATAGGTTCGTCATCTCCAAGTCCAGCACCATCTGGTAGCACAGCTAGATACAACTCAGGATCATAATAACTACTAATCAGTAGCTCTGCATCATCAATAGGACCTAAAAATATAGTCTCCAGTCAGGAGGGAGCAAAGTATAGTTCATGATAATTTAACAATTGAAATAATAATAGAGTTGTGCATTTTTAAACAATTTGAAATAAATAGTTTTCCAGCAGTTAAAACATTGTGATGTGAATAGGCAATGAATATGACCGGATTGGGTTGTACAGTTGTATCCTATTGATACGATATAGCTTATTCTCGTGTGTATGAGGGGTAAGCTAACACAGTCATTATACTATTTTGGATGTGGTCATACTCATTACACTACTCCCCAGTACCCAACAGTTAATCAGTCAATGCTCTCAGAGAGAGTTTCAGATCATACCCTTGTTTTTACATGAGGTACTTAGATCGGGAACTATACAAATAAAGGGGCAGTCTCCCGGTGTCGGAGTCGAGATCAACTTCTTCTACGCTGAAAGGCTGTGGATCATTCTTCCGGCCAAAGATGATTGGATGATCCCCTCCCTCGACTATGTTCTAAGCATCTTCCACTGGAGTAAGTTGGTTTGCGGTATAGACATTTGTCACCTGTGTGTGCAGGTGGATGCCTATACCATGTTTCATGGCATACATTATACAAAGCTTATCAAGCTCGAGGTAATTCAAAGATAGCCCTTTATTGATGAAATAAGGTATCTTTTCTAGCGGGATTACATCGTCTGCAGATGGAACATCAGTGTGAGCAGCCACATATTTGTCCAGCTCTAGTTCTGCTTCAACCACCCCCTGTGTAGATTAGGAGGATGACTTGGGCAGCTTAATCATCAGGGGCTCCGCTGGTGGGGCAGAACGTGGAGTCGTTGGCGAACTAGCGACTCCCTGTTTGGCGCTTGATATAAGGCGGGGAGTTATTGGCTCGCTAGGAGTCCCCAACTTCGTATTGGGCTGACGATTCATCTTGGGAAGACGTATCGTTATTGGCTTGTCAGAGGGTTTGAGCTTCTCTGTTTGTGGCTGGCCGGCTCTTGGTAGCCTGATGGTCAGTGGCTCTGTTGTGGGTTTTGGCGCTTGGCCAGACCTTGGCAGTCGGATTATCATTTGCCCCTCTTGTGCCGAGAGACTGATTGTATCCTTACGCAGAGCGGCCGTAAGGGGTACGGTCTTGCCAGGTTTGCGAGCTTGAAGGTGGAACGTCAGATGTTCTTCTGATCCCGTTGCTGTCTCAGTTTGAGCTTGCATATCTCCTTCGACAAGGTGCCTCTTCGACTTCGCGTACAAGCAAGAATCCAAGTAATAAGACTCGACCCCTTTGAAGGGATCAATGTCGGCAAATTCTGTTTTCACGAAGCCGTGCTTATCGACGTACTTGAAGCACTGGTGCAGTGTGGAAGGCACGATCATGTAATCGTGTATCCAAGGATGCCCCAGGAGAATATTATAGGAAGTGTCCGTATCTATGACATAACAAGTCACTTCTGACTGCAGATCACCGATTTGGCACTTCAAGCGAATCTTTCCGATTGGGTAGCTTCTGCCCGAATTGAAACCACTGATGGCGGTGCTTGTCAGCGTCAGGCGATGCATGGGGATGCGAAGATGGTACAACAGACTCTTCGGGATGATGCTTATGGAAGAACCGGGATCAATGTGCATCTGATCCACCTTTACGTCACCGATGTACCCATTGTAATACAACGGACGATCATGCAGGTTGGTTTTAATAAGCATATCCTGCGGAGTGAAGACGATGTTGGGCATTGCACCTATGCAAGCGCTGTCCTGGAAATCTGCAGGCGAGTTCTCCCCCATGAGATTGGACTGAGCCAGATATGCGTTGGCATTCTGGAGTGCCTCGCTCAATACGACGCGAACGTCTTTGGAGAGTCTCAGAAGCTCGTATAGTGATAATTTGGTCGGCGTGTTGGCCAATTGTGGCAGGATGTCAAAGTTGTAGGACTTTTCCAGCCCCTGAGGCACCTCTTTTCGGAGCGACTTGTCAAAGCGAGTCACCTTCGGCCTAGGCTTGTCGGTCGTCGAAGGCTGAGAAGGTCCTGGGGCATCAGCAGCTGTCGGCTGATGATCTTTAGCCGAGTTACCCGGTGGAGGTTGTGTTTGTGCGCCGGATCGGGTAACAACAGTAGTAGCTTCTTCGACTTCTGCCGAGAT
The DNA here is from genome assembly GCA_029216955.1 of Iris pallida. Taxonomy (NCBI): domain Eukaryota; kingdom Viridiplantae; phylum Streptophyta; class Magnoliopsida; order Asparagales; family Iridaceae; genus Iris; species Iris pallida. The sequence continues at coordinate 19,264,110 of JANAVB010024997.1, forward strand.
TGTACGGCCTGACTTGACTCTCCCACTTTTCTTCTTGTTGGAAGCGGGTGGTGTGAACTGAGTTACTTTCGGTACCAGGTCCGGGTGGACCCACATGACCTCCCCTTGTGATGTGGTAAGGGGCACTAGACCAGCAGCCTGGTCTCGGGGAGGTGGAAGGTTAGCGACTTCCATTCTCGCCCTAGGGACGGGCATTACTCCATCTTTGGTCTTTGTTGAAGGAAAGCTGCCAAATTGTACTGACACCATGTTGGCTGCTACGGTTACCTCTTCGAAATCAATAGACAAGGCCTTAGAATCGATGAGATGCTGGATGTTTCGCTTCAGTTGGTAGCAGTCTTGCGTAGCATGATGGACATAGCGATGATAGTGACTGTACTTGGGGCCTTCCATTTCGGCAGGACGAGGTTCACGTCTTGGAGGAGGGAGCTGGATTCGACCTCCGTGTATGAGCATGTCCAAGATGGGCTTAATATGACTGTCTTCAAAGGAATAGGTCATCTGAGGCCACTACTTCTCTGCCGGCTTCGGTTCAGGCTTCGAAGCAGTGTCGGCCACCATAGCTTATTTTCCCTTCTTATCTCAATTGCTGGAGGGGTTACCACCATTGTTGCTGTTGGCGTTAGGGCGTTTGCCCTTGTCCTCTCCTTCCGAGACGTGTAACCCCAGTTGGCGAGCTTTCTTCAATTTGTCTTCTGCGCTAGTGGCGCTGATAATGAAAGTCTTCCAATCCTTAAACTGACTTTCGCCTATCCAGAGGCTTATTGTGGGAAGCAGTCTCTTTTGGCAAATTTCTATCAAAGAGGAATCGGGGTTACCGGAAGGCAACTTCATCGCGGTTTGACAAAACTGCTCGATATAGTTCCTTGTCAGCTCCTTTTCTCCCTGAACAACGTCCATAAGGGTGGATATTATCACGTCTTGTCCTACTTCGTAGAACCTCTCCAGGAACATACGCTTGAAGCTGGCGAAGGAATGGATGCAGTTGTCCGACAAGTTGCGGTACCAGTCAAAAGCGACTCCTTCCAACGCTCCAATGAACAGCCGCATGAGAATGGCGTCGTCATGAGGCAGATGGTCGGTTGTGACTTCGAAGTAGGTGATGTACCTTTTTACAGATGTCTTTCCATCATATGGATTGATGTTGAATGATTTATATCTTGGTGGGAAGGGTACATCTCTCCATGCAATAGGATACGGTTGTCTTATCCTGAGGTCTTGGCAGTTTTCTCGGGCGTGGAACATGGCCTGAAGCTCCTGGACCTCTCTTCTTGCCTCCCTGGCCTCGTCTGCAGCGGTGGGAGCCGATATTGTCGGAGGATTATTGTCCGGGTTTGGTGCAGCGGAGTTTGCGTCCGCATTAACCGTAGGACCCAAGCTTGTTTGGCCAGGCGTCATCCCTTGCAGAGTTGGAAGGGCCGCTTTGATCTCGTCCACAGACTTGACCAAGACGTATAGTATGGCCTCCAGAGTGTCGATGTGTTGGCGATCACTTGAGCCATCTTGGTCGTCGTTTGTCATGAATGCCGTCCTCACACGAGCCGAAGTAGAAGGGACGGTGGATGACGTGCCCTCTGAGTCATACCCCTGGACAGAGAAGTCGTCGGGGTATGTGGGAATGTTTTCCTCTGGTTCGGACTCAGAAGGAATAGTACCCCCATCTTTAGAGCTTGCCTCGTCTTGAGAGTCGCGAACATCCTCGGGGACGTCGACACCTGTTGCATCTGTTGGGAGAGTAGTTTCCCCAGGCTCATCTCCTTGGAATACCGGATTGTCATGGATGTTCGGAGGAATGCTACCCCTGGTTCCAGTGACCCCCAGTGACGTGGATGATGAATATCCCAATGTAGTAGATTTCGTCTTCGAACGGGTACCTTAGAAAACTCCGGTGGCAGGCAACCGCTTAGATGATAGTTTCTTGGTCACAGTGGTTGAAATCTTTGGGCTGGAGATATTTGTTTTCTTTCCTCTCCCGCTACCAGGGATCCTTTGAGCAGAATTGCAGAAGGCGATGAGAAGTGCCTCGTCTCCTGAGCCTGGCTGTTGCAGTCATTGGAAGACAGATCGCCGCTCCTCTTGTGTGGTTGCCTTACTGCAGCAGCAGTTGACAATAACTTGAGTGCAGTGGTGTCCAGGGAAGGACTCTCTGCACACTGAGGCTTCTTCTCTTTCTTTGCGCTTGTGACAGATCACGTCATGTAAGTCAGGTACATCTCGAGCAACTCGTGAAACCCGAGCATCCAAGTGTATTGGCACCATGTTTGCTCCCTGATTGTTGGGAGACTTTTGGAAACCACTCTGTCCGTTTACCGTCGGGGGCTGGACTCGAGTGGTTCGGTACAACTTTCCATCGGAGGCCCGTATAACAGTAAGCGGAGCGCTCGGATGGTCAGAGGTTGGGACAGCTGACTGAGCTCGCCGAGCCCGTGCTGTCCTAGACTTCTTCATTCTAGCACCCGAGGGTACATAGTAGGAAGAGTCCAAATGGTGTCGCAGAGAGTCTGGAACATGTTTCTGGGCGTACCTGGAGTCCTGACCGCATGAGAGGCGATCGAAGACTAACCGCGAGCCACATGGGCAGACAGTATGTGGCTGGGATTAGTGGCCATGCAGGCTGTCTGCATGTGGCTATCCTTTGTGGCCGCATGAGCTTTCTGTATGTGACTAGAAACGGTGGCCGCATGAACCTCTGGGATGCGACTGGAATTCATGGCCGTGCAGGCTGCCTGCATGCGGCCGTTAGTTCTGGCCGTATGGACTTTCTGCATGCGGCTGACTTTTGTAGCCGCATGAGTTTTTTCCATACGGTTGGCAGTTGCGGCCGCATAAGCCTTCTTCATGCGGCTGGCGCCTTTATGCGGCTCAGACTGTATTGAGTTCCTCTTTGCCCCTGTAAGTCCAGCATCATAGTATTTTCTTCTGCCGGACTTGGGGACAGCAGAGTCCTCTATGGTCTGAAGTGGAGCCGTAAGAGGGTCTTTTTCGCCGTCTTGTGCAACAGAGAGTACTCCCTCGAGAGCCTGGGGAGGAGCGAATGATTTGGGCCTCCACTCCCTGTGGGTCTTCTTCGCACGGGCTTGTCGCTGGATCGGGCCAGCGCTCCCGTCGGAGAGCATTTCTTCAAACGCCTGCTGATCGAACCGAGCGACCAGCATTTGTTGAGTGGAGCCAAGTTTGGCTGCGTCCGATTGCATCACCAACTCCTCAGTCGTGGAGAAGTTTGTCCCCAGTAGAGTCGCCATCGTATTTGCCATTGATTGTAAAAGTACAGAATAATTATATAGGAGGATTGAACTTAGAGTCACAGTACAAACTCGCTCGTACAAAGAAAGCCTAGGGAGGAAAGCCTAGGTACATCAATCTAAGTACAATTATTTATTTTTGATTCTGGGGGACGACGGTAGAGGCTCGGGAAAGCGACGGCAGCTCTGTCTTACTCCTTGGACGATCGGACGTAGCCTTGGCTCTGGTAAAGAAATGCTCTCAGGATGCCCGGGAAGAATCCTCTGTGCAAGCCTTTGTCTCTCTGTGCTCTCTTTTCAGATTTCTCTAGGTTCCATCACTCAGACCTTTTGCAAAGGAATGGCACCTTGCTATTTATAGAAGTGGGGGGTGTAATCATTAGGGTTTATGATGATTCCCTCCTTGAAAAGTCGGTGGCCAATCATCAGGACCATTAATTTTGATCACAACGAATCTGGGCAATTAATGTGGATTGTACGAAATCTTATGGGCAATTAATATTGATTACCATGAATTTTGATAGGCTTGGATCTCCTGCCACGTGTTCGATTTGTCTGATCTGATTTGATTTAGGATAATTATGCTGGTTGTAACAAATCTGAGTTTGTTATGATTTGCTAGCAGCCATAATTCCGAAGAAGATAAGAATGCCACGTATCTCAGCTGTTGCGAGGACCGCCACGTGTCACAACTGTCTTGAGTGGAATGTACTGACAGAGCCGCATAAGTACAGTTTCTAAGTAAACCGCATACGGGTGGCCCCTACAATCCTAGTCGTATGAAGGTAGCAGCCGCATGAGGGTAGCAGCCGCATGAAGGAGACAGCCGTATGAAGAAGATAGCCGCATGAAGGATGCAGCCGCATAAAGAGGACAGCCGCATGAAGGATGCAGCCGCATGGAGAGGACAGCCACATGGAGAGGACAGCCGCATGAAGGATGCAGCAGCATGAAGAGGACAGCCGCATGAAGGATACAGCCGCATAGGGGTACTTGGGACTTGACGGATCCTGTTAGTTATAGAAGATTTTCTTCTTTTTCCAAGGGACACGCCATCATTATTTCAGCTTTATGGCAGAGCTGTCATTCATTGCGTCAGAGCTGTCATTCATTATGTCAGAGCTGTCATCAGAGCAATTAATTGGGAGACTGCTTTATGGCCAGTTGTAGAAGCGGACAACGTATGGCCACGTGTCTTTGCCTGAGCCGCATGGTGCTGTTGGGGAGTTCCTAACCGTATAAAGTTCTGAAGGGTTCCTGAGCCGCATAAGGCTCTTTCTGTTTGGAGCCGCATGGACTTTTCTTGTCCTTTTCCATGCTTCTACAAAGATATATAGTAGTTTGAAACAGCTAACACAACAAGACAGTGAGCCGTGATATTAACATCTCTAGGGTCTCGTTTGGTTCGCAGAAGGGAATGGAAATAAAATCAACTTCCTTGGTATTTTGTTTTCTTTAGGAAATTACAATTTCTATTGATATTCATTTACGATGTTTGAAAATGCCAAGAAAATTGGAAAAGAAAGAGAATACTTCAAGGTTGGAATGTGATTTCTTGCTTGGATGGATGAAATTATTTTCTTCTCTAATTTTTCTTCAATTAGAATTCACTTTACTTTCCACCTTAATTTCTTTAGGAAAGTAATGACTTTCTTTTTTCAACCCTTGATTTTGTGAACCAAATGAGGCCTAGGAGTAAAACGGAAACCAATCTAAGTGTTGTTGGTAACGAGGCTTCTTCCTTCATAAATAGCGTGACAAGCACGCCAAGGAGATTTTGAGGAAGGATTCTGGATGGCGTCCAAAATAACGTTGCAGTCACCTTCGACGATTGTGTCGATTTGGCCACTTTATTGTATAATTCGAAGGCAAGCCGGATGCCAAGAGCTTTTGATTCAATAGGTGTCCCTCCAAGTTGAAATGCCATGATCGCTCTGTGAAAGCAATCCTTGTTGGGTAGGTCATACCTTTAGATATTTTTAGGTTATGAAGATGTATTGACATCGACTCACTTTCTGGACCATAAAAAAGTTTTAACAAGACACCCACATCGGGTTGGTTATACATTTAGATATATTTTCACGGCCCAAAGATGTATCAACATCGATTCATTTTTTTGCCAACTATAATTTTTGTTCCACTTGGTTTTTCCAATCAAGATTTTGGTGAGGTACATCTACATTAATACATCCCCATAAATTTGAGTCAACATGTTCTAAAAACTGATCATAATCATCACTGAAGATGGAACGATTCCTTGATCATCCCTGATGATTGATTGATGTATATTTAATATTGCTAACTCAATGGTAACTGCAAAAAACACTGCCATTGATTATACAATAGAGTGATGATTTGTAACAGCCATTCAAGTCTTCGTATAAATTTATAATAGCAATTCCTTTCATTTTCTCATTATCAAAAGAGATTTCTCTCTCTTCTTTCTTATATATGTTAGTATAAATTCTCAAACTCTGTATTTAAATTCTGAAATTAAAATATAAATAAATAAATGATACCGAGGCTTGAACTTGGTTCAATGTCCTTAAGACAATATTCGCCCCGCACTGGTGCTTACGGTTTAATGGCAATTAGTCTCCCAGGATACAACGGTTCTTTCCTTCGGTAGCAGCACTTTACACCGTAGGAACTCGTCGAAGCAACGCTGGTTGTCTCTCTCTCTCTCTTAGACTAACTAATGTAATATGGATGAATTGAATGAATTCTTGAATGCTCCAAACACATGTGTATTTATAGAAATAAAGAGACACGATGGAAAGGGCACACCTTTCCAATAAATAGATTCGTACACCTTTTCCAATGAAAAGATTCGTACACCTTTTTATAGATTCGTTGATAAAAAATTGATATTATTATTATAACAAATATACATTCACATTTTCCAACAATCCCCATATGAATGAATATTTGACTGTGTACAATGCAGACACAATACAGACACCTTACAGACAAGATACAGACATAAGAGAGAGAGAGAGATCATTTGAAAAGTTATTGTACCAGGATAGATAGATTTTGGCCTTGAACCTTCCTTTGTAAATATTTATCGAGTTTACTAGCTATCTAGTGAACATGATGTCTTGAACTGTTCAGCTTTTTGTTGTAAACTTGAGTCAATAAATATCACACAACTTCTTTCCGACCAATATTGCTTCTATTGTTGTGTTCATTTTGGCCCTAAACATATGCCTGGTTTCATAAGTGTTCTTAGAGAATTCAGCCTTATAATTCTCATAGAAGTGGCCCACTTCCACACTCATATAGGTGACTTCGTAATAAGAGTATCCTGCTATAATCCACTTGAATTTCAAGTCATAGGAATCATTAAAAGCAATGCTTACCCTAATTTTTTTTGCAGGCGACACTACTATTTGTCATCCTAGAGAATGGGATGAGTATTTAAATACTCGTCAGTGTCATTTAAGAATTTTACATAATTAGATTGTCCCTTTGAACCTAGATCTTGGGATCTCCAGTCAACTAGGTTGGGTTTTCCTTTATTGAACTTCTTTTATCATAGGCTTTAAGTCCATTCCCCTCGATGACTTATATACTTGCTCTTTTGTCAAACCTTTAGTTAGTAGATCCGCAAGGTTTTCCTTTGATTTTACATAATCAATCATGATTATGCCATTAGAGAGAAGTTGTCTAACGGTATTATGACGTCTTCGAATGTGTCTTGATTTTCTGTTATAAATATGACTGTGTGCCCTACCGATAGCAGATTGACTATCACAATGTATACATATTGCTGGTACGGGCTTTGGCCATATTGGAATGTCCTCCAAGAAATTTCGAAGCCACTCTGCTTCTTCACTTGCTTTATCCAAAGCTATGAATTTAGATTCCATAGTTGATCTGGCTATGTACGTTTGTTTTGAGGACTTCCACGATATTGCTGCACCTCCAAGTGTAAAGACATATCCACTTGTAGATTTTAAGTCTTTAGTATCAGATATCCAATTTGCATCATTGTATCCTTCGAGTACAGCTGGATATTTAGTATAATGCAATCCATAGTCTTTAGTGTATCTTAAATATCTGAGTACTCTAATAATAGCCTTCCAGTGATCTTTTCCTGGATTACTTGTGTATCTGCTCAGTTTGTTAACTGATTGAGCTATGTCTGGTCGCGTACAGTTTGTGACATACATAAGGCTCCCAATTATACTAGAATATTCTACTTATGAGATACTTTCTCCAGTATTCTTCTTTAAATGTAGATTTAAATCTACTGGAGTTTTTGCAATGTTATTATCATTTTGATTATGTTTTTCTATAATCTTCTCAATGTAATGAGATTGGGATAATACTAGCCCATCTGGTGTTTTAGAAATCTTAATTCCTAATATAACATCTGCAATTCCCAGATCTTTTATGTCAAAGTTTTTGATTAAGATCTTCTTTGTCGTGGATTATGTTATTATTACTGCTTATTATTAGCATATCATCTACATATAGGCATATATTGACATATCCAGTTTCTGTATTTTTAGAATACACACATTTGTCACACTCATTGATCTTGAATCCATTTGACATCATTACATTGTCAAACTTTTGGTGCCACTGTTTCGATGCTTGTTTAAGTCCATATAGAGACTTAACTAGTTTACACACCTTCCTTTCTTTACCTGCTACTAGGAATCCTTCTGGTTGATTCATGTAGATTTCTTCTTCTAGATCACCATTTAGAAAGGCAGTCTTTACATCCATTTGATGTATTTCAAGATTGTGCAATGCTGCTATTGCAATTAACATCCGAATTGACGTTATTCTTGTTACTGGTGAATATATATCAAAATAATCAATTCCTTGTTTTTGATTATATCCTTTGACAACCAGTCTTGCTTTATATTTATCAATAGTTCCATCAGCTTTCATCTTTCTCTTAAATATCCATTTGCAGCCTAATGGCTTACATCTTGGAGGAAGATCAGCTAATTCCCATGTATGGTTTTGCATAATGGACTCTATTTCACTATTTATAGCTTCTTTCCAAAGTGGTGCCTCTGGTGTAGACATTGATTCTTTGAAAGTTTGAGGCTCATTTTCTAACATGAATGTTAGAAATTCAGGTCCAAAGGTCTTTGATGTTCTAGACCTCTTACTGCGTCTAGGCACATCTTCCTTATCGGCAAATTCATTATCCTGCATCACTTTGACCAGTATGTCTAATGTCATCATAATTTCTTTTTAATGTTTCTCTTTCATGTATCTTCTTACATGGAAAGATATTCTCAAAGAAAGATGTATTCCTAGATTCAATAATTGTATTATTATGTATCTCCGGAATGTTCGACTTATGTACGAGAAACCATAAGCAGAACTGTTTTCAGCATATCCTATAAATATGCCGTCAAAGGTCTTAGGACCTATCTTGACCTTTTTAGGCAAAGGAATTGCCACTTTTGCAAGACATCCCCACACTTTGAGGTATTTATAGGAAGGTTTCTTTCCTTTCCATAATTCATATGGCGTCTTATCCTTTTTCTTGTGGGGCACCTTATTTAAAAGATAGTTGGCTGTAAGTACAGCTTCTTCCCACAAATTATCTGGTAGTCCTGAACTTAATAATAAAGAATTCATCATTTCTTTAATTGTTCGATTCTTTCGTTCAGTGATACCATTAGATTGTGGTGAATATGGTGCAGTAGTTTGGTGTATAATTCCATATTATGCACAGAATCCAGCAAAAGGTTCTTTATATTCACCACCTCTATCGCTTTTAATAACTTTAATCTTTCGATTAAGTTGATTTTCTACTTCAGTTTTATAGTGTTTGAACATATCTATTACTTCATCTTTTGATTTCATAAGATAGACATAGCAATAACGAGTACTGTCATCAATGAATGTGATAAAGTACTTTTTTCCATTTCTCGTTTGTATGCCTTTTAGATCACATACATCTGTATGGATTAAATCCAACGTTCCGGTATCTCTTTCAACCGAATTTTGAAAGGATGTACGGGTTAATTTTGCTTCTGCACATATTTCACACTTATGATTTGAATCTATTACAGATCTAGGAATTAAGTCCATGTTCATGAGTTTCCTGATTGAATCATAATTAACATGACCTAATCTTCCATGCCACATATGAGAGGACTCAACGATATAAGAAGAATTAATCATCTTATTAGGCATAATAGTCATTACATTCATTTTGAAAAGGCCCTCCTTAAGGTAACCCCTCCCCACATAAACTCCACTCTTGGTGAGTACAAATTTGTCAGATTCAAATATTAATTTAAACCCATGCTTACTTAACATAGATCCAGAAATCATATTCTTCCGAATATCAAGTACGTGCAGAACATTGTTAAGCTTCAGTTCCTTTCCTTACGTCATTTTCAGAATGATCGTCCCTTATCCTTCAACCTTTGATGATGAAGAATTTCCTATGAAGAGTTTCTCGCCTTGGTCGATGCTTTGGTAGGTATTGAACATCGCCTTTTCAGCACATATGTGGCGGGTAGCGCCAGTGTCGACCCGACACTCTCTTGGGTTGCTCCTACCATGTTCACTTCAGAAACAACTGCCGTCAAAACTAGGTCGTCAACACCCTTAGCCAGACGCTCATCTTCAATCATATGAGACTGGTGAGGACGTCCCTTGTTTTTGTTCTTGTTGTAATTGTTGTAGTTGCAACTATGACAATCTGCAACTTTATGTCCCATTTAATTGCATACGTGACATTTACCTTTGAACTTTTTATAGTTCCCTTGACCGGAATAGGTTCCTTGACCGGAGCCTCCAATGTATTTGCGTTTTTTCCCTTTTTGTCCTGTTTCTAAGACATTTGTCCTGGCTTCTATAGAAGAGATTTTTTTCAGTGCTCCTGTTATTCTCTTCTATTTTAAGCCTGACAATTAGGTCTGCCAACGGCATGTCCTTACGTTTATGTTTCAGATAGTTCTTATAATCCTTCCAGAGAGGCGAAAGTTTTTCAGTCACAGAAGCTACCTGAAACGGTTCACATAAGGCCATACCTTCGACAACCAGTTCATGGAAAATACATTACAAGTCTTCAACTTGACTTGCCACTGATCTGGAGTCAACCATGCGGTAGTCCAGAAATTTGCCTACTACAAATTTCTTCGACCCTGCATCTTCTGCCTTATATTTCTTGTCCAAAGCATCCCAAACTTCTTTTGTAGTCTTCAGTGAACTGTAAACATTCCATAGATGGTTGTCCAGTCCACTTAAAATGTGGTTACTGTAGGACCGATTGTAGGAACGAGTTATAAAGCGCAATACTCTAGAGGGGGGTAAATAGAGTAGGCAGCGGAAATTAACTATTTAAAAATGTTAGTAACAAGATCACAGATAATATATCACAGATATGTAAATGAAAAGTAGAGAGTAGAGAGCAAACGCAAACACAAGGATGTATACTGGTTTCCCTCTTGTGAGGACTAGTCCAGTCGGAAGAACTCTAGCTTCCAGTTGAATCTACTATGGAAAATCACCACAAGTTTTCATCCGAAGTTCTTACAACTTCTACAACGCGAGCTTTGATCCGAAGTACTCGACCAACTTCAATTGTGAAGTGTCTAACTTCAATCAAGCCTCTGATTACAATCACTCAGAAACTTTTCGACCGTACCGCACTGGCAAATCGACTAGAGGATTGTAACTGACTTGGGATTTGAAAATGAATAGCTCAGAATACTTTGGAAGAAGTAGTAGGCTTATAGAGAAGAGATATGAAAGTGAAGGTGAATGAGTGAATTGAAATAATCGAAATCCTTCTCTATTTAGAGTTTTTTCAAAGGCAGAATTCTGACAGAATTCGGGCAGAATTCGGGCAGAACTCTATGAGAAAATCTCGTTGGGATCAGTAACTGCAGGAAGACCAAGTTCAAAAAGCAACATTCACTAACCGAACTGGGGCCGAACTCTGGCCGAATTCGGGCCGAATTCTGCTAGGGTTCTGTTAGGGTTTTTGCAAATAAGTTTTTGGGCTTTTTGAAAAGTCAAACAGTTAGGAAGTAGTTTGGGCTTTTGTAAGTGGACTTGTTTTCAAAATAAAAGGGTATTTTGAAAACGTTTCTTGGGTAGCCTATTTGCCAGTATGATGCAGTATACATCGTATTCCTAGACTCAATAAATATAAAAAATTACATTGATAAAATAGAAAAACCAAGAGCCCTTTGATGACGCCTTTTTTCAAATATTTGAGCAAACTTGAAGACGCCTTTTTCACTTGACGGCGGTCGTCCAAAGATAAACAGATCTGGAAATCTGAATACCTTTCGGGGACTTCGCCACCGAACCCGTGACGGGGGGTGCTGCCCCCTCGACCCCTGTCCGCTGACCGGACAGCGGAACCCCCGATGCGAGGCCCCGGATAGGTCGTTAGGCATTTCAGAGAAATTTTCTTGTGTAACGCCGTCTTTGGCCCATTGTATATGTCCTGATTTGATCATGTTTGATCATGCTTACAGCATGTCTACAAATACATATTAGACAAACAAAACCAATATGATACAAGCATAGCAATATTATATAGAACATTTAGGACAATGCTAATTTTAAGTAGCAACATGATAGTGATTACATGAATATTAGTGATGTCATTATGTTAAACTTAATTGATTAGCCATATTCAAAAATATGATATAATCATTGGGATAATAATCTCCCTCTTTTTGATTATGGCAAATCCTTTAAGTTTAATATATATACAATAGATGCATGTATCACTAATAAACACATAATACTAGAATATTGTGTGCTGACTTAAACTTATTTCTCCCCCTTTGACATGATAAAAAAAAGAAGCTCCCCCGTAATTAGAGCTAAAATGAACTTAAGCATAAGTAAAACAGGAAAGCAAAAATAATCATGATCAAGGATTAGGAGAACAGGGTAAAAAGTTTAGAAAATTATAACTAAAGAATAAAATCTTGTCAAAAAAATAGTTGGTTGAACTTTTAACAAAGAACACTGAAATCAAGCAATACATAGTTTACCAACTAAAAATCCAAAATGACATTCAAAACACATTTTGTTCATCATATTATGTTTTGAAATAGACCAAAAAATATCAATATAGTAGGAGTCAATCATTAGTCGTAAATAAATCATGAGGAATAGAAATTCGCAGATCTAGTATATAAAAAAAATAAAAAAAATAATGAGACTTTTAACAATGATCACAAAAAAAAAGTATGATTCATAATTTGCCCATACAAATTAGTGAATCAATTCCATAAAGAGTACAATCATCGAAAAAAGATCAAAATAAGTATACTAGAATCTATGCAAAATCTATACCAAAGTTCATGCATTTGAATTCAATTACCTTAGCATGATATATGTATATCCATTAGATAAACATGAAGGTAATGAAGACAAAATACTGGAGAAGGAGAAATTCAGTCGACTTGAATGCTCCCCCGCAAAGTATGATTAGTCTAAATATAGATAATCATGAACTTTGAGATAAAATCTCAATAAGAAATGCCAAAAGTAATTTTAAACTCAATCAAATAAGGATAATTAAATATATTTTTGGCAAGATAACTTTTAGACACTCAAAAATGAGAGAATTAAAAATAATAATAATCATATATTCTCTCATAAAACTAATACAAATCCAAATATCATGAATAACTCAACAAGATATTTTAAGTAAAAGAATATATGTCCGTGATGAACTAGGTATACCACATATTAAGGGCATAAAATAATTGAAACAATTAATTAGCTCCCCCTTAAAATATGCGTATATAGTTCAAAAATAATTTATATGCATAAAATAGATAAAATAAATAATCACAAGATCTAAGGGATATCCAAGATATGCATCTTTTCTTTCCTTTGATCAAATGCATATAAAATTTCAAACTCAAAACAAATATCATCTTTAGGCAAAAAGAAATATCCAATAAATAAATGCTTAAAGATGAACAAAGAAAATATATCTCCAATATATATATAAAAGAAATATTTCAAGACATTAAAAGCTTTTGAAAACTGTCTTTAATAATAACATTTGAGTACCGGACAAATTCAATAAAACAAAAAGAAATCAAAAAGATTTATCAAAAAAATATGGAATTTATTACGATAAACTGTCTTAGTAAATATTTGAATGCATCCATTTAGTCCTTAGACTGAAAGCTGGCGATTCGAATCACGGAAATAATTTCAATAAAAGAATCCATAAATCATAAATAAATCCATTTGAACAAATAAACATAACTAGATAAATGTCCAAAGAAAAGTGTATTATAGATATATGGCATGTCAAGGGGATAATTGACTTGAAACAATTAACTACTTGTAGCCTCCCTTTCCGAAATTTTTTTGAAAATATTTTTTATTATTATTTATTTGTTTTAAATAGTGATTTTAGATTATTATAAATAATTATTTAGTTAATGATTACGGTAAATGATTTTAATCATGGTTGATAATCAGAGTACCAAACGCCTAGGAATAATGGCACGGATAGTGCAGTGGCGTGCTTTGACTAGTGTTTAGCCATAGTAGGGGAAGGCCGAGCCATAGTGACGTCCTAACTAAGAAAACCAAGCCAAGTTGCGACTTAACCCGTACCGAAGATTTGATTTATTAGTTAATTATATTATTGAGTTTTCGGGAGACCGGTTGTACCAAACCAGTCTGGACTGGACCCGAACTGAGCCGAGCCCATGTAGTCATGCGACCCGTCCAAAAACGTTCATGTTGATATATTGCGGGTATGATTGTGTCGTATTTCAGTTTGATGATTTAATGCATGTTTTATATATTTTATTACTAATATTATAGATATTAACATTAATAATATTCAATGATAATTGAATAAATAGGCCTCCTACATTTTAGGATGATTAGACTGTGCCTAAATGGTATATATGCCATTACGAGTTTATTGAATTTTGTTACTATTATTATTATTATTATTATTATTATTAGCATTATTATTATCATTTTATTATGGTTGTGGAGAATAAACTATTTATTATTATTTATTAATAATTTATTCCTTATCAAAAGAATGAAGATTGTATATGTGTATATAAATATATGAGTGTATGAATATAAATATATATTAAATAAATGCGTGCATATATATATAAATATAAATATGTATATGTATTTGTGCGTGTATATATATAGAGATATATATGTGTATATATATATATAAATAGATTATATATATATACGTATTTGTGTATAAATAGATTATATATATATGTAATCGTGTATACGTATTTGTATATATATATGAAAGTATATATATACATGTATATATATATATATTAGTTGTAAATATATATTAGTTGTAAATAGAAAAGGGATTAAGAAATAGATAATAGAAAAAGAATTAGGAAACAAATAGAAAAAAAGAAGAAAAGAAGAAGAAATGAATATAAGCTTAGCAGCCCAGCTGCCAAGCCCCAATCTGGAGCGGCCCACAGGTCGAGTTCCCCACTGTAGCAAATTTTCTTCCCCCCCCGCACACGATCCAGCCCGACCTGTGTAAGCAAAACCCGAGTGGTTAACACCCCAAGCCGAGAGTATTAAACCGTGCGTATAGCAAGAAGCGGCGGAGAGAAAGAGTTCCAAAACCCAAACCCTAATGCAGAAGCCCAAGCTCCAGTCGACCTCCCATCTCTGGGCGACCGTGCGCGCTGCCCTGGGCCGCCGCTGACCGCCGAGGATGGCCGGACACGCGCTCGACAGGCACAGCCGCGCGCAGCAAAGGCGGGAGCCCCCAAACATTGAAGTATGATTTCTCTCTAGGTATTTCTCCAATCTTCGATCCGTAAATTGCCACAGAGAGCCTATTAGACCCTTTTCCAACCCCTTCATATGGATTTTATTCTAAGATAGTCGAAACCCTAGAAAATCAGCGCGAACATCGCCCAAAAAACTGTCCCAAAACAGGACAGAAATTAATCCCAGATACCCAACTTGGAAGGCGATTTCTCGCCAAACCATAAACCAATTCGAAAATATATTTGAAGGAAATTGTTGACAACATATAGGACTTCGCAACGTATTTTGTATTTTTGAATTTCATTAATTACATGCAGAGAAAACAGTTTTCAAAGTTGAGAAATTATCTATGTAAAACAGTTTAGAAATTATGAAAAACCCTTCCACACGACGTCCGTCCCGCCACTCCGGGCGGCGTGGTCGCGCACCGAAGGCATCGAAAGCTGCATAACAGCTTCATGGTCGTGTGGACTTTGACGGAATTCAAATTGGTCGCGTGTGCGCGACGAATTTGATACGTATCCGTCGAAATTTACCGTATCGTGCACTTTGCAAATTTCTCAATTACTTTATGCACGTTCGTCAGATCGAGACGAAACTTACGCCAACAGGACCGTATCATTTTTCTGGTCCTGCATGCCAAGTTTGGTCCGATTCTGAGACCATTGATAAAATCATCGTTTTGCGGGCCCCACGGTCCCACTCAACGGGCGATTTTGTACACGGCCTGCCGGAATCCAACTCTGGACATACGGTTGGGTTCGTATCGAAAAACCGGATCCGTAGACATATAGTTTGATGACTTTAGAGACCATTGACTTTGGCACGCTTTTCGGTGCAAAGCGGGTCCAACGGCGGACATCGTTTTTGCCCAAAATTACCGTTTTGCCCCTGTGTCCAGAATTGGACTTAAGGACAGGCAATCCCAGCTAATTTGACTATTCTGAGAATGTTGGTACTATTTATTTCAGCATCCGGAGACTTCTACATGTGTTGACTGATTGTGGCTCATTGAGTGGTATAGTGTTATTGGTTTCTCCAGCTAAGGACCTCAGGCAAGTGCACTTTCTGATTGCTTTCTGATTCATAGTAGTATTTTCATTTCATGTCTATACATATATCTTGCTGCTTGTTGACACGCTCGTCACACGGAGTTGTCGGGGGGGGGGGGGGGCGAAATATCTTAGTATACATGTGGACTACCCAGAACTATCCTATTGTCTTTTCGTGAATGCTAGCCGCTGCGCACGACACGTGCAGTGTGCCTTATTTACCCCTAGCCGTCCACATATCGAAACGGATATTTCACACCACCTAGATAGATAGATGTCTTTTATTAGTTTTTTCTTGTTTACTTCGCTATCGTGCTGTGTCATCAGTTTTCTTACTAGCTTTCATATCTCATATGCTATTTTCATGTCTTGTTAATTCTGTTATGTTTTACATTGTCGTCGATTTGTGTACTTGTTCCAATCCTGACTGGATAACCAACATTTTTTAGGTTTAGTCGCGATCACTGTTGACATGGGGAAGGCTTGGGTATGCTGATGACAACCTAGAAATAGATAGCAGTGGTTTCATATTTCATTGTAAAACTTGTATTTCCTTTAATTTTAAATGTTGTAACTGTTGTAATAAATCTAGAAATGTGAATGAGCAATAATGTTTACTTTTGAGCATTTATTTCTTGCGGGCTTGACAGCGTTCTACCGCCGACTCTGTGGCGTAGGCTGGCTTGGACACGTCTCGTATCCGAAAAAGCGGGTGCGGGTCGTGACAAGTTTTTGTGGTGGCCCATGTAGGTCCGTTTTCGCAGAATATTACGAACTCGTGATGGTACATTAGTCGTACTATTGCGAGCCTGCGACCATGAAATGATCATTCACAAACTAGGATTCAAATGATTTAAGATGATGATTAGGACTAGGAGTCCCTTGTTCGAATTGATCGTTGGGTAGTTAAGGTTAACATATAGGCCATGCAATTTAGATTACTTGCTAGAACTCTATAGGTACACTCTTACCTTGATATGACGACATGACCCCATATATATATATATACTATTCACTTGGTATGTTAGATCTGCCCAGAATGAAGGAGTTAATTTTGATTTTGATAAACTGTTTAACTTTATTTTGTTGTATAGATATAAATCTTATATCATAAATTAGAATTGCCTATTTTAAATTCTATTTTGCTGTAAGAAACTAGTTTAAAATTTCTGATTCTGTTATTCGTGTACAGAATCTCGAGTTAGATTTTGATTCTCATAAAACTCGAATTACTTGTGCCTCCTTTCCAAAAATCTCGCCTACTTATATTTTCACTATCTTGACCAATGCTGCTATCATAGCCTAGTTTTGCAAGTTTACTCTTTTAACGAGTTTGATCCAAGACACATGTTTATTGGGGACGCCCGCTAACATATTGTCTAATCAGAATCATTGTATCACGGTCTGATCAACCATGATGCATTTGGTTCGCTTTTATTTAATTATCCTACGTGGATTGAGATATAGATGTCTCTAGGATCTCATCCGCGATTGCTTGACAATTCCTCTTGAATTATATATTCGCCTTTGAATCGCATAATTGTATTCAGCGACATCTCTTGAACTCTTTATTGTTTTTGTCTTTCGCGGACTGGAAAGACGAAAACTTTTAATTGATAGATAGGAGAGGATCCTAGATGCCATATGCCTAGATATCTGTTGGTAGAATTATTGGTCACTAGTAGAAGATTATATGATTTTGGTGACCTGTGTTTCAAGGGAGTAGTGTGACCAAAGGTGGGTAGAAGCCCTCGAGACTTCGTAGCTACAAAATGACAAGAAGGAGGATACAACTATTTCGAGAAATTAAATTTGAGGAGATTAAGGGAATACTAGACTTTGAATTTTAAGGAATATGAATTTCGAGGACGAAATTATTTTTAAGGTGGGTAGATTTGTAGCCTCCCTTCCCGAAATTTTTTTGAAAATATTTTTTATTATTATTTATTTGTTTTAAATAGTGATTTTAGATTATTATAAGTAATTATTTAGTTAATGATTACGGTAAATGATTTTAATCATGGTTGATAATCAGTGTACCAAACGCCTGGGAATAATGGCACGGATAGTGCAGTGGCATGCTTTGACTAGTGTTTAGCCATAGTAGGGGAAGACCGAGCCATAGTGACGTCCTAACTAAGAAAACCAGGCCAAGTTGCGACTTAACCCGTACCGAAGATTTGATTTATTAGTTAATTATATTATTGAGTTTTCGGGAGACCGGTTGTACCAAATCAGTCTGGACTGGACCCGAACTGAGCCGAGCCTATGTAGTCATGCGACCCGTCCAAAAACGTTCATGTTGATATATTGCGGGTATGATTGTGTCGTATTTCAGTTTGATGATTTAATGCATGTTTTATATATTTTATTAATAATATTATAGATATTAACATTAATAATATTCAATGATAATTGAATAAATAGGCCTCCTACATTTTAGGATGATTAGACTGTGCCTAAATGGTATATATGCCATTACGGGTTTATTGAATTTTGTTACTATTATTATTATTATTATTAGCATTATTATTATCATTTTATTATGGTTATGGAGAATAAAATATTTATTATTATTTATTAATAATTTATTCTTTATCAAAAGAATGAAGATTGTATATGTGTATATAAATATATGAGTGTATGAATATAAATATATATTAAATAAATGCGTGCATATATATATAAATATAAATATGTATATGTATTTGTGCGTGTATATATATAGAGATATATATGTGTATATATATATATAAATAGATTATATATATATATATATACGTATTTGTGTATAAATAGATTATATATATATATATATGTAATCGTGTATACGTATTTGTATATATATATGAAAGTATATATATACATGTATATATATATATATTAGTTGTAAATAGAAAAGGGATTAAGAAATAGATAATAGAAAAAGAATTAGGAAACAAATAGAAAAAAAAAAGAAAAGAAGAAGAAATGAATATAAGCTTAGCAGCCCAGCTGCCAAGCCCCAATCTGGAGCGGCCCACAGGTCGAGTTCCCCACTGTAGCAAATTTTCTCCCCCCCCTCCCCCCGCACAGGATCCAGCCCGACCTGTGTAAGCAAAACCCGAGTGGTTAACACCCCAAGCCGAGAGTATTAAACCGTGCGTATAGCAAGAAGCGGCGGAGAGAAAGAGTTCCAAAACCCAAACCCTAATGCAGAAGCCCAAGCTCCAGTCGACCTCCCATCTCTGGTCGACCGTGCGCGCTGCCCTGGGCTGCCGCTGACCGCCGAGGATGGCCGGACACGCGCTCGACAGGCACAGCCGCGCGCAGCAAAGGCGGGAGCCCCCAAACATTGAAGTATGATTTCTCTCTAGGTATTTCTCCAATCTTCGATCCGTAAATTGCCACAGAGAGCCTATTAGACCCTTTTCCAACCCCTTCATATGGATTTTATTCTAAGATAGTCGAAACCCTAGAAAATCGGCGCGAACATCGCCCAAAAAATTGTCCCGAAACAGGACAGAAATTAATCCCAGATACCCAACTTGGAAGGCGATTTCTCGCCAAACCATAAACCAATTCGAAAATATATTTGTAGGAAATTATTGACAACATATAGGACTTCGCAACGTATTTCGTATTTTTGAATTTCATTAATTACATGCAGAGAAAACAGTTTTCAAAGTTGAGAAATTATCTATGTAAAATAGTTTAGAAATTATGAAAAATCCTTCCACACGACGTCCGTCCCGCCACTCCGGGCGGCGTGGTCATGCACCGAAGGCATCGAAAGCTGTGTAACAGCTTCGTGGTCGTGTGGGCTTTGACGGAATTCAAATTGGTCGCGTGTGCGCGACGAATTTGATACATATCCGTCGAAATTCACCGTATCGTGCACTTTGCAAATTTCTCAATTACTTTGTGCACGTTCGTCAGATCGACACGAAACTTGCGCCAACAGGACCGTATCGTTTTTTTGGTCCTGCATGCCAAGTTTGGTCCGATTCTGAGACCATTGATAAAATCGTCGTTTTGCGGGCCCCACGGTCCCACTCAACGGGCGATTTTGTGCACGGCCCGCCGGAATCCAACTCTGGACATACGGTTGGGTTCATATCGAAAAACCAGATCCGTAGACATGTAGTTTGATGACTTTAGAGACCATTGACTTTAGCACGCTTTTCGGTGCAAAGCGGGTCCAACGGCGGACATCGTTTTTGCCCGAAATTACCGTTTTGCCCCTGTATCCAGAATTGGACTTAAGAACAGGCAATCCTAGCTAATTTGACTATTCTGAGAACGTTGGTACTATTTATTTCAGCATCCGGAGACTTCTACATGTGTTGACTGATTGTGGCTCATTGAGTGGTATAGTGTTATTGGTTTCTCCAGCTAAGGACCTCAGGCAAGTGCACTTTCTGATTGCTTTCCGATTCATAGTAGTCTTTTCATTTCATGTCTATATATATATCTTGTTGCTTGTTGACACGCTCGTCACACGGAGTTGTCGGGAGGGGAAATATCTTAGTATACATGTGGACTACCCAGAACTATCCCATTGTCTTTTCGTGAATGCTAGCCGCTGCGCACGATACGTGCCGTGTGACTTATTTACCCCTAGCCGTCCACATGCCGAAACGGATATTTCACACCACCTAGATAGATAGATGTCTTTTATTAGTTTTTCCTTGTTTACTTTGCTATCGTGCTATGTCATCAGTTTTCTTACTAGCTTTCATATCACATATGCTATTTTCATGTCTTGTTAATTCTGTTATGTTTTGCATTTTTGTTGGTTTGTGTACTTGTTCCAATCCTGACTGGATAACCAACATTTTTCAGGTTTAGTCGCGATCACTGTTGACATGGGGAAGGCTTGGGTATGCTGATGACAACCTAGAAATAGATAGCAGTGGTTTCATATTTTATTGTAAAACTTGTATTTCCTTTAATTTTAAATGTTGTAACTGTTGTAATAAATCTAGAAATATGAATGAGCAATAATGTTTACTTTTGAGCATTTATTTCTTGCGGGCTTGACAGCGTTCTACCGTCGACTCTGCGGCGTAGGCCGGCTTGGACACGTCTCGTATCCGAAAAAGCGGGTGCGGGTCGTGACACTACTCCACCTTTACAGCGTTATATCCAAAAATAATAATAAAAAAATTTAAGAATTTCAGAGACATATTTTCGGAAATAGGAAACTAATTCAAAAATATTAGGTTTTCTTATCAAAGTTCATTTCTTCCGTTTTAAAGCCTTAGCACGGTGTCCACCTGACAACCGTGAGGTTAAAGAAAAGAAACGCTTTGAGAGAGAGATTCAATTTGCTTGACTTCTCCCTGCAAAGAATTACTGCTATAGGCAGTTAGTAAGAAGATAATAATATAAAGCTTAAAATCATGAATATTACGAATATTACACAAGCTAAAGATGAAATCACAATACCATAATAATGAATGAGTAGTCACGAATACGAAAAACAATCATCTTTAGACAAAAAAAGAAATGTCCTTTAAATGAACATTTAAAAATAAAACAATCAAAAGATATTTCAAATTAGCATGATGAATAATCGTATAAGTCAAAAGATGACATAAATTGATCTATGCTATAGAATCTCACAATCGACAAGATAGATCAACATATCCTACCTTTTATGAAAATATAAAGAGAGAATATTATCCATCAAATCTAAAATTCAAAATCCATCAGATAATAATTGCAACTAGATCTCAATAAATCTTTAGTTTATAAAGTGTTGATTAATCTTGGTTTAGCTGTAGGGGTACTGTCCCAGCTAACGGAGGTTCACCGGGGAACACTTAAGTACCGCTTCGCTTCGACCGTAGTCGTGGTGACAGACCGACCCTTTGTAGGCTTGTACCCAAAATAAATCTCTTCTTTAATAAATGAGGATTTAAGAAGAATTAGTGCAATATGAAAAAAAAATTATAATCTATGGACTTAAAAATTTTAGAACAATGTAGCATACAGTATAAGATGTATCAATTACATTTATCCATATATGCTACAAAATCATTGGGTAACAATAAAATATAAAACATTGTAAATCAAAATGTAGGACCTAGATACGTTGATGTATTCTGGAACCTCGGGGACTGGGTTCACTACCTTGGATCCAGAACTAGACGATAGTTGCAAGTACACCTTAATAAATCTTAAGTCTATAAAGTATTGATCACTTCGGGTTAGCTGTAGGGGCCGGTTCCCAGCTAGCGGTAGTCCGAAGACTAGTGCACCGTGTCGCTTCAGGCTATTTACACCTGTATGACAGAAGGACCCTTTCGGCTTATTCCCAAAATGATTTCTACTATTAAGAACTTAGATTCAAAGGAATATATCCAGTATCATCAAACATCGTCAAAATCCAGAATCCCAAAACATAAAAGAAGTAAATACCCAAATAATGGTTTATCAAGATCAAGATATTAAAAATATCATGTATCCAAAATGTCAACCAAAAAAGCCAAAAAAATATACATCATTAAAAGAGGCTTTGAGGAAGATGCTAATAACGATAAGAACATAAAAAATTGTTCAAAGTAATCAACAACTGAAGTATGAGATAAGTACAAGTTTGAACCTACTTTTCAACATAATATAATATAGAACATGAAATTAACTCATATATCCCCATAAAGATATTTATACAAAAATATAAGAAACATATCAGCAATATATGAATGATAATGCATTATTCATGTATCATTAACAATCATAAAAAAATTATCACAAGATCAAAAACATGCATAAATAAACTTTATCAGACAAAGATGTAATTGATTCATAAGATGGTAATCAAAATAAAATATGAGAATCAATAGTGAAGTATATTATGCAAGCACAAGGTTAACATAAAAGTATATGTATATACTTTTCAAGTAAATAGAAGACTTGTGCTAAACATACATACTAAAAAAATACTGATCAAAGTAAATACGACATGTTAAAAACAAATCGGTAAGAAGTGACCATTAAAAAAAATTAAAGACAGAGAGTCAAAACATATTCACCAAAACAAAAGCTTCTATGGACTAGAGTGGTATGCATGCTTCAAGGATAAAACTAAAATAAAGAGCATACATAGATAAATGTGTCACACTAATAGAAAATAAATACTATATAGTGTGAACTAAACATTTAAGCTAAACAGCTAGTCAAGCTAGGATTATGTCTCACATTGATTCAAACAATAAACAATTAAAAGATATCAATGAAATCTAATAGCAAGAAATCAATAAGAACATGCTAAATATTAAAAACTATTTAGAAAGCATGTTACTGAAGTGGTTCTAGTGACCACACTTATGTTGGTGCAATTGCATGGAAGATGACCTTTGTAGCTTTGCAATCACCAACATGTTCCATGGTTCTATTTGATATGAGAAGCTTCACCTGCAATATTAGGTGAAGACTTTGGTATCTAATATTTAGATCCATATTTGTTAGCTTTGGGGACCCATTTGCACAAGTTCATATCAACAAGTTTTTTAATTTGACAACAATTAGAAACGTGTCCATTCATACCGCAATAATGACAGAAAAAATTAATATTAGTACTATGTGCAACAGTATGAGAATGTGCAGTAGTGTGATATGATGTGCGTGGACACTTGTAATAGAAAGCATGGTTATGTAAAGCTTTAGCTTTGCTTGCTTCCTTTCTAGATGATCTGTCGTGTGTGACTTTATGATGTGCTAAGTGTCTTGTGTTAGACTGAGTCATAGGTTGTACTACCTTCTTTTCCAGTCTAATCTCTAACTTTTTAGAGTTAGCACAGATCTCATCATACTTAGCAGAAAGAGCATCAATTCTACATGAAGCAATAGAATACTTCTTCTTTTCAGATTCTAGTTCCTCCTTAAGTTTAGCATTTTCTTGAGTGCTTTTCTCAATGCAATCAAGTGCCTCATGCAATCTAAACTTCAGTGTGAAAATCTCAGTAGAATTATCAGAAGAAGAACTATTTCTAGCATCATTCAATAAGCAAGTAAGCTTTTTATTCTCATGCTTATAAGATAGAATATCCTTTCAAGCTTGCTTATACTTATCTAATACTTTCTTGTGTTCTTCTAACAGATCACTGAAAGCATCAGATAACTCATCATGAGAAAATTCACTCTCTTCAGAAAAAGAATTATTTTGTACCTCGTTAGGTAATGCCATTGAGCATAAATTTGCAGCTTTATGAGGTCTCTCTTCTTCTTCTTCTTCTTCTTCTTCAGAATCTCTTGCTTCGTTTTCGTACCATATGCTCGTGCTAGTGTACTTGTGAGATGAAAATCTTTGTTCGTAGTGACTCTCCTTTCTATCAGTAGTACAATCTTCTTGGATGTGGTCTATCTTCTTGTAGTTGTCACATACAAGCTCTTCTTCGTATAGTGGATTGTGTTGTACCTTAAATTCCAATTTCGTCATGTACATATTTGCATCATCAAGAAGACTATCCTTCTCTCTGGAGTTGCTAGCTTTGCTTTCATACCTGCACTCATAAGTGGCTTCAAGAACTTTCCAAATTTTATGAGATGTTGTGCAAGTACTAATAAGATTAAATACATTTGTGTCTACAGCACAATAAAATATATGCATACCTTTTGCATCAAGGCTAGCTAACTTCTTCTCTTCCTCCGTGTAACTATAATAAGGCTTGTTGATTATAGAGGACGTGAGAATAGAAGTGATAGTAGGCTTTTTGTAGCCATTGACAATAATTGACCATAAGTCAAAATCTGGAGACTTCAAGTAGAAGCTCATCCGTGTCTTCCAATAACTATAGTTTGTTCCATCAAAGTGGGAGTCTATTTGAGGATTGCTCTTCAGTTGTGAAGTACATACTTGCCATATGTGATATAGTAATCTATGTAACAGCAGTTATAAATAAGAATATAATAGCAGTGTTACCTCGCTTTACCTGTATAACCCGATCTGATAATGAGGATTTGCTCCAAGGATGTTAAGCCAAAATATCTATATAAGGAGCACCTGCAATAATATCTCTAGAAGGAGCACCTGCTCTGATACCAATTATAAGAGCAATTGGTATGAGCAGTAATATCTATATACCAAGCACCCGCTCTCTAGTTGTAGCACTGGCTCTAGATCTGATACCAATTGTAGGAACAATTGGGATCAGAATATAATACCTCTAGACGGAGCACTGGCTCTGATACCAATTGTAGGACCGATTGTAGAAATGAGTTGTAAAGTACAATACTCTAGAAGGGGGTGAATAGAGTAGGCAGCGGAAATTAACTATTTAAAAATATTAGTAACAAGATCACAGATAATATATTACAGATATGTAAATAAAAAGTAGAAAGTAGAGAGCAAACGCAAACACAAGGATGTATACTGGTTTTCCTCTTGTGAGGACTAGTCCAGTCGAAAGAACTCTAGCTTCCAGTTGAATCTACTATGGAAAATCACCACAAGTTTTTATCCAAAGTTCTTACAACTTCTACAACGTGAGCTTTGATCCGAAGTACTCGACCAACTTCAATTGTGAAGTATCTAACTTCAATCAAGCCTCTGATTATAATCACTCAGAAACTTCTAGACCGTACCGCACTGGCAAATCGACTAAAGGATTGTAACTGGCTTGGGATTTGAAAATGAATAGCTCAGAATACTTTGGAAGAAGTAGTAGGCTTATAGAGAAGAGATATGAAAGTGAAGGTGAATGAGTGAATTGAAATAATCAAAATCCTTCTCTATTTATAGTTTTTCCAAAGGCAGAATTCTGACAGAATTCTGACAGAATTCGGGCAGAACTCTATGAAAAAATCTCGTTGGGATCAGTAACTACAGGAAGACAAAGTTCAAAAAGCAACGTTCACTAACCGAACTCTAGCCGAACTCTGGCTGAATTCGGGCCGAATTCTGCTAGGGATCTGTTAGGGTTTTTGCAAATAAGTTTTTGGGCTTTTTGAAAAGTCAAACAGTTAGGAAGTAGTTTGGGCTTTTGTAAGTGGGCTTGTTTTCAAAATAAAAGGGTATTTTGAAAACGTTTCTTGGATAGCCTATTTGCCAGTACGATGCAGTATACATCGTATTCCTAGACTCAATAAATATAAAAAATTACATTGATAAAATAGAAAAACTAAGAGCCCTTTGATGACGCCTTTTTTCAAATATTTGAGCAAACTTGAAGACGCCTTTTTCACTTGACGGCGGTCGTCCAAAGATAAACAGATCTGGAAATCTGAATACCTTTCGGAGGCTTCGCCACCGAACCCCTGACGGAGGGTGCTGCCTCCTCGACCCCTGTCCACTGACCGGACAGCGGAACCCCCGATGCGAGGCCCCGGATAGGACGTTAGGCGGTTCAGAAAAATTTTCTTGTGTAACGTCGTCTTTGGCCCATTGCATATGTCCTGGTTTGATTATGTTTGATCATGCTTACAGCATGTCTACAAATACATGTTAGACAAACAAAACCAATATGATACAAGCATAGCAATATTATATAGAACATTTAGGACAATGCTAAGTTTAAGTAGCAACATGATAGTGATTACATGAATATTAGTGATGTCATTATGTTAAACTTAATTGATTAGACATATTCAAAAACATGATATAATCATTGGGCTAATAGTTCCTGCATAAGAAGTCTGCATGTTTCCACTTTTCAACATTTGTAATAACAGTATTATCAGTTTCACCTTCTTGCAGAACAGGGACTGTTTCATTTAGAATCTTTGCCAGATTCAAAGTTGTAAGATAGAGCAACATCTTTTGCTGCCAGCACTTAAAGTCGGTTCCATTGAACTTTTCCGACTTTTCTCCTTGTCCAATATGGACAGGAGCAGAAGTGATCATCACAGTGTTCTCAATTGCTGCCATTTTTGTCTACTAGAATATAATAGTACAGACCAATGAGTGAAAAGAAATAATAAATTTTATAAAGAAAAGTGTTCTGTTATATTCTATATAGGAGAGCAAATCAAAACAAGTGTTATGAACATAATCAAAAATCAGAACAGGTCAATTAGAAATCAAGACCGAATATAGTATATTATTAAAGCCATTATCAAAAGACTTGATACCAATTAAAGCCAGTATCAAAGACTTAAAACACTGCTACATATGTGCTGAAGAACAGAACAGTACATCATTATATGCGGATCCATATTTGTTATAATAATAATATTAATTTTTTCTATCAACGAATCTATGAAAAGGTGTACGAATATATTCATTAGAAAAGGTGTACGAATCTATTTATTGGAAATGTGTGCCCTTTCCATCGTGTCTCTTTATTTCTATAAATACACATGTGTTTGGAGCATTCAAGCATTCATTTAATTCATCCATATTGCATTAGTTAGTCTAAGAGATAGAGAGACAACCAACGTTGCTTCGACGAGTTCCTACGGTGTGAAGTGCTGCTACCGAAGGAAAGAACCGTTGTATCCTGGAAGAGTAATTGCCATTAAACCGTAAACACCAGTGCGGGGCGAATATTGTCTTAAGGACATTGAACCAAGTTCAAGCCTCGGTATCATTTATTTATTTATATTTTAATTTCAGAATTTATATACATAGTTTGAGAATTCTACTAACAATCTTAAGACAATATTGTTTTTTGAATTTTCACAACTCTGTTATTGGGTCATGGCTTTTTCAATTCCTCTGGTTCCTTCATGTTTTGTAGTGTAAATTAACTATTTACATTTTAGTTTCTTAGTATAGACATTACACTAAGAAATTTTGTATTGTAGGCAAAGACATAATCTAATTTATTATCTCCAGATTATTCTCACGAAGACCAGAACTTGAGTCTGGTGCCTTACACCACATTATTCTCATGGAAAAATTTCCCATTCTTCCTGTATAGTGTTCCCCACAAATGCAACTCATGTTTAGACATTTTTTTAATGTACTTGATTAATTGTTTCCTCTGACTCAGAAGTTGAATTTTGTTACTGTCATTAGAGTATTCTTCTCCTCACATAAATAGTTCTGACAACTTTTCAATTTGTGATAGTCCATCTTTTGCTGGCAAAGTTGAATACATGTTTTTTTTTGTTCCAACTTATTCATTCATAGTTGCCTATAGTCTTCTGGTTGCCTATATAATCCCATTGTTTAGATTTGCATATTGTCTTAAGATTGTTAGTATAAATTTTCAAATACTGTATTTAAATTTTGAAATTAAAATATAAATAAATATATGATACCGAGGCTTGAACTTGGTTTAATGTCCTTAAGACAATATTCGCCCCGCACTGGTGCTTACGGTTTAATGGCAATTAGTCTCCCAGGATACAACGGTTCTTTCCTTCGGTAGCAGCACTTCACACCGTAGGAACTCGTCGAAGCAACGTTGGTTGTCTCTCTCTTAGACTAACTAATGCAATATAGATGAATTGAATGAATGCTTGAATGCTCCAAACATATGTGTATTTATAGAAATAAAGAGACACGATGGAAAGGGCACACCTTTCCAATAAATAGATTCGTACACCTTTTCCAATGAAAAGATTCGTACACCTTTTCATAGATTCGTTGAAAGAAAAAATTGATATTATTATTATAACAAATATACATTCACATTTTCCAACAATATAGTCTCTAAGAACTCTTCTTAGCCTTTTGGACTGCAACAAGTTTAAGATTTGGTTCAAAGTTTGTCTCGTATAACAGTCCCCCTTGAAACTACCATAGACCATAATTAATCGATTCAGCTCTCTGCAGCTATCGTCTTTCTTCATTTTAGCGTGCATAAATCGATGCAGTTCTTTCTGAAGTTATGAAGTCATGATTAGTGTTAATGCCAGGGCACAATTTTCGATGGAAAATTGAGAAAATGAAACAATTGTAAAAATAATGTTTCAAATCAACACTTCAAGGAAGGTGATTCTGAATTACGAGGATCTAAAAAGATTTCGTAATCAACAGCAATCGATTGTAGTACTTCTAAAAAGAAGTTACAATCAGAATTACTGGCAGCAACGAAGAAGGTGATTGGCGAAAGATGGAAGATGGCCTGCTGGGGTGAATGATCACCGTTGCTCAAAGCTTTATTCGCCATACACGAACAGTTTCCAGGAACCAGCAAGTTCGTCGGAGAACTTGGAACACTCCTGCTCTTCTGACTCCTCGGACGGACACGAACTTCCATGCAAAAGCAACGCTAGTGCGGCGCCTTTCCTCTCTCTCTCGAAGGCTACTGGAAGATCAGAACTGTGTTAAAGAACACTTCTGAATACTCTGTTTACTTGTGCTAAAAAACACTCGTAAACTTTCTGTGGTGGCTTCTCTTTCTATTCTGTAATGTACTCAGCCTTGAGAGATAGAGGATGCCTTATATAGGCCCTGCAGCAACTGTTCGGTTGCCACAAAGTTAGGAACATGGTAATAACCACCCCGAACATATAGCAACCGCCCAGAACATGCAAACGCACGTTCTGCTGCAAGTTGTGCCAACTGTGCACACCCTGCACTTCTTGTACTCTGCACGACAGAGCGCACACTGAACTACGCACACTATGCGTACTGCACGTACTGTGCACACGGCGCACGCAGCACAACCAGCACGCCCGCGTAACCCGAACAACCAGCACAACTCAGCGCAACCCAGCGCAACCCGTACAACTCAGCGCAACCCAGCGCAACCTGAGTGCAACCTGGGCGCACACCTGGGCAGCGCAACTGGTCTTGCTCACCTGGGCATGCGCACCTGAGCAGCGCACCTGGGCTTGCACAACGTGGCAGCGCAAGTGGCTCGCGCAACGAGCGCAACTAAAGCGCGCTATGCGCCTAGCGACGATACTGACGTGCTAAGTGCAAAGTGCGCCAACAAAATGCCACATTACGTCTCATGAGCCCATGAGCCCGAGTTTGAGTCCGAGTCCGAGTCCGAGTCCAAGTCGCTAAGCCCCTACGGGGCTTAGCTCCCATGGAAATAAATTTCCCAAGAGCAAAAAGCATGAATGCTTTAATTGTTGATTTTAGCCTTTTTCCCATTAAAAAAATAATCCCACATGGCAAACCCATGTGCACCTCCACACCACATGTGCATCTCCAATAATAGCAAAGCTAATATATAGAGATACAATCTCTTTGTTTTTTTCTGATGTGGGACTAAAGCTTTCTAAAGGAAAAACCAAAACTCCAACAATCCTCCACATATCTCTATATATATGGGTATAAGTGTTCTCCACAGTAACTGTCCATCATACATTAGGAGAGATGTCGCTGATGACTTGAATCTTCCCGCATGGATCAAAAATCAAACTATAATACAAGAATGGACTAAGCCTTGAATTCTGCATCATAGCTAAAATTCTTTTCACTCACATAACGTAGTTACATGTGCTTCTGGCTACACATTAAAGGCCCTGTGCTAGCCTGGTTTCAGTGTATAATTTTGGGCGTCTACAAGTTTACCCTCAAGAGACGGCCTGATATCTCTTTGTCCATACACTATAGGTGAGTTCATTATAAAGAGACATGGCATGAAGCACTTTGCGCTTTTCTTGCGGTGCTACGCCGCCATGACATGGCTTAAAGCCGAGGCCTTACCCCGTACCGGGAACCTCATCGTAGTGTCATACTACTGTAGCATGAGGCAACCGCCTCTTTGTAGTGCCAAACTACCCAGCATGAAGCCTTAGGCTCCCTTGCGGTGTTACGCCGCAACGACATGGCTTGCAAGGCCGAGGCTTTATCCCTAACCGGGTACCTCATCGTGGTGTCGTGCCACTGTAACATGAGGAACTCCTCCTCTTTGTAGTGCTGACTACACCCCTCTATATTTTTTAACATACAGCATTAGGCTAACTGCCTATTTGCGGTGCTATGCCGGTGTGACTTGGCCTGCAAAGCCGAGGCTTTATCCTATTACTGGGCAGCACCCCACATATAGGAACCTCATTGTGGAGTCACTCCACTGTAGCATAGAGTTTTACTCCTTGTAGTGCTGCTCTACCGTGCCTCCTGTAAAGCACACCAGGCATTCACTCTGCCTGAGAACTCATTAAGGCAATTAAGCCAATCTTCCCACAGGAACTGTTTTCCGCAAAAAATAATAGTAGACAACAGTGGTTATAGGTCCGTAACCTCTCCATGTCCAATAGAACATGTACCCACCGTTCCTGATATTCTTTCGATTAGTGGTCCTCCCTTGAACCAAAAGCTAGATGCCTAGTAGATAAATCTTTGAACTAATAGCATAAAACTTTATGGTAGGAATACAATAATACAATATCAGAATGCCTTCAAGCCCATTTTACAAGCTGTGTCATCGACCTGCTGGTGCTTGAGGCCCTTGGTGAACGGATCCACCAGGTTCTCCTAACTTCGAACATCAATAACTACAATAACACCTCTTTTGATAAGTTCGTTTACTGCCCTGTTCTTCAACCGCACAGTCCTCTTCTTTCCGTTGAAAAGGTCATTTGATGCCACCGCCGTAGTCGCCTGGTTGTCGCAGTATATCGGTATCACCGGTATTTGTGCCCCAACCATTGGAAGATCATACATGAGCTCCCGAAGCCATTCTGCTTCCTCGGATGCGGTATCAAGTGCAAAGAACTCAGATTCTATGGATGACCGTGAGAGCATAGTCGGTTTCTTCGACTTCTACGATATAGCAGCTCCATCCATTGTGAAAATGAATACACCTGTGGACCTCTCGCTCTCCACCTCTGAGCACAAGCTAGCATTACTGAAGCCTTCTACTACCGGAGGATCTCCGCTGTAGTACAGTGTATATGTCTGAGTCTTCTTGAGATATCTCGTAACCTGTTTCACAGCTTTCCAGCGTTCAGCACCTGGATTGCTCGTGAAACGACTCAGCATTTCCACGGCGAAAGCTATGTCAGGCCTTGTGGCATTAGTAGCATACATCAAACTTCCGATTATGCTTGCATACTCCAGCTGCCTGACGCTTTCCCCCGAATTAGGCTTCAGCTTCAGATTATACCTGTACGGCGTATCGATCCCTGGAAGATTTCGATACCCATAACGAGTGATCATTTTCTCAATACAATGAGACTGTGACAGCGCTAGTCCAGTGTCTGTCCAGATGATCTTGATCCCTAAGATCACATCAGCTTCCCCCAAGTCCTTCATACTGAACTTGCTTGAGATGAATTTCTTTGTCTCCGTGACACAGGTAATATCCGTACCTAGGATAAGCATGTCATCCACGAACAGACAAATGATCACACCTCTTCCATCAGCAAACTTCGTATAAACACACTTGTCCGTATCGCTGACCATGTAGCCATTTGACCTTATAACTTTGTCAAATTTCTCATGCCACATCTTGGAAGCCTGTTTAAGACCGTACAAGGATTTCACCAACTTGCAGACTTTGTCTTCAAGACCCCTGATGACAAATTCCTCTAGCTGTTGCATGTAAATCTCTTCGGTCAGCTCGCCATTTAGGAAAATCGTATTCACATCCATCTGATGTATCACCATCTTATGTATTGCTGCGAGAGCAATCAACATTCTGATGGTGGTCATCCGGGCTACTGGAGCATACGTGTCAAAATAGTCAATCCCCTGCTTCTGAGAAAACCCCTTGGCTACCAACCTAGCCTTGAACTTATCAATAGTTCCGTCTGCTTTCATCTTCTTCTTGAAGATCCATTTGCATCCGATGGGTTTCGCTCCTTCAGAAAGATCAACCAATACCTATATGTTATTTGAGGTGATGGAATCAATTTCATTGTCAATCGCCTCCTTTCAGAAAACCGCGTCTCTGGTCTTCATCGTCTCATCATAGGTAAGCGGATCAGCTTCCATATGATAGGTGACAAAGTCACTTCCGAAGTCCTTCGACCTCCTCACTCGCTTCGTTGACGGCTCAGCGAGATCTGGTTCAACCGTTGTTTCAACAACAACATCTTCTTGGACCACATCTTTATTGAAGACCTGCACACCCTTATTATTCTCCGGAACATCCGCAAGAACAATATTCTTGTGCCTTGCAAACTTGTCTTCAAAATATTCTACGTCGCGAGATTCGATGATACGATTTGACTCAATATCAAGAAATCTTCGAGCATCACTCTTCTCGGCATACCCCAAGAAGATCGTCTTAGTAGTCCTTGTCCTAAGCTTCTGAATCTTCAGATCTGGAAGCTTGACATATGCCAGACACCCCCACACTCGAATGACATTCAAGTTAGGTCTGACCTTGAACCAGAGTTCATGAGGAGTAACGTCTGAAGTTGCATGAGGCACTCTATTTAGAATAAAAGTGGCCGTCAATGCAGCTTCTTCCCAGTAGCACTTAGGAAGACCAGCAGTCAACAACATTGAGTTAATCATTTCCGTTAACGTTCTGTTCTTCCTCTCTGCTACTCTATTTGATTGAGGAGAGTACAGAGCCGTAGTCTCATTGACAATTCCATATTCTTTGCAGAACGATACGAATTCATGAGACCTGTACTCCCCACCTCGATCACTTCTTACCCTTTTGAGTTGTTGACCAGTCTGCCGCTCAGCTTCGGCTCTGAACTCCTTGAACTTCTCGAATGCTTCGTCTTTAGCCTTCAGCAAGTAGACGAATGCATACTTTGAGAAGTCATCGATGAAGGTTATGAAATACTTCATTCCGGCCTTTGTAGAGAACTGTTTGAAGTCACAGATATCGGAGTGTACCAACTCCAGAAGATCTGTACTTCGATTAACCCGAGGAAAGGGTTTCCTTGTGATCTTTGTTTGAGCACAAACTTCACATTTCTCTACCTTACCCCCGTACTTGGAGATAAGTCCTAGACTAGACATTCTGTTTATTCGTTTACAATGAACATGTCCTAGCCTATTATGCCACAACTCAAGAGTATAAGCAGAATGAGTGATTTCATTAATCACATTAATTACATTGGACTGATTTACAAGCTAAATTTTGAACATTCCTTCGGTATAAAAAGCTTTCCCGAAATATGTTCCTTTGATAGACATCACCATCTGGCCATTATTGATGTCCATCCTGAGGCCTGCTTTGCAGATTAGGCCTCCTGAGATCAGGTTTTTGGCGATAGCAGGCACGTGCTTCATGCCTTGAAGCGTCAGAGACTTCTCCGAAGTCAGCTTCAACACCACTGTCCCGATCCCGAGCACTTCAGCTTGTGCCTGGTTCGCTATCATAACCACTTCAGAAGTAGGTGTATAGGTGGTGAACCACTCCTTACTAGAACAGACATGGCAGGAGGCTCCAGTATCTACCCACCAGTCAGAGTCAGTCCTTACCGCATCAACCTGTGCAATCATAGCAACAATGTCAGTGATCATAGATACCTTACTAGGCTCTCCTTGCTCTGATTGCTTGGTTTTTGCTTTGCACTCATTCTTAAAGTGGCCCTTCTTGCCACACTTGAAGCAAGACATTTGAGACTTTGGCTTCTTTTTTTTGATAGAAGTTTCCTTGACTTTTAGATTGTCAGGATCCTTCTTCTTGCTGTGGAAAGCCGCCTGCTTTCACCTTGGTTCCTTGGTATGAACCATATTGGTGTTAGCCAATTGCTTGGACAGTGCGTCCACCTTCAGTTGAGCCCGCATCTGGTCCTCAACATAGATTTTCTGTAAGAGATCTTCTAGGATGATCTCCAGCTTCTTCCTATGCATGTTTGCATAGAACTTGCTCCACCCAGCGGGGAGCTTTGAGACAATCCCTCCAACAACAAACTTGTCGGGGAGGGGCATTGCCTCGTCTTCCAACTTCTATCGCAGTTTCAGGAACTCCTTCACCTGCGACAGCATAGACTTTTTGTCCTCAAAGAACCACTTGTGATATTTTTCAACCACAAATATTTTACTGCAGTTCTTGTCTTCTTCGTAGAGTTTTTCTAGAGACTCTCATATGTCTCTAGCGATATTCTTTTTAGAATAGGATTCTGCAAGGGAATCTTCCATAGCATTCAGGATAAGCAGCCTACAAATACCATTTTCCCTTCTCCATTTTTTGCAGTTTAGTAGCCGCGGTGATTGCGGCAGCAGACCCAACATCTGGAACAGTAGGTTCTTCCTCCAGAAGCACGTGATCTACGTCTTTGAGTTGAAGGTTGAGATATACCTTCCTCTTTCAGACTTGGTAATGTTCTCCATCAAACTTTTCTAACTTACAAAAGTCAGAATTGAAGAGTGAAACATTAACGTTTTCCATCGTAGCAATAAAGCTTTAAGATTGTTAATGCCGGGGCACAATTTTTGATGGAAAACTGAAAAAATGAAACAATTGTAAAAACAATGTTTCAAATCAACACTTCAAGGAAGGTGATTCTAAATTACGAGAATCTAAAAAAATTTCGTAATCAACAGCAATCGATCGTAGTACTTCTAAAAAGAAGTTACAATCAGAATTACTGGCAGCAACGAAGAAGGAGACTGGCGAAAGATGGAAGATGGCCTGCTGGGGTGAATGATCACCGTTGCTCAAAGCTTTATTCGCCCTACACGAACAGCTTCCAGGAACCAGCAGGTTCGTCGGAGAACTTGGAACACTCCTGCTCTTCTGACTCCTCGAACGGACACGAACTCCCGTGCAAAAGCAACGCTGGTGCGGCGCCTTTCCTCTCTCTCTCGAAGGCTACTGGAAGATCAGAACTGTGTTAAAGAACACTTCTGAATACTCTGTTTACTTGTGCTAAAAAACACTCGTAAACTTTCTGTGGTGGCTTCTCTTTCTATTCTGTAATGTACTCAGCCTTGCAAAACGCCACATTACGCCAACAAAACGCCATATTACGCCTCATGAGCCCATGAGCCCGAGTCCAAGTCCGAGTTGCTAAGCTTAGCTACCATGGAAATAAATTTTCCAAGAGCAAAAAGCATGAATGCTTTAATTGTTGATTTTAGCCTTTTTCCCATTAGAAAAATAATCCCACATGGCAAACCCATGTGCACCTCCACACCACATGTGCATCTCCATTAATAGCAAAGCTAATATATAGAGATACAATCTCTTTGTTTTTTCCGATGTGGGACTAAAGCTTTCTAAAGGAAAAACCAAAACTCCAACAATTAGCATATCAAAACTTGAGCAGAACATAAGAAGAATTGGATCGATATATACACACTAAAGATCACGCTACGTACTCGGATTGTTCAAGATCACACGTTCAAAAGTCGCAAAACAAGCCCGATTCGACTTAAAAGACTGGTGACCCATCATGACTCACTCAGATGTCATGACTAAAAAGTACCACACCAGAATTTACAGAATTTGGGTGGTGGTAACCAAATTCATACACATAGCAAACTACAAGCGAAGTACGTATATATTTTATAGTATTATACATTCTTTGTTGGCCCTTATTGCATTCAGTACTTACCCACACTACAGAACACATTGTTCATGCAGTTACGGGCCAATGTTACACCATTTAGGGTTTTGATTGCAGTACGCCACGGCATCTGTGCGGTGGTGACTGCCAGTAGTAGCTCCATCGGTTGAAACCATTCCGGCTTCCGTGGTTCCATAACCATCCCCTACCCCTTCCGAGTTGGAGCCACCGGCAAGCTTCTGATCAAAGACATCGTCAGTACGTTCGACTAGCGGGACTCTCCCAGCTGCTATCGCCATCAAAGCGAAGGTTGCAAGCACAAGTAAGATCATCCCCTTCATAGCTAATAACAATATATATTTTATATAAAACTATAAGTAAGCTAGCTAAGGGAGAGTAGTCTAGGCTTGGATATCATATAGAACTTGTAGATCATAGCACTTAAATATACTCTCAGGTGCTGCTACATAGGCACATATATGGAAAGTGAGATTATCATTATATATTGCTAGTGGTTGGAAAAGCTAGTAATGGAATGGTAGACACAAGATATCATTCTATAATCCATTATAAACTAAATAATTAATTTTTATATGAAAGTGGAGATCCGACCATTTTAGTGGAGGGACAGTGTTATTTATTCGATTAAAAGAAGAAAGTCAAAGCTTTTGTGAATAAGAGTTTAGTGTATAGATACTGTTAGAATTTCTTCACTTTTTTCCTTTAAAAATCTGTAAACAAAATAAAATAATGTAAATGGTTATGGGCCTCCTAGTGGTAAAATCTCCGCTCCACCAGTATCTCGTAGTTGCACACAACGCCGAAAAAGTGACTCTTGACTTAGTTCTGCCCAGAGCAAAAAACCAAAGAACAGAAATTGGAGGAGACGAGAATTTGGGAGACTTTGAGAAGTATTTTCGGTGTAAAAAGAAACATTGAGATGAGCCTCAATATATAGGTTGTTCTCCAACGGTTAGGGAATAATGGAGAATGAAGGCTAATTAAATTCAGTCAATAAAAAATGAACGTTACAAATAAAAAATAAATGAAAAACATGTGATACATTGAATCTGGACAGAAGTTAGTGTGTCAAGCGTTACAAATTTAATGAGTTTGTAACGGTAAAAAGTAAATAAGGAGGAGCAAAAAGATTTTTAGGGATGTGGGACTATTGTATATTAGGAGGTTGAGCTTTTGGTTCTACACAGCATATAGCAGCTCCTTAACAAGGAATAGATTAAGGAAGAAAAAATAAGAAAGGAGTAAGAGTATTGCTGGGCAGTTGTATACTATGCATAAATGAGATGGACTACAACATTGAATCTCACGTAGTAATTATAGTCTTTATCTGAAGAAGTGCTTGATGGACTATGACTTGAATCAACTTTCTTGAACCAAATTTAGAAAATAGCACATATAGTACGCTAGAGGTACTTGGGTCTATTGGATGGCGCATTTTGTGTTGGCCATGCGTACTTTTTAATATTCATGAGAGTTGTTTAGGATCGCATGTCCTATAGTCGCGGCCTTCATAACCTCTCATATAGGTAAGTCCTCAAGGGTTGGTGATAGGAATCAACCATGTATATTATACTTGGACTTATTAAGAGTTAAAACTCACCCTATCCATATCACACAGGAACACTGTCACCATAGGGATGGAGTATCCATGTACTCATGCAGCCTCTTGGACATTTTATTTTTTCAAGAATTTAATCTCAGTGTTAGTGTTCCATAATAGTCACCTAGTCCAGCTTGTTCCTACCCATTGAAACAGCTTCTTGGGATCTCTAGTCAGACTCGGTTGGGTTGTCACTGCTGGTGACTAAACAATGAGCTTAACCCAATCCCCCTCGATGATTCTAGGATTAATGTCCTAGGCAAACTCTTCGTCAAGAGATCTGTAAGTTTTTTTTTTTTGACTTTTATAGTCAAGAACAATATTTTTGCCTTTTAGACTCATTTAATTTCTTGAAACGCAGTTACATGTATCTGTTCATCTTAGAATTCACAAGATCATGGTTTAGAAGTTCTTTAGCATAATTTATAAAAATGAGAGGTACAGAAATATATAGATCAAATATATGCATAATAAGATGCTTGATCTATTCAGTTGCAATACTTCATGAAGTCAGAGCAAGAGTGAAAATTGGGCCTGGATCTATTTGATATATGCATTGTAAGATATCTGAGACATTCAGATTCAGCACATGCTATGTTTAAATATATCATTTCAAATTTTTTGATACTCTTAGCAAGATAGTTTGTATACATGATCCCAGAAGATTGTAGCTCTTGCTAGGATAAAAACATATTCAGTAGTGGATTTTACATCATGTAAATCAGTTACCTAATTGCATCCGAGTAACATTCTATGATATCAGGGTGTCTAATATAATGAAGTTTGTAATCTAGAGTACCCTTAAGATATCTAATGAGTCCAATGTGACTAGTTTGGGTGTAACTCCCCAGTCCCAAAATACGTAGGACTAGGAACGTAGACATGCCAGCCGTATAATAAATATACGTAAGCTGTAAAATGCAGTAGAAACCATACTAATCTCATCCACACAAATATAAATGAAATAAAGATGTCATATAATGAGAAAGATTTGTCTTGATACAATATGTTGGGCGGAGACAAATCCACTACCAACAACATAAGGAAATAAAATACATGAGAAATGAAATGAGCGGCGAGCGAAGCAAAGACGATCCAAATACAATCATCCTCGAAGAAGTAGCGAAGATCACGGCTAGAGCTAAAGCACCTGCGAAAGACAATAGCACACACCTGGCAAGACAACCAGGTCCTCAGAGGGACGTAACAAGACACATAATAGTATGCCATATAAACTGAATAAATATTGCTCAATAAATAAGTCAATCGAATTTATAACATGGTCCAATACGCACCTACTGAACGAGCGTACCATCCCCCCAACCAAACAAGGACAGGAGATGGTAAACTAATTCACGGCGACGTATCCTTCCATGCTAAGAATCCGATATGGTATCCGGACCCCAACAAGGTTCAATACCTTCTCATCGGAGTAGTAAGTCACACCTACAACCAAACAAGGACAAGATGTGACGAACTAATCCGCGACAAGTTATTGTTCCAAGCCACGGTCAGATACAAGTACCCAAACCAAAAGTACTCGTACCTAACGGATAGGGTGCCTAACCATTCTAAGTGGTATGTTGTTAAGAACAATCCTTCCTACGCATGGGTCCTGGCTGAATAGGATCGGCGTAGTCCCCCTTGGGCACCAGAGGCCCCATCAGGAAGAGCATGACATTTCGCAGAATCGTCAGTGCCCGTCAGTAATCATGGGTCATCAACCCCGTATCTCCAGCGGAGAGTCCGGGTCACAAGGGAAGTGTATCGAAGCCCATACGCTAAGGAATTGTCCTCCCCGCCCAATGCCTACTGTGTTGCATCTACAACACAAACCACTATAACCGCTAAGTCAAACTAGCATGCAATCTCTATTAGCGATTATTCCTATCGCACGGCTTGTACGTACTGGTGGCCAGCTAATCACGCACTTTCGTGTCCTACATGCGACACACAACTTCGTGTTACAACGTGTCAAGGCCAATGAATGCAACACACAAGATGGTCCCTTAAATCTAGGTTTAATTTGTAAGAAAAATAATACACAGCAGGAAATACAAATGAACAGTAAGTTCTAACAGTTATGCCATGTATCACAGTTTATTTTGCATAAAGAAAATAAATAATGCATGAAATATGAGCTAAAATAATTAAACAGTGAATGGCAAGGTGTCTTGCCTGGTAGTACGCCTGGTGTGCTGCGATAATCACGGTGGCATGAACTGCAACTTTGGTGTAACAACTACACAAGGGGACCTCTGATGGTGGCACGGACAGTTCCATGGGGTCCAGGATGGTCAAGTTAGTTAGGGTTAATAGGTGGAAGGAAAGAATTGGCTAAGGAATAGGAAGATTGGAATTGGTTATGGACATGAGATTTGATCGATAAAGTTTTGATAAATAATATATATGATTTAGAAAACTATTTATGACACTCGAGAAAGAAAAATAATTATACTAGTTAAAAAAATAGTTTTTAGATAAATATAAGAAAAAAATGGTTTTCAGACAAAACTCTAAGTTTATCAAAATACACTTTTTACGTCACAAGCTATAGAAATAATGCAATAATATATTTAGGGTTTCTATCCCAAAACTTTATAGATAGTTATATGTAAAAATCATTGTAGGAAAAATCTATTTAATAGAACAATATATACTATGGTTAAAGTAACAAGGTAGAAGTAATACTACTAAAAATAATTTAAAATATAATTGGAGGGGCCTTGTATTATTGGTAGCAATACTTTAGTAAAAATAATAATACCAATAATAATAATTATAATACTCTTTGAAAATAATATATAATACATTTATTCATACTACTGTTTGGTAGATACTTATAACGTATAAAAATAATATGATACTGAGTAAATACTATGTACATAATATTTTGCTTACTAATTTACTCTGTTAATGAAGCACATAAAAACCCAGCTAACAAAAGCACATAAAAATAATAAAAATAAACAAGCACATAAAAATAATAAAATTAAACAAAGCACAAAAAAATAATAACAAAATAACCAAAGCACATAAAAAAAAGTATAATAAAAAACAAAGCACTTAAAACAATAACAGAAGCCGACAGTCTCTTTATTCCTCTTTGGAGAAATTAGGTCGGGGGGGGGGGGGGAAGTGAGAGAGGACGAGAGGGGAGAGAGAGAGGGAGAGACGGGAGGAACGCTGGGAGAGGAGGTCGGAGAGGGGGAGTGGAGCGGCGACGGCGCAGACGCGGCGGATGGAGGTTTCTGCGCGGTGGCGGTGCTGATCTGGGGAACCGCGCGGTGGATGGTGGGGCGTTGCGCCGGAGGGGATCGAGTGGAGCGGAGGGTCGGCGGTGGATGGTTGGGCAAAGTCGGCGGCGGCTGTGGGTTGCTCGGGAAGGAGAGAGGGACGGCGAGGGTTGGATCGGGACCACGGCGGAGGGAGCGGGTTCGGAGTGGGGGCGCGGAAGAGCAGGGAGGCAGAGGACGGACGCTCCGACGGAGGAGGGTCGAAAAGAGGGCGGCGGAACGGTTCGACTACGCGGGGGCGACGCTTTTCCCGTGCGCACGGAGGAGCTCCGGCACGGCGGGATTTGGAGGAGGCGGAGATCCGGTGGGGTTTCGGTCGGGAGAGAACGACGGAGGTGACGCAGGCGGCTACGACGAGGGGCCAACGACGAAGAGGTCGGCGGGTTAAGGTGAGTGGCAGTGGTGGTTTTTGCTATATTTTATTTTTTTGTAAATTTGTGGTGGTGGCCGGTAGTTTTTGGCCGGTGTTGGGCCGGGTTTGCTCAGGTCGCGGTGGCTGTTGGGTTTTCCGGCCAGTGGCCGTGGTCGGGTTTCGGTTGGGGTCTGGGTACGGTGGATAGAGGTGTGTCGACAGCCAGGGGTCGGGTATGTTCGGAGGAGACGACGACAATGGTGTCGGGGTTTTGGACGGAGGTTGTGGTGGTGGTTGGTTGTCGGCCAGGGTGGTGATGGTGGGTTCAGTATTTTATTGTGGTGACAGCGGTGGAGGTGGTGTTGCTTGGCCGGAAGGGTGGCAGTGGTGCGGTAGATGGTCTGGTGGTCGGGTCGATGATACTATGGCCGGGAAGTCGAAGTCGGGAAGTCGGGTGCTGGGTTTGATGTATGGTCGGTATCGGGATGGGTTACGTCGTGTCGAGATTGTCCGACACGACAGGGTTGGATGTCCGAAATTGTCGGACATGGGATGGAAAATATGTAATTGTAATAAAAAATAGTGGAAGAAAAGATGGACAAGGACACGATGCACTCACGGTTGATTTTGTGGAGAAATTGTGGATGTGAAAAATTGGAGGAGTACCTGCCTATTTATAGGACGTGAAAATTCCCAATTAGATAGGGATTAGGATTAAAACCCAAATTTAGATAACTCATCTATTTATTTAAGTTAATTCAATAATCCAAATCTAATTCAAAATCAAGTTCCAAATACAAATCAAATTTAATCTAATTAAATTATTGGTTTAAAATCATTGGGATAAATATTATTATACTATTTAAAACACCTCCAAAAATCAAATCAAGTTTTAATTTGCTACAAAAATTTCAAAATATATTTTCTAAAATACTAAAATAATAATTACAAAAATACATTATTATTTACGAATAAATTAATAAATAATTATGAAATAGGTATGTATGCACAAATAATATTTACAGTTATATACTTAATTAGTATACCATTTTACAAGAAGGCTTTTCGTAAATAACTCTTATATCTAGAAATTTTGTTAGCTAAAAATAATTATTATATATATTATCTTGAAATTATAAAAATAAGAAAAAATATTTTTCTAAAAATATGTACGCTCGCACATATTCGTACTTGTCGAGCAATCACGAAAATAAAAGTTCGTACGCGACGTAAAATACGACTACGCGACGTAAAATACAAATTTTTAAATCAGTACCAAATAAAAAAAATAGTAGAAATTTAGGGGTTTTACATCCTATCCAACTTAAAAGAATTTCGTCCTCGAAATTAGGCATTAGTAGGGGGGTGAGAGGCTACAAGGAATGACGTTTAATGAAAACA
This sequence comes from Iris pallida, assembly GCA_029216955.1. Taxonomy (NCBI): domain Eukaryota; kingdom Viridiplantae; phylum Streptophyta; class Magnoliopsida; order Asparagales; family Iridaceae; genus Iris; species Iris pallida. The sequence goes on from JANAVB010024997.1 coordinate 19,307,087, forward strand.
TGCAATAGAGTCGCGATTTCAATTATGGCGAAGATAATCATGGATTAACGTAAGAAGATAAATGGTTTAAGAAGAATACGCGCAATAAAGATTAGTATGGGTTCAAGAAAATAAAATAAATTAGAGGCCTTAAAGTTATGGTCTCTTGAGGGCACGATTTTAGAGAACGAATTTAGATTTCACTTCTATATTAAGTGAGTTGGAAGGTCATGATAGGGCCGAGAAAGGACGAGTAGCAACATAGAGTGATAATGGTCATTATCGATAGAAAGGCTAGAGGAGATCCTAGTATAACGCGTTCATCCTTCTAGAATAGGAGAAGGCGAAAGCATTAAGGGGTTCAAAAGGCGATCTTATCGAATACGAGTACGTGATTCAAAGACGACCGAAAAGAATTTCAAAGGAATTGTCAAGGCAGTCGTGGATGGATTATAAGGACAAAGTTTAATTATGTCCCCACCCACGTAGAATAATAAACAAAAGCGAACCAAAATGCACTTGTTTGATCAGACCATTATGCACCGGTTTTGATTAGACAATAGGCTAGTGAGTACTCAATAGCATATGGTCATGAACAAACTTGATAAAGAATAAGCTTGCAAAAACTAGGCTACATTAGCATCATTAGTCAAGACGGTAAATGCATAGGCACGAGAGATTAAGATTTAAGGACAGTAGAATGATTCTAAGTCATACAGTCGTCCTATAGTCTTTTTGTCCAAGTCCTTGGTTGGATAGACGGGTTAGGTCCTCTAGATTCTAGGATCTAAATAAGCTTGCTAATAAAGGTCACTAAGTCAAAGGGGTTGCTAGTTCATAAGGTATTCTACCCAACTTAAAGAATTAAACTAATGGTGTTTTTTGGGACAATGTCTAACTAGTAGGGTCAATCTCTAGCAGCACGAAGAAAAGATAAGGATAATGATAGAAGGAATCAAACAAGATGCAATTGATGAGTCAAACGGTAGATAAAATCAAAGAAAGTGGTCAAGTATGTGGATGAGATCCTAGACTTCTAATCCTATTCGCAGGCTTGCTTGGTACGGTAAAGTAACCAAACAATTTATCTTGACCTGCATGGGCCACCACAAAAACATGTAACGCCCCAGTCCCAAAATACGTAGGACTAGGAACGTAGACATGCCAGTCGTATAATAAATATACGTAAGCTGTAAAATGCAGTAGAAACCATACTAATCTCATCCACATAAATATAAATGAAATAAAGATGTCATATAATGAGAAAGATTTGTCTTGATACAATATGTTGGACGGAGACAAATCCACTACCAACAACATAAGGAAATAAAATACATGAGAAATGAAATGAGCGGCGAGCGAAGCGAAGACGATCCAAATGCAATCATCCTCGAAGAAGTAGCGAAGATCACGGCTAGAGCTAAAGCACCTGTGAAAGACAATAGCACACACCTGGCAAGACAACCAGGTCCTCAGAGGGACGTAACAAGACACATAATAGCATGCCATATAAACTGAATAAATATTGCTCAATAAATAAGTCAATCGAATTTATAACATGGTCCAATACGGACCTACTGAACGAGCGTACCATCCCTCCAACCAAACAAGGACAGGAGATGGTAAACTAATTCACGGCGACGTATCTTTCCATGCTAAGAATCCGATATGGTATCCGAACCCCAACAAGGTTCAATACCTTCTCATCGGAGTAGTAAGTCACACCTACAACCAAATAAGGACAAGATGTGACGAACTAATCAGCGACAAGTTATTGTTCCAAGCCACGGTCAGATACAAGTACCCAAACCAAAAGTACTCGTACCTAACGGATAGGGTGCCTAACCATTTTAAGTGGTATGTTGTTAAGAACAATCCTTTCTACGCATGGGCCCTGGCTGAATAGGATCGGCATAGTCCCCTTTGGGCACTAGAGGCCCCATCAGGAAGAGCATGACGTTCCGCAGAATCATCAGTGCCCGTCAGTAATCATGGGTCATCAACCCCGTATCTCCAACAGAGAGTCCGGGTCACAAGGGAAGTGTATCGAAGCCCATACGCTAAGGAATTGTCCTCCCCGCCCAATGCCTACTGTGTTGCATCCACAACACAAACCACTATAACCGCTAAGTCAAACTAGCATGCAATCTCTATTAGCGGTTATTCCTATCGCACGGCTTGAACGTACTGGTGGCCAGCCAATCACGCACTTCCGTGTCCTATATGCGACACACAACTTCGTGTTACAACGTGTCAAGGCCAATAAATGCAACACACAAGGTGGTCCCTTAAATCTAGGTTTAATTTGTAAGAAAAATAATACACAGCAGGAAATACAAATGAACAGTAAGTTCTAACAGTTATGCCATGTATCACAGTTTATTTTGCATAAAGAAAATAAATAATGCATGAAATATGAGCTAAAATAATTAAACAGCGAATGGCAAGGTGTCTTGCCTGGTAGTACGCCTGGTGTGCTGCGATAATCACGGTGGCATGAACTGCGACTTTGGTGTAACAACTACACAAGGGGACCTCTGATGGTGGCACGGACAGTTCCATGGGGTCCAGGATGGTCAAGTTAGTTAGGGTCAATAGGTAGAAGGAAAGAATTGGCTAAGGAATAAGAAGATTGGGATTGGTTATGGACATGAGATTTGATCGATAAAGTTTTGATAAATAATATATATGATTTAGAAAACTATTTATGACACTCGAGAAAGAAAAATAATTATACTTGTTAAAAAAATAGTTTTTAGATAAATATAAGAAAAAAAATGGTTTTCAGACAAAACTCTAAGTTTATCAAAATACACTTTTTACGTCACAAGCTATAGAAATAATGCAATAATATATTTAGGGTTTCTATCCCAAAACTTTATAGATAGTTATATGTAAAAATCGTTGTAGGAAAAATCTATTTAATAGAACAATATATACTATGGTTAAAGTAACAAGGTAGAAGTAATACTACTAAAAATAATTTAAAATATAATTGGAGGGGCCTTGTATTATTGGTAGCAATACTTTAGTAAAAATAATAATACCAATAATAATAATTATAATACTCTTTGAAAATAATATATAATACATTTATTCATACTACTGTTTGGTAGAAACTTATAACGTATAAAAATAATATGATACTGAGTAAATACTATGTACATAATATTTTGCTTACTAATTTACTCTGTTAATGAAGCACATAAAAACCCAGCTAACAAAAGCACATAAAAATAATAAAAATAAACAAGCACATAAAAATAATAAAATTAAACAAAGCACAAAAAAATAATAACAAAATAACCAAAGCACATAAAAAAAGTATAATAAAAAACAAAGCACTCAAAACAATAACAGAAGCCGACAGTCTCTTTATTCCTCTTTGGAGAAATTAGGTCGGGGGGGGGAAGTGAGAGAGGACGAGAGGGGAGAGAGAGAGAGACGGGAGGAACGCTGGAAGAGGAGGTCGGAGAGGGGGAGTGGAGCGGCGACGGCGCAGACGCGGCGGATGGGGGTTTCTGTGCGGTGGCGGTGCTGATCTGGGGAACCGTGCGGTGGATGGTGGGGCGTTGCGCCGGAGGGGATCGAGTGGAGCGGAGGGTCGGCGGTGGATGGTTGGGCAAAGTCGGCGGCGGCTGTGGGTTGCTCGGGAAGGGGAGAGGGACGGCGAGGGTTGGATCGGGACCACGACGGAGGGAGCGGGTTCGGAGTGGGGGCACGGAGGAGCAGGGAGGCGGAGGACGGACGCTCCGGCGGAGGAGGGTCGGAAAGAGGGCGACGGAACGGTTCGACTACGCGGGGGCGGCGCTCTTCCCGTGCGCTCGGAGGAGCTCCGGCACGGCGAGATTTGGAGGAGGCGGAGATCCGGTGGGGTTTCGGTCGGGAGAGGACGGCGGAGGTGACGCAGGCGGCTACGTCGAGGGGCCAACAGCGAAGAGGTCGGCGGGTTAAGGTGAGTGGCGGTGGTGGTTTTTGCTATATTTTATTTTTTGTAAATTTGTGGTGGTGGCCGGTGGTTTTTGGCCGGTGTTGGGCCGGGTTTGCTCAGGTCGCGGTGGCTGTTGGGTTTTCCGGCCAGTGGCCGTGGTCGAGTTTCGGTTGGGGTCTGGGTACGGTGGATGGAGGTGTGTCGACGGCCAGGGGTCAGGTATGTTCGGAGGAGACGACGACGATGGTGTTGGGGTTTTGGACGGAGGTTGTGGTGGTGGCTGGTTGTCGGCCAGGGTGGTGATGGTGGGTTCAGTATTTTACTGTGGTGACAGCGGTGGAGGTGGTGATGCTTGGCCGGAAGGGTGGCAGTGGTGCGGTAGATGGTCTGGTGGTCGGGTCGATGATACTATGGCCGGGAAGTCGAAGTCAGGAAGTCGGGTGCTGGGTTTGATGTATGGTCGGTATCGGGATGGGTTACGTCGTGTCGAGATTGTCCGACACGACAGGGTTGGATGTCCGGAATTGTCGGACATGGGATGGAAAATATGTAATTGTAATGAAAAATAGTGGAAGAAAAAGATGGACAAGGACACGATGCACTCACGGTTGATTTTGTGGAGAAATTATGGATGTGAAAAATTGGAGGAGTACCTGCCTATTTATAGGACGTGGGAATTCCCAATTAGATAGGGATTAGGATTTAAAACCCAAATTTAGATAACTCATCTATTTATTTTAGTTAATTCAATAATCCAAATCTAATTCAAAATCAAGTTCCAAATACAAGTCAAATTTAATCTAATTAAATTATTGGTTTAAAATCATTGGGATAAATATTATTATACTATTTAAAACACCTCCATAAATCAAATCAAGTTTTAATTTGCTACAAAAATTTCAAAATATATTTTCTAAAATACTAAAATAATAATTACAAAAATATATTATTATTTATGAATAAATTAATAAATAATTATGAAATAGGTATGTATGCACAAATAATATTTACAGTTATATACTTAATTAGTATACCATTTTACAAGAAGGCTTTTCGTAAATAACTCTTATATCTAGAAATTTTGTTAGCTAAAAATAATTATTATATATATTATCTTGAAATTATAAAAATAAGAAAAAATGTTTTTCTAAAAATATGTACGCTCGCACATATTCGTACTTGTCGAGCAATCACGAAAATAAAAGTTCGTACGCGACGTAAAATACGACTACGCGACGTAAAATACAAATTTTTAAATCAGTACCAAATAAAAAAAATAGTAGAAATTTAGGGGTTTTACATTGGGTAACTAGAATATCTACTTAGTCTCCTAATAGCAAATGCAATATCAGGTCTGGTCCTATTTGTTATGTACATAAGGGACCCTATTATCTGTAAATATCTATGTTGTTCTATAGGAGATCCTTCATTCTTCTTTAGAACAATATTACTGTCATAAGGAGTAAGTACAGATTTTTTTCTTAAAATACTCAAACTTTCTTAACAATTTCTCAATTGAATGTGCGAAGGATAGAGTATAACCCTCTTTACATTTGGACACTTGCATTCCTAGGGTCAGGTTTGCTTCACCTAGATCTTTCATATCAAACTTGTTAGATAAATAATTCTTAATATTATTTATCAATTCCAGTGAATATCCTAGAATAAGGATATCATCAACACAAGCATAAGATAACGTAACTTTTATTTGTATTTTTTGAATACAAACATTTGATATATTCATTTGGCACAAAACCAAATTCTAGAATGACTTTGTCAATTTTGTTGTATCATTGCTTGGGAGCTTGCTTTAGGCCATAAAGAGATTTTACTAATCTACAAACTTTATTTTCTTGGCCTTTAGGTATGAAACCTTCAGGTTGTTCCATATAGATCTCTTCCTCTAAATCATCATTTAGAAATATTGTATTTACATTAATTTAATGGATCAACATATCATTAATGCAAGCTAAGGCTAAAAGAATTCTAATAGAAGTGATCCTAGCAACATGAGAGTAGGTATCAAAATAGTCTAATCCCTTTTTATGGGTAAAACCTTTGGCTACTAATCTAGATTTTGTAAACCCCCTAAATTTTTACTACGATTTTTTATTACAAACTTGGTATTAATTATTTTTTTGGTATTTGAACGCGTCGCATACGAGGTTGCGTTATTCGTAATCGTGCGTCGCGTGCAAATTTGCGAGATGGTATATATCTTTATTCACAAATATTTTATTAAAGGATTTTTTGTATAGAAAATAAGTATTTTATTTTAATTTACTACGTCGCGTCGAGATTGCCAAACCATTATTTGTTTATTTATTTATAAAGAAGGCCATTTTATTTTATGGTACAAATATGATTAATAATTTAGAAAACTATTGTTTTATGTCAATACATACTATTTGTGTGCGAGTGACATAAAATTTATTTCATTGTCCACTTTGATTTTTTTTCGAAAACTAGTTACAATTGTTTTACTTATTTATAAAAAGATGTATTTCAAATATTTAAAGTTTTATTGTGAATTTCAAAATATTTATTAATATATTTTTATTATTTATCAAGTTATTTTGAAAATAGTTTGATTTAATATTTAATTAATTGTGATGATTTAAATTGGAAAAGATTATATTGGCTTTATTTTAAATAGCTTTAAATTAAAAATAGGTTCTATCTAGATTGATTTGCATTCGATGATTTGGATTCGATAAATTTATTTTAAATCGATTCGAATAAATATGTAATAATCTACAAGGGGATTTAAACTACTACTAATCCTTATACATCTAGGAGCACTACCTCCTATATAAGGAAAGGCTCCTTTCTTCTTCTCCATAAAAAAATTTACCATGCAAATTCTCCACAGGTGCATCGTGTCTGTGCCCTTCCCCACCACTATATCTTTTCCTTTACAATTACAATATTATCATCCACATGTCCGACAAGCCCGGACATCCATCTTTGTCGTGTCCGACAATCTCGGACACAACGACCCCCAACAATTTGAACCCTGTCACCACCCGCCGCACCTAAACCAATTCCGCCCGGACGCCTCCCGACCACCGCGCACTACCTTCATCATCATCATCACCCGTGTTAACCGCCACCAATGGCGCAACCCAAGGCCCATCACCACCTCCACCACTGTTGCCATCCCTCTCGGCCACCAAATTTTGACACCACCAACCGCAGAACACCACCACCAAAATCTATCACCACAACCCGACACTGCCCAATCACGGCCACCTCCGGCCGACATACCGCCCCAAATTAAAACACAGCCACCACCATCAGCCATGAAAGTAGAAGGGGGAAGCCCTAACATGTTCTCCCCGCCGTTGACCGCCTCTCCCACCGGCGAGCGCGTCCGCCCCTCCTCTTCGGCATCCACCATCGCTGGCCGCACGAGCCGCCAAACTCGTCGACCGGCGACCAGAGTTTCGAACCGCCACAAGTCCCATCCCACGGTCCGACACTCGATCGTGTGGACCGGTCGAATCCCGACCACGGCCATCTTCCCCAACGGTGCTAGCGCGCCGACCGCTGCGCCTCCGCCTTCCCGAGCACCCTCGCGCCGCTCCACCTGGGCACGGCATCCCTAGTCTTCTCCATGCCGTCCTCGCAACCGACGCCCTCTGGTGGCCCTCGCTGCTCCCGTCCTCCGTCTCTCTCAGACTCCCCCTCTATTCACTATCACACGAATTTTTTTTCTTTCTTTTTCTTTCACCTACTCTCTCTCTCTCTCTTGCTTTAAATTTAAACAAAACTTTTGACATTCGAGAAAGGAGCAGCAGAATTTCTGTTGTAGGTGATTATTAGGATTATTATTATTATTTTATTACTATTAGGATTAATATTATTCTATTACTGTAGATGATTGTAGAAGCATAAAATTTTTAGCATTCTTGACAACCATGCGTCCAAGCCAGGGAGTCATATACGCCCAAGCCAGGGAGACATATGCGTCCAAACCAGGACAGCCCACATGTGCCCAAGTCACCAGAGCAAGCTATGTACCCATACGCCCACTCTGGACTCCTCTAGAAGGGGCACATAGCCCTATTTCAGGCTATGCGCCCGAGTCAGGACAACCTCCAACTCGGTCAACACCCACGATCAATCATACACCGAAGCATACGGCCACGTCAGTCTTCACGAGCAGTCGTGTACCGGAGCATGCGGCCACGTTAACCCCATGATCAATCCACGATCACGCAGTCTGCATGTGCCTACACTCTATGCGCCCAAAGCAGGACTATGCGCCCACATAAAAATTAGTGTATTTTCTTATATGGGCGCATAGCATCATTCCAGCACGAAAATGACTATAAAAAGGGGTCTCATACCTCTTCAAAGCACAAAACGGAGAGCATTTCAACCCAATTTCTGCCCTTATTGCCAGTGAGCCGAGAGTTAGCAAATTTCTTATGTTTTCTTCCACTTTTGTAGTCGAAGTATCAACGGAGTAAAGGAGCAACTGCCGCTCGATCTCCATCGTTCCATTCTCCAGGATTCTTTTTGTAATCGGGGATCCACAACGCAAGATCTCTCAGTCGTCCTATAGTCTTTTTGTCCAAGTCCTTGGTTGGATAGACGGGTTAGGTCCTCTAGATTCTAGGATCTAAATAAGCTTGCTAATAAAGGTCACTAAGTCAAAGGGGTTGCTAGTTCATAAGGTATTCTACCCAACTTAAAGAATTAAACTAATGGTGTTTTTTGGGACAATGTCTAACTAGTAGGGTCAATCTCTAGCAGCACGAAGAAAAGATAAGGATAATGATAGAAGGAATCAAACAAGATGCAATTGATGAGTCAAACGGTAGATAAAATCAAGGAAAGTGGTCAAGTATGTGGATGAGATCCTAGACTTCTAATACTATTCGCAGGCTTGCTTGGTACGGTAAAGTAACCAAACAATTTATCTTGACCTGCATGGGCCACCACAAAAACATGTAACGCCCCAGTCCCAAAATACGTAGGACTAGGAACGTAGACATGCTAGCCGTATAATAAATATACGTAAGCTGTAAAATGCAGTAGAAACCATACTAATCTCATCCACATAAATATAAATGAAATAAAGATGTCATATAATGAGAAAGATTTGTCTTGATACAATATGTTGGGCGGAGACAAATCTACTACCAACAACATAAGGAAATAAAATACATGAGAAATGAAATGAGCGGCGAGCGAAGCGAAGATGATCCAAATGCAATCATCCTCGAAGAAGTAGCGAAGATCACGGCTAGAGCTAAAGCACCAGCGAAAGACAATAGCACACACCTGGCAAGACAACCAGGTCCTCAGAGGGACGTAACAAGACACATAATAGCATGCCATATAAACTGAATAAATATTGCTCAATAAATAAGTCAATAGAATTTATAACATGGTCCAATACGCACCTACTAAACGAGCGTACCATCCCCCCAACCAAACAAGGACAGGAGATGGTAAACTAATTCACGGCGACGTATCTTTCCATGCTAAGAATCCGATATGGTATCCGAACCCCAACAAGGTTCAATACCTTCTCATCGGAGTAGTAAGTCACACCTACAACCAAATAAGGACAAGATGTGACGAACTAATCAGCGACAAGTTATTGTTCCAAGCCACGGTCAGATACAAGTACCCAATCCAAAAGTACTCGTACCTAACGGATAGGGTGCCTAACCATTCTAAGTGGTATGTTGTTAAGAACAATCCTTCCTACGCATGGGCCCTGGCTGAATAGGATCGGCGTAGTCCCCCTTGGGCACCAGAGGCCCCATCAGGAAGAGTATGACGTTCCGCAGAATCGTCAGTGCCCGTCAGTAATCATGGGTCATCAACCCCGTATCTCCAGCGGAGAGTCCGGGTCACAAGGGAAGTGTATCGAAGCCCATACGCTAAGGAATTGTCCTCCCCGCCCAATGCTTACTGTGTTGCATCCACAACACAAACCACTATAACCGCTAAGTCAAACTAGCATGCAATCTCTATTAGCGGTTATTCCTATCATACGGCTTGTACGTACTGGTGGCCAGCCAATCACGCACTTCCATGTCCTATATGCGACACACAACTTCGTGTTACAACGTGTCAAGGCCAATGAATGCAACACATAAGGTGGTCCCTTAAATCTAGGTTTAATTTGTAAGAAAAATAATACACAGCAGGAAATACAAATGAACAGTAAGTTCTAACAGTTATGCCATGTATCATAGTTTATTTTGCATAAAGAAAATAAATAATGCATGAAATATGAGCTAAAATAATTAAACAGCGAATGGCAAGGTGTCTTGCCTGGTAGTACGCCTGGTGTGCTGCGATAATCACGGTGGCATGAACTGCAACTTTGGTGTAACAACTACACAAGGGGACCTCTGATGGTGGCACGGACAGTTCCATTGGGTCCAGGATGGTCAAGTTAGTTAGGGTCAATAGGTGGAAGGAAAGAATTGGCTAAGGAATAGGAAGATTGGGATTGGTTATGGACATGAGATTTGATCGATAAAGTTTTGATAAATAATATATATGATTTAGAAAACTATTTATGACACTCGAGAAAGAAAAATAATTATACTAGTTAAAAAAATAGTTTTTAGATAAATATAAGAAAAAAAATGGTTTTCAGACAAAACTCTAAGTTTATCAAAATACACTTTTTACGTCACAAGCTATAAAAATAATGCAATAATATATTTAGGGTTTCTATCCCAAAACTTTATAGATAGTTATATGTAAAAATCGTTGTAGGAAAAATCTATTTAATATAACAATATATACTATGGTTAAAGTAACAAGGTAGAAGTAATACTACTAAAAATAATTTAAAATATAATTGGAGGGGCCTTGTATTATTGGTAGCAATACTTTAGTAAAAATAATAATACCAATAATAATAATTATAATACTCTTTGAAAATAATATATAATACATTTATTCATACTATTGTTTGGTAGATACTTATAACGTATAAAAATAATATGATACTGAGTAAATACTATGTACATAATATTTCGCTTACTAATTTACTCTGTTAATGAAGCACATAAAAACCCAGCTAACAAAAGCACATAAAAATAATAAAAATAAACAAGCACATAAAAATAATAAAATTAAACAAAGCACAAAAAAATAATAACAAAATAACCAAAGCACATAAAAAAAAGTATAATAAAAAACAAAGCACTCAAAACAATAACAGAAGCCGACAGTCTCTTTATTCCTCTTTGGAGAAATTAGGTCGGGGGGGGGGGGGGAAGTGAGAGAGGACGAGAGGGGAGAGAGAGAGAGAGAGAGACGGGAGGAACGCTGGGAGAGGAGTTCGGAGAGGGGGAGTGGAGCGACGACGGCGCAGACGCGGCGGATGGGGGTTTCTGCGCGGTGGCGGTGCTGATCTGGGGAACCGTGCGGCGGATGGTGGGGCGCTGCGCCGGAGGGGATCGAGTGGAGCGGAGGGTCGGCGGTGGATGGTTGGGCAAAGTCAGCGGCGGCTGTGGGTTGCTCGGGAAGGGGAGAGGGACGGCGAGGGTTGGATCGGGACCACGGCGGAGGGAGCGGGTTCGGAGTGGGGGCGCGGAGGAGCAGGGAGGCGGAGGACGGACGCTCCGGCGGAGGAGGGTCGGAAAGAGGGCGGCGGAACGGTTCGACTACGCGGGGGCGGCGCTCTTCCCGTGCGCACGGAGGAGCTCCGGCACGGCGGGATTTGGAGGAGGCGGAGATCCGGTGGGGTTTCGGTCGGGAGAGGAAGGCGGAGGTGACGCAGGCGGCTACGGCGAGGGGCCAACGGCGAAGAGGTCGACGGGTTAAGGTGAGTGGCGGTGGTGGTTTTTGCTATATTTTATTTTTTTGTAAATTTGTGGTGGTGGCCGGTGGTTTTTGGCCGGTGTTGGGCCGGGTTTGCTCAGGTCGCGGTGGCTGTTGGGTTTTCCGGCCAGTGGCCGTGGTCGGGTTTCGGTTGGGGTCTGGGTACGGTGGATGGAGCTGTGTCGACGGCCAGGGGTCGGGTATGTTCGGAGGAGACGACGACGATGGTGTCGGGGTTTTGGACGGAGGTTGTGGTGGTGGCTGGTTGTCGGCCAGGGTGGTGATGGTGGGTTCAGTGTTTTACTGTGGTGACAGCGGTGGAGGTGGTGATGCTTGGCCGGAAGGGTGGCAGTGGTGCGGTAGATGGTCTGGTGGTCGGGTCGATGATACTATGGCCGGGAAGTCGAAGTCAGGAAGTCGGGTGCTGGGTTTGATGTATGGTCGGTATCGGGATGGGTTACGTCATGTCGAGATTGTCCGACACGACAGGGTTGGATGTCCGGAATTGTCGGACATGGGATGGAAAATATGTAATTGTAATGAAAAATAGTGGAAGAAAAAGATGGACAAGGACAAGATGCACTCACGGTTGATTTTGTGGAGAAATTGTGGATGTGAAAAATTGGAGGAGTACCTGCCTATTTATAGGACGTGGGAATTCCCAATTAGATAGGGATTAGGATTTAAAACCCAAATTTAGATAACTCATCTATTTATTTAAGTTAATTCAATAATCCAAATCTAATTCAAAATCAAGTTCCAAATACAAATCAAATTTAATCTAATTAAATTATTGGTTTAAAATCATTGGGATAAATATTATTATACTATTTAAAACACCTCCATAAATCAAATCAAGTTTTAATTTGCTACAAAAATTTCAAAATATATTTTCTAAAATACTAAAATAATAATTACGAAAATACATTATTATTTACGAATAAATTAATAAATAATTATGAAATAGGTATGTATGCACAAATAATATTTACAGTTATATACTTATTTAGTATACCATTTTACAAGAAGGCTTTTCGTAAATAACTCTTATATCTAGAAATTTTGTTAGCTAAAAATAATTATTATATATATTATCTTAAAATTATAAAAATAAGAAAAAATGTTTTTCTAAAAATATGTACGCTCGCACATATTCGTACTTGTCGAGCAATCACGAAAATAAAAGTTCGTACGCGACGTAAAATACGACTACGCGACGTAAAATACAAAATTTTAAATCAGTACCAAATAAAAAAATAGTAGAAATTTAGGGGTTTTATATTGGGTTACTAGAATATCTACTTAGTCTCCCAATAGCAAATGCAATATCAGGTCTGGTCCTATTTGTTATGTACATAAGGGACCCTATTATCTGTAAATATCTATGTTGTTCTATAGGAGATCCTTCATTCTTCTTTAGAACAATGGAAAATGCTAAGTTTACTACCAAATTCTTACAACCTTCTTACAACTACTCTCTCCCACTCCTTACCATGGGTCCCACCGGGTCCCACCACCACTCTCACCCCCCTGCTACATTGGCTCCACCCGGCCCCACCATTTCTTCCCCTCCTCCAATCGAAGTCCGACACGTGTCCGGTTGTAGGGAGGTTGTAAATTTTGGTTGTAGGCATAGCAAAGCTCTTAGAACAATATTACTGTCATAAGGAGTAAGTACAGATTTTTTTCTTAAAATACTCAAACTTTCTTAACAATTTCTCAATTGAATGTGCGAAGGATAGAGTATAACCCTCTTTACATTTGGACACTTGCATTCCTAGGGTCAGGTTTGCTTCACCTAGATCTTTCATATAAACTTGTTAGATAAATAATTCTTAATGTTATTTATCAATTCCAGTGAATATCCTAGAATAAGGATATCATCAACACAAGCATAAGATAACGTAACTTTTATTTGTATTTTTTGAATACAAACATTTGATATATTCATTTGGCACAAAACCAAATTCTAGAATGACTTTGTCAATTTTGTTGTATCATTGCTTGGGAGCTTGCTTTAGGCCATAAAGAGATTTTACTAATCTACAAACTTTATTTTCTTGGCCTTTAGGTATGAAACCTTCAGGTTGTTCCATATAGATCTCTTCCTCTAAATCATCATTTAGAAATATTGTATTTACATTAATTTAATGGATCAACATATCATTAATGCAAGCTAAGGCTAAAAGGATTCTAATAGAAGTGATCCTAGCAACATGAGAGTAGGTATCAAAATAGTCTAATCCCTTTTTATGGGTAAAACCTTTGGCTACTAATCTAGATTTTGTAAACCCCCTAAATTTTTACTACGATTTTTTATTACAAACTTGGTATTAATTATTTTTTTTGGTATTTGAACGCGTCGCATACGAGGTTGCGTTATTCGTAATCGTGCGTCGCGTGCAAATTTGCGAGATGGTATATATCTTTATACACAAATATTTTATTAAAGAATTTTTTCGTATAGAAAATAAGTATTTTATTTTAATTTACTACGTCGCGTCGAGATTGCCAAACCATTATTTGTTTATTTATTTATAAAGAAGGCCATTTTATTTTATGGTACAAATATGATTAATAATTTAGAAAACTATTGTTTTATGTCAATACATACTATTTGTGTGCGAGTGACATAAAATTTATTTCATTGTCCACTTTGATTTTTTTTCGAAAACTAGTTACAATTGTTTTACTTATTTATAAAAAGATGTATTTCAAATATTTAAAGTTTTATTGTGAATTTCAAAATTATTTATTAATATATTTTTATTATTTATCAAGTTATTTTGAAAATAGTTTGATTTAATATTTAATTAATTGTGATGATTTAAATTGGAAAAGATTATATTGGCTTTATTTTAAATAGCTTTAAATTAAAAATAGGTTCTATCTAGATTGATTTGCATTCGATGATTTGGATTCGATAAATTTATTTTAAATCGATTCGAATAAATATGTAATAATCTACAAGGGGATTTAAACTACTACTAATCCTTATACATCTAGGAGCACTACCTCCTATATAAGGAAAGGCTCCTTTCTTCTTCTCCATAAAAAAATTTACCATACAAATTCTCCACAGGTGCATCATGTCTGTGCCCTTCCCCACCACTATATCTTTTCCTTTACAATTACAATATTATCATCCACATGTCCGACAAGCCCGGACATCCATCTTTGTCGTGTCCGACAATCTCGGACACAACGACCCCCAACACTTTGAACCCTGTCACCACCCGCCGCACCTAAACCAATTCTGCCCGGACGCCTCCCGACCACCGCGCACTACCTTCATCATCATCATCACCCGTGTTAACCGCAACCAATGACGCAACCCAAGGCCCATCACCACCTCCACCACTGTTGCCATCCCTCTCGGCCACCAAATTTTGACACCCCCAACCGCAGAACACCACCACCAAAATCCATCACCACAACCCGACACTGCCCAATCACGGCCACCTCCGGCCGACATACCGCCCCAAATTAAAATACAGCCACCACCATCAGCCATGAAAGAAGAAGGGGGAAGCCCTAACCTGCTCTCCCCGCCGTTGACCGCCTCTCCCACCAGCGAGCGCGTCCGCCCCTCCTCTTCGGCATCCACCATCGCTGGCCGCACGAGCCGCCAAACTCGTCGACCGACGACCAGAGTTTCGAACCGCCACAAGTCCCATCCCACGGTCCGACACTCGATCGTGTGGACCGGTCGAATCCCGACCACGACCATCTTCCCCAACGGTGCTAGCGCGCCGACCGCTGCGCCTCCGCCTTCCCGAGCACCCTCGCGCCGCTCCACCTGGGCACGGCATCCCTGGTCTTCTCCATGCCGTCCTCGCAGCCGACGCCCTCTGGTGGCCCTCGCCGCTCCCGTCCTCCGTCTCTCTCAGACTCCCCCTCTATTCACTATCACACGAAATTTTTTTCTTTCTTTTTCTTTCACCTACTCTCTCTCTCTCTCTCTCTCTTGCTTTAAATTTAAACAAAACTTTTGACATTCGAGAAAGGAGCAGCAGAATTTCTGTTGTAGGTGATTATTAGGATTATTATTATTATTTTATTACTATTAGGATTAATATCATTCTATTACTGTAGATGATTGTAGAAGCATAAAATTTTTAGCATTCTTGACAACCATGCGCCCAAGCCAGGGAGTCATATACGCCCAAGCCAGGGAGACATATGCGTCCAAACCAGGACAGCCCACATGTGTCCAAGTCACCAGAGCAAGCTATGTACCCATACGCCCACTCTGGACTCCTCTAGAAGGGGCACATAACCCTATTTCAGGCTATGCGCCCGAGTCAGGACAACCTCCAACTCGGTCAACACCCACGATCAATCATGCACCGAAGCATACGGCCACGTCAGTCTTCACGAGCAGTCGTGTACCGGAGCATGCGGCCACGTTAACCCCATGATCAACCCACGATCACGCAGTCTGCATGTGCCTACACTCTATGCGCCCAAAGCAGGACTATGCGCCCACATAAAAATTAGTGTATTTTCTTATATGGGCGCATAACATCATTCCAGCACGAAAACGACTATAAAAAGGGGTCTCATACCTCTTCAAAGCACAAAACGGAGATCATTTCAACCCAATTGCTGCCCTTCTTGCCAGTGAGCCGAGAGTTAGCAAATTTCTTATGTTTTCTTTCACTTTTGTAGTCGAAGTATCAACGGAGTAAAGGAGCAACTGCCGCTCGATCTCCATCGTCCCATTCTCCAGGATTCTTTTTGTAATCGGGGATCCACAATGCAAGATCTCTCAGGCGTACTCGATTTGTGGTGCCTTGTGCCAATAAAAAAGACAACTTTTCTTCTTCTTTTTTGTGTGTGTCCACAATGATGTTATTATTATTAATATTAACATTCTGTATAAAGTGTAGTATTTAGTATAGGAATTAATTATATTATTAGTATGAATATTGTTAAAAATGTATTATTATTTCTATTATTGTTATTATTCTGTTTTATTAAATAAATAAATGATAATTTCCAAAAAAATTGACAAAAACCCAATAGTCCCACAATAGTTTCCTAGATTTTTATTACTAAAATAGTCTAACTAATGAAAAGTTATGTTTCCTACAAAAATTTTATTTTGACAACCTTAGAGAATATTTAGCCTAAAAATGATTTTTGATTCCTCAAGTATTTATCTACAAAAATATTTGACTAGTATAAATGTATTTTTTTTCCATATATACATATAAAGTATTTTCAAATATTTGCATAAACTTATTATAAAAAAATATTTTCAAAAAATTAGTATACGTATCTAACTCCAAATTCTCCTCGTTATCACCCTTGATCACGACTGATCGCACTTTTTTTATTCTTTCTAAACTTCGGACCCTTATACATCGACTCCGGCTATTGGACAAAATAGGACATCACGATCATCGCACCAAACCAGGACACACACCAGGCAAGATGTCTTGCCTTATTTACTGTTTATAATTACATGCATCTCTATTTATTTGACTACTGCATATTTATTTTGCTTTCAGTTATTTTTCCATCTTGACTTTCAATATTTTGCTTTCAGTTATTTTGCTTTCAGTTATTTTTTTATAGTAACCCCTGGGAGGGAGAAGATAGTTAGATGTATGGGCTACCTAAATCCAAAAGCCGTAGTAACTACGTACTATGGTAGTCGTGTCGCGATGGTCACTAGCCTCGAGCTATGTGGACTGATGGGTCACGTGGGCCGCTAGCCTCGAGTTATGCCGGCTGATAGTATTGGTACTTGACGTGTGCATGTTGTGAGTTGTTACCTTGTCCTAGGGAAGTCAGCCTTTACCTGCCCATACATTGTGATATCTTCTAAATTGCATACTAGATTGGTTAGGTGACCTTAGTTAATGCCATGTCACACTTCGTTCTAGTCATGGCACGGGGCAATGTCACATCGCGGAACAGTGAGCTACCCCTTGTCCTTGTTTGGTTGTAGGGGTAGTCTACTATTTCGATGATGGGATATTGGGCCGTGTTGTGGTTGAGACACTTTACTTTTATTTGTGACTTTATGGCATATTTTATATTCAGTAATTATGGCATGTTCTTCATGTATCTTGTTACGTTCCTCTAAGAACCTGGTGATCTCTCCAGGTGTGTGTCTTTGTGATGTTTCGTAGGTGCTGTAGCCAAGACTATATTTTACTCTCTTCCTCAGATGTGATTGCACTTGGATCGCCTTTGCATCGTTCGAAGAATTCATTTGTTATGTATTTCTTCTCTTTTTAGTTGGTAGTGGATTTGTCTCCGCCCAACGATTTGTAAATGATAATTCATGAGTTGATTTATAAATTCTTCATTCTTTATTTGTAGATGAGATTAGCATCGTGGTTTACTACATTTTACAGCTTATGTATACATATGATGGTTCCATATATTGGAGTTTACTTCGTATGTATGCATCTTGCATGTCGATGTACTTAGTTCTAAGTATTTTGGGACTGGGACGTTACAGCCTTGTATTTCTCTATGGTACTATCGACTCTATTTTTGAAGATCCACTTATAACCTATGGATTTACTACCTAAAGGTAGGTCTGCTAAAAACTGAGTACTATTCTTCATAATGGAGTTGTACTTATTGTTAATAGCTTCTTTTCAGAATGGGGCATCAAGAGAGGATATGAATTCTTCATAAGTTGAGGGATCACCCTCCATCAAAAATGTGAAGAATCCTTCTCCTAAATTTTTTCCAATCCTTTCTCTTTTACTCCTTCTAGGTTCTATATCTTGTTTTAGTTGAGAACTTGATATTTGAACATGATAACTAGTAGATATAGTAAGAGAAGGGTTGGAGGAAGACGAAAAATTTCTATCCTTAAAGGGAAATATATTCTCAAAATAAACTGCATCTCTAGCTTCTATAATTGTATTATTAGAGATTTTATTTACTTTAGAATGGGTTACAAGAAATCTATTAGCATTGCTATCTAGGACATTTCCTATGAACACAACATCTACATTCTTAGGTCCAATCTTCCTCTTTTTGGGTTCAGGAATCTCTACCTTAGCTACATATCCCCAAACTGTGAGATAATTAATCCTCGGGGTTCGACATTTTCATAACTCATATGATGTCTTATCATTAATCTTATTGGGTATCCTATTAAGGATATAGCAGGCTGACAACAAGACTTCTTCCCAAAGATTATCATGGGCACCTGAGCTAAGAAGCATGACATTTACCATGTCTAACAGAGTGCGATTCTTCCTTTCAGCAACTCCGTTAGATTATGGTGAATAAGAAGCAGTTACCTCATAAATTATTCTATGTTCTTCACAGAAGTTAGTCTTTTCATTTGAGATATACTCTCTACCACGATCAGATCTAAGAATCTTAATCTTTCTATCTAGCTGGTTCTCAGCTTTAGACTTATAAACTTTGAATCTGTCTAGAACTTCATCTTTGGTCTTAAAAAGGTAGGTGTAACAATATTTTGAATGGTCATCTATAAAGGTGACAAAGTATTTCCTACCGCCTTGAGTTAAAACCCTATTGGAATCACAGACGTCATTATGAATGAGTTGTAGAAGTTCAAAATTTATATGGACAGATTTGAAAGGTAATCTAGTGTGTTTGGCTTGAACACAAATCTCACATTTGTGTTCATCGCCTATAGGAGTCCTAGGTATAAGATCTAAGTTCATCAATCTTTTAAGAGATCCTAAATTCACATGACCTAATCCGCCATGTCAAACATTTGAGGATTTAATATTTGCAACAACTAAAGAAGAATTTGAAATTTTATTTATGGTACTTAAAATAAAAGGACCATCATTTACAAATCATTTTCCCATAAGTAAGTTATTTTTGGAAAAAAAATACTTTATTAGCCTCCATTACAATCTTGTATCCTGAGGCTACAAGTAGAGATCCACTAACTAGGTTTCTTCTAACTGACGACACATGAAGCACATCATGGAGAGGTAGAATTTTTTCTGATATCATCTTCAGATCTATTCTTTCTCTTCCTACAATCTGTGTCATTGAGCCATCTCCTAAGGTCACACCTCCTCCACCGATTCCTGATAGTTTGAAAAACTAGAACGATCAAAAGAAACATGAATATTTGCTCCAGAATCCAACCACAATCAAAATAGTAAAAATATTTATTATATGTTGATAGCTTACAGACCTGAAGGGACTAGAAGATCCATTCATAATCATGTTAGCCTCTGGCTTGTTAGAGCCTTTTCCTTTGAAGGAGGTCTCCTTGATGATTAGGCTTGGGTTTACCATGGATTTCTATTGTGGTTACCTTAGCTTTGAAATCAGATCTAGCTATGGACTTTAACATAAACTGTTTTCTGTTCTAAGTCTCCTTAGAACTTGAGAATATGATTCCAAAAGTCTACAAAAATTTATTTACTCAATAAAGATGGTTTGAGCTAAAAAGTAACGGTTTAAATAATTTTAGTAATCTACCTTCAAAATTTTGGTGTTCATTTATTGATCAGGTTGGGTTAGCTGTAGGGGCCGGATCCCAGCAAGCGGAGGTCTACTAGAGACGCTTAAGTACCGGTCACTTAGACGATTTATGCCTTGTTGACAGATGGATCCTTTCGGCTTGTATCCAAACAAATCTCTACTTTAGAACTTTTAAAAATTAAAAGAATTTTCTAAATCAATAAACTATTTATTTTAGCCTAAATTAAAATATTGAGTAAGGAAAAAACTAGTATTGACAAAATATAGTAACAATAATGTTTGTCTAAGGTGTCAATTCCTAGAAACATTCTTATGAAGCTACAATTGTTATATAGGTAATAACTTACTGATATGATAATTAATTAACAAATATTAAACAATATCTAGCCAGGATTTGTCAAACATTGTGCTACTTAAATGAGGATAGTTACAATAAAAAAATTGTGTAGCAATAATTCAATGAATATTTAATAAAATATACTCTCTTAACAACACTATCAAAAATTAAGAAGATACACCATACACTTTAAGTGTCTATCTTTAATGAATATTGAATAATTTAATCCAACGTATTAGAATTGCAATTTTACTATCTATTAACAGTAGTGACAGAATAGCTTAACAGTACAAAAGAAATAAGTTTGTATTACCAATACAATATTTCTCTAAATAGCACTATCAAAATTAAGAAGTTTGTTTGGAAAACTTAGCAGTACAAAATTTGTGAAGGAATGATTTGAATGTACAAAATTAAACAATAAAAGCAAATTAAACAGTAGATAATTGTATTACTAAAATGTTTGTGCTAAACTAGAATTCTAATCATTTGGGCTAAACTAGAATTCTAGTATAGTAGCAAGCTAGAATTAACAATACAAGCAAAATTAAACAGTAGCCTAAGGAAGCTGTTTGCTCTAGCCAAACAATTTAACAGTACAGAATCTATTTGTGCTAAATTGTTAGCAGTAGAAAATTGATTTGAAGGCAATTGCTAAGAAATTTTTGTTAAAAATATTTTGGCAGAGACGATTGAAATAACTCTTAGATTGTTAGAATTTTTTCACTTTTCTTTCTTTAAAAATTTAAAAACAAAATAAAATAATGTAAATGATTACCGGTCTCCGGAGAAGTTGCGCACGTAGCACTGTCCTAAGAGTTAATCCGGGTCTATGTGCAAACTTTATCCGAATTCTCCTACTGGTAAAGTCCTCGCTCTACCGATATCTCGTAGTTGCACACAACGTCGAGAGAATGACCCTTGACTTAGCTCTGCCCAGAGCAAAAAATCGAAGAACAGAAATTGGAGGAGACGAGAATTTGAGAGACTTTGGGAAGTATTTTCGGTGTAAAAAGAAACATTGAGATGGGTCTCAATATATAGGTTGTTCTCCAACGGTTATGGAATAATGGAGAATGAAGGCTAATTAAATTCAGTCAATAAAAGCTGAACGAAAAAACAAATGAAATATATGTGATACATTGAATCTGGACAGAAGTTAGTGTGTCAAGAGTTACAAATTTAATAGGTTTGTAACGGTTAAAAGTAAATGAGGAGGAGCAAAAAGAATTTTAGGGAAGTGGGACTATTGTATATTCGGAGGTTGAGCTTTTGGTTCTACACAGCATATAGCAGCTCCAACAGATACCAACAAGTTCAGTGTTATTCATTCAAGTAAAAGATTAGGGTTTAGGAGATGATCTTTTGTGAAGCGAAGAGACTGTTTGAAATATGGTCGGAGAAAATGTTGCAGTAGCACATCAAGTTCAATTAATGGTTGTTCTGGGCAGAGCCGGCCTTGACCATGATTTCAGTCATCCTATATAAACAATAACTTGTGACCCTAGGATTCTCTTAATAACTAGTAATTAATGCCTTATTATGATCCCTAATCAAATGCATCAGTCAACTGTGCACATAGGATGCCATATGTCAATCAAATTTTACAAAGCAAAAATTACTTGTCATGGATTGAAACCATATTTGACCAAACATTCTAATAACCAAACCAAACCAAACCAAGAAATAAATATAGATATATTATCTATTTGAACCAAACCACCGGCCGGCCTATACAAAAATAAAAATCGGTACAATCTTCGGTCTGGTTTTTGAAACATTGTGACAAAGTTAACATTTTAGCATGGACTATTCAAAAAGTATTGTCTTGCAGAAAGTCAAGTTCATTGCATTCATCCATTTAAGAATACTAGGAGTCATGTTCATTGTTCTTGATGTTTCTTAGGCCCTATTTATGCAAGCGTTTTGTGCAAGTGAAAGAAGTTAAATATTTAGCCAATAAAATCAAATATACTCTTCGTGGCCTACAAATTGGTATTAGAGCCAAAAAAAAATGCCCACCTCAAATAAAAACCTTGTCTCTACTATGTTTCGTTTCAGTGGCGAAGAATATGATTATTGTATAAGCTTATGAAGCTATGTCTTGAATCTCAGGATCTATAGAGTGTTGTCGAAGGAGTGGAGCAACCAGCAAATAAAAATCAACTATCCGATGCACAAAAAAGGTGCTAAAGGAAAAGAGACAAGAAGACGCTCTTTCAAATATACCAAGCAATTGAAATTCCATTCTATAGGAGAATATCAAAGGCAAAAAGCTCCCAGGAGGCGTGAACAATTCTTGAGACAACAATTTCTGACCAAGATCAAATAAGAAAAGTATGCTTGCAAGCTTTAAGAGCAGAGTTTGAGAAACTTGAAATGAAAAATAATGAAAAGATTGAAGAATATTTTACAAAACTGAACTCTATTATGAGTCAAATAAGTTCAAATGGAGAAATTTTAAAACTCAAAAAATTATTGAAAAAGTTCTTCGAGTCTACCAAGTAAATATGATCATGTTGTAGTTTCTATTGAAGAAACTAAAGACCTTGTATCTCTATCATTGGAGAGATTACAAGGAAGATTAGAAGCTCATGAATTTTAATTAATAAAAAATGTTCATAAGTGTTTCTTTTCAACCTGATCAAGCTCTCAAGTCCAATGTCACATATACGGGAGGTCGTGGTTCTTCTCAAAATAGTGGACACAAAAGAGACAAATTTTCGTGGTCGAAGTACAAATTTTCACGGCAAAGGAAGAAGTTATTCTAGGAATAACCAAAATGATAGGAAAAAAAGAAGAAGACAACTTCAATTCCAAATACTCACAAAGTGGCTCACAATGAAGACAAGGTCGTGGGCATCAAGGGGGAAGGGATCATGACAACTTTTAATGTTATATCATTGCCACAAACCAGATTACCCAATCAGTGAATTCCGGTATAAGCAAGAGGATGACAAGGAAAAAGAATAACAATACGTAATGAAGTAAGACATGAAGAAAGAGGTAACCATCAAGACACTTTGTTGCTTGCATGTCATGGTGATGACTTGGATAATGTGGGGTATCTTGATAGTGGTGCTAGCAATCATATGACAGAAAATAATTTATTTACAATCTTAACAAAATCTGATCATGGCTAAGTAAAGATTGGTGATGACAGAGCACCCAAAATAGGAGTTGGTAAAATAAAATTAAAACAAAATCATGAAATATTGATAAGATGGGAGATACATACTATGTCCCGTGGATAAAAATCAATCTTCTAAGTACTGGTCATCTCTTAAGAAAAGGGTTTGATATTCATTTCTGAAACAATGCTTATTTTTTTTATAGAAGATCAACAGTCGACTTGTTGGAAAGATTGGTATTGCAGAAAATAATATGCTTCCTCTAAGACTGCAGACTTCTAACTTGTCTTGTTTCAGTAGTGTTGACAGTGGAAGCTCATAGCTATGGCATGATATGTTTGGTTATTTTGAACTATGGAAGCTTGAAAAAGTTAGTGACAAAGGAGATGGTCAAAGAGCTGCCTCAATCTATTCTATCATTGATGTTGTAAAGAATGCCAAATCGAAAAACTTCACAGATCTTCATTCCCGTTGCATTCTACTTGGAGGGCAAAGAAGCCACTTCAACTTATTCATTCAGATTTATGTGGGCCAATGTTAGTTACATCACATGGAGGTAATCAATATTTTATCTCCTTTATTAATGATTACTCAAGAAAAGTATGGACTTATTTTCTCAAAGAAAAATTTGATGATTTTCAAGCCGTCAAAGACAAAGATGAAGTTGAAAACTTTTCTAACCTTCATATACAAACTTTGAGAACTGATCGTGGTGGTGAATATCTTTCAAATGAATTTAATTTTTTTGTAGAGATCATGGAATAAAAAATAAACTAACAGCTCGATATACACTACAACAAATGATATTTGCGAAAGAAAGAATCATACTATTATGGACATGGTGAGGTGTATGCTTAATAGAAAGAAGCGGGAAAAAGAACAATAGGTCAAAGCTGTTTCTTGTGTTGTTCACTTGATAAATAGATCACTAACAAAGGGTTTAAGTAACATCACACCTCATGAAGCATGACATGGATTGAAGCCAAGTGTTCAACACTTAAAAATTTTGGGAGTATTGCAAATGCACACATTTTTGATGCTACAAAGTCCAAGCTCAATGACAAAGCAGAAAAGTATATATTTGTTGGCTATAGTAAAAGAAGTAAATCCTACAAGTTATATAATCCAACAACTGTCACGCCCTGAGTCGACAAACCGTTCGTCCCCGGTGTTACTTTGCCGATTCGATCGTCCTCGCCAAGGCGTGATACCGTACGAGTCTGGAATTGCACTCGTACAAGGCAAAAACGTTACGTTGCTTTTTATATTAATATGCCAAGTTAAAACTTCACAAATCACATCAGAATATAAGACGCAATATAGAAAGATAGAAATGCTTTTCATTCATAGCTTATAACGAAGTGCAAGTCGTAATTATTTTGGATGCTGTTGCGGCTACATTAATTGAAAACAGAAAGAAACACACTCGACAAGTTGCCTAAACTAACGATTGTCGTCCCATACATTCACCCTTTTATACATAAGCCGTCGATTGAATTGGCTTCAAAATACTTCAGTATAGGAAGAGCTTCAAAATGCCTCTCCGTACTTCAGCTTCAGTTTAGTTTGGAGTGCCCGTCGCACCTGAAAAAATTGGAGGAATGGGATTAGCACACTTGCTAAGTAGACGAGACGAACCCACTCGTCTATACCGACTCTGATTGTTAGGGTAGGCATGCTTTAGAGTTGTCTTTATGTTAGAACTAAATGAATTCAGTTCATATTCGATAGCCATCTTTGAGTAATAAAACATACAGTGAAACATAACAGTTTATCATATTTCTTATCACGGTCGTGCTCGTCCCTGCATGAAAGCAGAGATAATATTTACACCTGCATAAGACAATAGGTGAGCATGCTACTATCTTATATGCGGTCATTGATGTTACACATCACGTTGGACTATCTCAACGGCATTTCGGCCCGCTCTGTCTAGGTTGTAAGCCTGACTGACGGTCCCACAATACATCAGTGCCAAAGCACGATTATTCATTCCCCCAAGGTCGATTCGATACCGATGCCCCGGATACCGATTCGAGGAAAAATCAACTTGTGCACAAGCTGTCCATGACCATGCTAATGCATGAACAGTTTAACATATGCAACAGTTTTGTATAGCACGGACAGTATTGAACGACATTATCATTTCCTCCAACTCATGCAACGATTCATTTTTTCCAAAACCGTACTCCCGATTTAGCATCCCGTAGCCACCAAATTGTCTGAAACATCATAATCCACGATCGACGTTTCATATTATTTTGTAGCATGTAAAATAGTCTATCTTTTTACTAGAACCTTAAACTTTCTGGTTTATGTGATAGACTTGTAGTTTCAAAGTGAATTACTCTAAATCGATATGTTTTTTTTCCAAGTTCTTGAACTTAGTGGATTGGCATGCAATTAACTTGGCATCGTTTGATTTGAATGAATTCGATCGAGACAAGGAATTAGTTTGCGGGACATAGTAGAAAAGAAGGGGCCGAATCACCCACCGATTACTTTGCTTGTGCCAATCGTCGAAGCGCTTCGCAACGTCAAGTTTTAGTTATACGAGCTCCTGCAATGGCATCAACACTTTGTTAGAATTTCTTCTTTTCTCCTTGCTTCGAAATTTGTAATTGCATCCATGAAAACGATGCGAAAGCACTTCATCAAAACCCAGCGACAAAAGCTCCAAAAAAATCATACAGCGGTCCGGTCCCGTCGAAGGGACTCTTATAGAGAGCTCACTCGCCGAGACGCAGTCCGCTGCATCTAGGACTTATTCTAATAGAAGTCATTCCATTAGTTGGATCGATTCTCGTAACTTCCGTCCAAATCGATTTGAATCGATGTCGCAAGGCATTATCATTTACAAAGCTTAGCGATCGAGTCAGATGGCCATCTAAGTTCCCAACCAATCTGACTCGGCGTAAGCATATTATGAAGTTTCGTCGCCTATCGAAAGCGGGGCGCTGATACGCTTTGCACTACGACACGAATATAGCCACGTCTTTCTTCATGCCATTCTACCAGAAGTTTGTGCGTAGGTCCTTGTACATCTTGGTGCTTCCAGGATGTAACAAGTACTTCGCATAATGTGCCTCCGTCAGAATTTCTTTTCTGAGTTCGGTAGTTTCAGGAATGCAGAGCCTTCCCTTTAGTCGCATCGTTCCGTCTCCGTCTTCCGCAAAGTCAGTCGCCCTTCATATTGGAATCAACTTGCGCATCTTCTTCAGGAATGAGTTATCCTTCTGTGTAGTCTTTATCTTGCTAAGCAGGCTCGATCCTAACTTCGGCTGAGCTAGGTGCAGGTGTCGATACTCAATTTCGAGTTCGATACCCATCGCTTCAAGGTCTCGTCGTATCTCCTTATTTATGGCTAGTGTTTTCATAAATATTCTACTAAGCGCGTCGGCTACCACGTTTCGCTTGTCCGACGTATACTCGATCGTTAGCTCGTAATCTTTTATGAGTTCGAGCCAACGTCGCTGTCGTAGGTTGAGATCTCGTTGCGTAAACAAGTATTTCAGGCTTTTATGATCTGTATAGATTCTGTAAGCCACACCATAGAGATAGTATCGTCAGAGTTTTAACGCAAACACGATTGCCGCCAATTCTAGGTCGTGCGTCGGGTAATTTTTTTCGTGCTGCTTCAACTGCCGTAAAGCGTAGGAGATGACTTTATCTCTCTACATGAGTACGCCCCCGAGGCCAATTCCCGATGCATTACTGAATATCTGAAAGCCTTCTGGACCGTCTGGAAGTGCAAGGATTAGAGCTGAGATGAACCGTTGCTTCAACTCTTGAAAGCTGGATTCACAGTCGTTACTCCATTTAAATACTACTCCCTTCTGGGTGAGGCGTGTCAGAGGCAACGAAAGTTTTGAAAAGCTTCACACGAATCTTCGGTAGTAGCCCGCTAAGCCCAGGAAACTCCGAATGTTGCTAGCCGAGGTAGGTCGTTTATAATCTACCACCGCTTTAATCTTCTTTGGGTCCACCGTGACACCTTCAGCAGAGATCACATATCCAAGGAATGTCATGCTACTCATCCAGAACTCGCACTTACTCTGCTTGGCATATAGTTTGTTTTCACGCAGAGTCTCCAATACCGTCTTCAAATGTTTCGTATGTTCTTCTCGATTCTTTGAGTAGATAAGGATATCGTCGATGAATACGACTACAAATTTATCGATTTGAGGTCGAAAGACTCGATTCATCAGATCCATGAAAGCGGCTGGGACATTCGTCAAACTGAACGGCATGACTAGGAATTCTTAATAACCATATCGAGTGCGGAAGGCAGACTTCGATATCATCGGACTTGATCTTTAATTGATGATAGTCTGAACGAAGATCGATTTTCGAAAATACTGACGCGCCTTGCAGTTGGTCAAACAAGTCGTCGATTCGTGGCAAAGGATACTTGTTCCGTACGGTCGCTTTGTTGAGTTCCCGATAGTCGATGTATAGCCGCATCGATCCATCCTTCTTCTTCACGAACAATACGGGAGCTCCCTACGAAGAGATGCTAGGGCAAATAAATTCGCGGTCTAGCAACTCTTGTAATTGTACTTTCAGCTCCTTCAGTTCTGCTGGAGCCATTCGGTAAGGCACCTTTGATATCGGCCGTGTATCCAGAAAGGTGTCGATGCTGAATTCTATCTCTCGATCCGGTGGCATCCCGGGTATCTCGTCAGAAAAAACGTCAGGAAAATCTGCCACGATATCAGTCTGCATTACGTTTATATTATCCTTTCACGTGTCTCGAATTGATGCCAAGTATTCCGCACAGCCGAAACGCAGCATGCGCCTCACCAATATTGTCGAAACCATCATTGTCGTCTTCGAGACCGTACCACACGAATATGAAAACTCTATCTCGCCAGGAAGACGAAACACCACTCCCTTTTCCGCGCACTCGATCGTTGCATGACAAGTGCCCAACCAATCCATGCCCAGGATTATGTCGTACTCTTTGATGTCTAGTACGACGGTATCCAAGGATAGATTTATTTCTCCGATGCAAATATGGCCATCCCTACAAATAATGTTTGCAGGCATATTGACTCCAGACGGAGTGCTAACGCTAATATTCATATCTAGTAATTATATGGTTATTTTATTTTCTTTCGCATAATCAGCAGATATAAACTATGCGTCGCACCCGAATCGAATAGTACTCGAGCATGTATATTTTTGTAGAGTAATATACCTGTTACAACAGTATCGGACGTAAATGCCTCATCCTGAGTTAAGGCATAAGCTCGGCCTTGAGCTCCGTGGCGTTGATTCTGCTGGTTGACGGGCACCGCATTTGTACCTTGCAGTATCGACGCTTTATGCGGATTCGGAACGTTCCTTGGTGGGTTGGGTTGATTCGGAACTTTTTGTGGGCAATATGTAACTATATGGCCTACCTCGCCACACTTGTAGCAAGATCTCGTAACGCAATCGACTATTCGGTGCCCACACCTACCGTACCTAGTGCTGTGTTGACTGCCATGGCCTCGGTCATCGAATCTGTTCAGACGTTTTGTTATTCCCGATCCTCCGGCATCATTAGGACGCTTGTTAAAGTGGTTACGGATGCCTCTCTGCGACATACGGCCAAAGATACGCTCACTATCGAGAGCGGCATTGTAGGATTCACGGTATGTTCGGCATCTTTGATTCATGACGTCCCTTCGTAGTTCGTCATTTAGGCCATGTTGGAAGCGTTCACACCATGCTTCTTTGTTGGGCAGGAAGGCACCGGCAAACTTCGTCAGCTTTGAGAAGCTCGAATCATAATCGTCGACAGACATATTTTCCTGTCGCAGTGTCATAAACTCGTCTTCTTTTTGTTGACGGACGGCACGAGGAACGTACTGTTCGAGGACAGCTTCCTTGAATATTTTCTAAGAAATAGTGGCGTCTGTATCGGCTTCGTAGATTTTCTGCTTCTTAGCTACCCACTAGTCGTACGCCCTCAGTTGCAGCTGTAACGCCGCACAAGTTATCCTATAGTACCCTTCAATGCTAAATAGATTAAACAGGTCCTCCATCTCCGCGAGCCATCCCACGATCACATCAGGCTCTGCTCGGCGTTGAATTTTGATGGGTTCATCTTGCGAAACTCCTTTACCTTGAACAAGAAAGAAAAATTTATCATTTGCGGTTGAGCTTCTTCTTCCTCATTTTCTTCTTGATTACCTTACTTCTCCTCGGGTACTTCGTCCATTGTCTTGGTATTGCCCGCCATTCTGCTCACTATCTGAGTCAGGACGTTCATCTGCTTTTGCTGCGCATCAAATTGGGCTTTGAATTGCATCTGAAGCTGTTGCTGCTACAGTCCCATCAATTGTAGCATCTTTTCCATAGTCGTCTCGCTAGGGCCAGTACTTTTTGTGCTCGACGTACTATCTACGGTTTGGGTTGTTGTGCCAGGATTATTTCTTTTCTTAGTCATTCCTACAAAACAGAGTAAACCCGTTAGTATTTTTTTCAAAAATATCTACGGACTTACCTGTATGGAACTTTTATTTCACGCAGCATATCGACAAGCATTCAATCGAGCCATCGTAACGGACATTCCAACAATGAAACATCTTTTGAAAATTCGAGGAAACATAACTGTGCTCTGATACCAATTTGTCACACCCCGAGTCGACAAACCGTTCGTCTCCGGTGTTACTTTGCCGATTCGATCGTCCTCGCTAAGGCGTGATATCGTACGAGTCTAGAATTGCACTCGTACAAGGCAAGAACGTTACGTTGCTTTTTATATTAATACGCCAAGTTGAAACTTCATAAATCACATCAGAATATAAGACGCAGTATAGGAAGATAGAAATGTTTTTCATTCATAGCTTGCAACGAAGTACAAGTCATAATTACATTGGATGACATTGCGGCTACATTGATTAAAAATAGAAAGAAACACACTCGACAAGTTGCCTAAACTAACGCTTGCCGTCCCATACATTCGCCCCTTTATACATAAGCCATCGATTGAATTAGCTTTAAAATACTTCAGCATAGGAAGAGCTTCAAAATGCCTCGATGCACTTCAGCTTCAGTTTAGTTTGGAGCGCCCGTCGCACCTGGAGAAATTGGGGGAATGGGATTAGCACAATTGCTAAGTGGACAAGACGAACCAACTCGTCTAAACCGACTCTGATTGTTAGGGTAGGCATGCTTTAGAGTTGTCTTTCTATTAGAACTAAATGAATTCAGTTCATATTCGATAGCCATCTTTGAGTAATAAAGCATACAGTGAAACATAACAGTTTATCATATTTTTTACCATGGTCGTGCTCGTCCCTGCATGAAAACAGAGATAATATTTACACCTGCATAAGATAATAGGTGAGCATGCTACTATCTTATATGCGGTCATTGATGTTACACATCACGTGGGACTATCTCAACGGCATTTTGGCCCGCTCAGTCTAGGTTGCAAGCCTGACTGACGGTCACGCAATGCATCAGTGCCGAAGCACGATTATTCATTCTCCCTAGGTCGATTCGATTCCGATGTCTCGGATACCTATTTGAGAAAAAATTAACTTGTGCACAAGCTGTCCATGACCATGCCAATGCGTGAACTGTTTAACATATGCAACAGTTTTGTATAGCGCGGACAGTATTGAACGGGATTATCATTTCTCCCAACTCATGCAACGATTCATTTTCTCCAAAGCTGTACTCCTGATTTAGCGTCCCGTAGGCACCAAATTGTCTGAGACATCATAACCCACGATCGACGTTTTATATTATTTTGCAGCACGCGAAATAGTCTATCTTTTTACTAGAACCTTAAACTTTCTGGTTTATGTGATAGACTTGTAGTTTCAGAGTGAATTACTCTAAATCGATACATTTTTTCCGAGTTCTTGAACTTAGTGGATTGACATGCAATTAACTTGGCATCGTTCGATTTGAATGAATTCGAGGCAAGGAATTAGTTTGCGGGACAGAGTAGAAAAGAAGGGGCCGAATCACCCAACGATTACTTTGCTCGTGCCGATCGTCGAAGCACTTCGCAACGTCAAGCTTTAGTTATGCGAGCTCCTGCAATGGCACCAACACTTTGTTAGACTTCATTCTTTTCCCCTTACTTCGAAATTTGTAATTGCATCCATAAAAACGACGCGAAAGCACTTCATCAAAATCCAATGGCAAAAGCTCCAAGAAAATCATACAGCGGTCCGATCCCGTCGAAGGGACTCTTATAGAGAGCTCACTCGCCGAACGCAGTCCGCTGCATCTAGGACTTATTCCAACAGAAGTCGTTCCATTAGTTGGATCGATTCTCGTAACTTCCGTCCAAATCGATTTGAATCGATGCCGCAAGACGTTATCGTTTACCAAGCTTAGCGATCGAGTCAGATGGCCATCTAAGTTCCCGGCCGATCTGACTCGGCGCAAGCATATTATGAAGTTCCGTCGCCTATCGAAAGTGCGGCGCTACAACAACAAAAAATATAACAATCAGTCGGGATGTTCGATTTGACGAAGCTTCAACCTATGAAGGTGATATAAGTGGAACTCATACTCTTATACAAGAATGTAAAGAAATTGGCTGTCAAACTGAAAGTGCATCTCCAACTTTCCAAAGATGTCTATCAAAGACCTCTTAAAAATGAGAATTATACATGAACTTATGAGTCAACCAAGGAAGTTGAATCAAATGAAATTGCCTATTTTGCTTTCCTTGCAGGTGAAAAATCCAATTTTATTTGAAGAAGCAAATAAAGAAGAAGCTTGGAGTTAAGCAATAATGGAGGAGATGAAGTATATTGAGAAGAATGATACATGAGAGCTCATAGATCTTCCATCATACAAGAAATACATTGGTGTGAAATGGGTGTACAAACTCAAGAAGAATTTTGATGGTTCTACCAAAGCACAAAGTAAGGCTTGTGGCAAAAGGTTACAAGCAAAAGTAAGGAGAAATTAATACTGAGTATTGTAGAACGGAAGAATTACTTGTAGATGTGTTTGCAAAACCTCTAGGAGGATAATTTTCAGAAGAAATGTCAAAGCTTTATGAGTCAAAAACAAATTTGGTTTAAAGGAGGCATTGTTGGAAAAGTAAACTAAATTTGTGTCTTCCAAAGAGTCAAGTTCATCACATTCATGCATTTAAGAATACTAAGTCGTGTTCACTGTTCTTGATCTACCTTGGGTCCTATAAATAGCTATGTATGCAAATGTTTTGTGCAAGTGAAAGAAGTTGAATAGTCAGCCAATAAAATCAAATATCCTCTTTGTCCTACATGAACTATAATGAATAAACAATGAAATCATCTACATGACTTACTTTGTTGGTTATCTCATCTATGTATCTAGTGTGATGATCGTACGTGACAAACTTTAAGGAAACTTTATTTGGGGATTTTCATCCGAACATCTTTCGGAGCTAGCCACCCTAGTGAGCTACACTAAGGCCTCGTTTGGTTCACGGAAAAGAAAGGAAAGAAATCAATTCCTTGGTGCTTCTTTTCCTATGGAAAAATACAATTCTTCTCTATTTTTTTCGGTTTCTGGAAATGCTAAGAAAATTGGAAAGGGAAGCGAATACTTAAAGGTGAGAAAGTGAATTCTTTCTTGGATGAATGGAACCATTTTCTCTCCTACTTTCTTTCCATTGGAAATCACTTTTCTTTTTTTCTCAGTTCCTTTGGTACCCAAACATAGGAAAGTAATGACTTACCTTTCCCAACCTCATTATTCCACGAACCAAATCAGACCTAAAAAGCGCTTCATCTCCATTATGGAGCAATACATGCTCAATATTAAATTTTGTTCACTCTAACTTATGCCTAAATTACTTTGAGTCTTGAAGGAAGAGTTGGTTCTTTGGCTACGTGTATGAAATTCAACAACTGATGTAACTTATGCAAGACTTTGAACGTTTTATCCACACATCCAAGAAAAACTTTTTCAATAACTAGTGATTATTTCCCGACAAAACTAGGTACCCAAAAAACTAATAAAAAGTGTACTAAATTGCACTTAAACACCCTGAACTATAACACTTTTATACTTAAATATCGTATACTATTAACAGTTATTTACGTACTCTGAATTATTTTATTTTTGTAAGTTGCTACTCTTCGTTTGTCTTTCGTACCACTTAACGGTCATGAAAAAATTACCATATTACTTTTTCCCCTAAAAAAAATATATAGCAATACTTACCGTTTTTTTAAATAAAAATATATTTAACTCTTTTGTCAGTCGAGCAAGGATGTCCAGTAGGACTTTGGGATGAACAGATAAGGGATGTAAAATATTTAAATTAAAAAATATACTAATACTTATTGTTTGTTAAATTAAACTAGAACTTTGGGATAAATAGATAGGGACATGTTTGTATTTTTCACATTTGCGATTCACAGTGTCAAAGTAGAAACTTGAAGAATGAATAAAATAATAGAATAAAAAACGAAGTTTAAGGTATTCAAGTGTTCATAAAAAAGTACCGGAAAATTCAGTACAAAAGTGGTGATATTTGAAGGTATTAGTGCAATTTAGGATAACAGTACGCTATGGAATTCTTCTTTGTTAAATAAAGCTGAGCCTAATAATGAATAAAATAATAGCATATAGGAGGTGGGTGAAAGTGTAATATTCAGTGGAAGAAAAGAAAAAAAAAAAAACACTCATATATGAGGATTTATTTGTGACAACGTGTAAAGATTTTAAATTTGTTATAAACGAGTAATGACTTGACCATGGTAAACCTAAGCACCATTATTACTAGTGGTAAATAAACAATTTATTCTTTCCAAGGTGGAACAAAACCGCACTTACTTAGTGGTTGTACTGTTATCCATTTTATGAATGATTCCGTTAGTTGCATATGTAGTTTCCAACTGTTTGATAAATATGATGTTAAACTTAAATGAAAAAAAGAAAATTGGTAGACGGTCGAAGGATTTATTTTTTTGAGGCTTCTTATATTGTAGAAATGTTACATCAAAATAAGATGTTAACTTGGTCATGCTAAGCAATAAATATATACAACCCAGCGATACATGGTAAGGAGAATTTCTAGATCAGTAAAAAATAAATTTTGTCATCAAGAAGTAGTTATATATTAACAAAGTTAGTTGAAAGAAATGTCATAACCATAAACCATATATATATATGTGAGATACACATCTCTGAAATCAGTTCTAGTAGTTTTTTTTTTTTGTCCGAGCTCTCTTACCTAGTGGTATTAGAGCGGACATCCGGATTGTTGGTCCATTGATCATGGTCAAACCTGATTTTAATAATTGATCAAACTCTGTCTCGATATAATTACAAATCAACTCAGATGTTTACCTACGACGTTTTGGACACTGCTCAACAATGAATCTCTACTTTGTTCAAGACTGAAGCTGTTTGCCATTCAGAATGTACTTCCTGTTAAGCAATGTAATTTTTTATTTTATTGTGTCTAGGAATACATTGTACACCGAGTCGTACTGGCAAATAGGCTATCCTAAAACGTTTTTCAAAATCATCCTATTCTTTTACAAATGACCTACGTTTCTGAAAAATATTCTTGTTACAAAAAGCTTCTGAAGGATTTTTTCAAAAAGGCAAAATTTATTTTTCTCCAAAAATGAACTGGCAGAACCCCAGGAGAACTCGGCCCGAGTTCGGCCAGAGTTCGGCCAGAGTTCGGCCATTTGGAACGTTAGTGAACGTTGAATTTTGAACTTGGTCATCCTTCAGTTGCGGTTTGTTACAAACAGTTCTATCCGAATTCTGTCCGAATTCTGTCAGAGTTCTGTCTTTGGAAAAAGTATAAATAGAGAAGTATTTCGATCATTTCAAATCACCAATTCACTTTCAATCTCTTCTCTTTCTGAGCTTACATTCTTCCAAAGAGTTCTAAAAGCTTTTATTTTCAAATCCCAAGTCGGTTACAATCCTCTAATCGATTTGCCAGTGCGGTACGGTCTAGAAGTTTCAGAGCAATTGTAATCAGAGGCTTGATAGAAGATACAACTCTTCACAATTGAAGTTGGTCGAGTTCTTCGTATCAAAGCTCGCGTCTGTAGAAGTTGCAAGAATTTCGTATGAAAACTTGTGGGATTTTTTAATAGTGGATTCAACTGGAAGCTAGAGTTCTTCCGACTGGACTAGTCCTCACAAGAGGGAAACCAGTATAAATCTCGGTGTTTGCGTTTGCCTTCTGATCACTTTTAATTTATGTCATTTACTTTTGTGATTATTATTATATCTGTGATCTAACTGCTAACAAGTTTTTAATTAGCAATATTTCGCTGCCTACTCTATTCACCCCCCTCTAGAGTATTCTGCTTACGATTTCGTTCCTACAATTTATATCAGAGCGGGCTCTCTATAAGCAAGCTCTCCATCTAGAGGTATACCAAAGCGAGTTATACAGGTAAAGCATGGTAAAGTTGCAGTTATATTCAATCTTTATATAGATCACAGCATTACACATGACAACTGTGAAATTCACAAGTGAAGGCCAAGCCACAAACAGACCTCCACTTTTTGACGGCACAAACTACACCTATTGGAAAACACGTATGAGTTTTTTTTGAAATCTCTTGATTTTGACTTATGGTCTGTAGTTATTGATGGCTATAAAAAGCCACCTCGTATTAATGTTGATGGTGTTTTAGTTGAAAAACCCCATGACAAATATACAGAGGAAGAAAAGAAAAAGACCAGTCTTGACGCACGTGCTATTAACGCTTTATTTTGTACTTTAGATAGAACTGAACTCAACAGGGTGTCTACTTGTACAACATCAAACGAAGTGTAGAAACTTCTCGAAGTAACCCACGAAGGAACAACACAAGTCAAGGAGTCAAAGATCAGCAGACTTACTCAGAAGTATGAGGCGTTCAAAATGAAGCCAAGTGAATCAGTCACTCAGATGTTTACAAGATTCTTAGATATTGTAAATCCTTTGTCCTCACTAGGCAAAGATTACAGTAACCATGAGAAGATTCGCAAACTTCTACGAGCCCTTACAAAGAACTGGATTCCAAAGGCTACAGCAATCATTGAAGGGAACGACCTCTCAACAATGTCTCTAGAAACACTCATGGGTAAGCTACTCACTCACGAGTTAGAACTTCAAGACCTTGAAGATGCTACACCAAAGGAGAAGACAGAGAAGACGATCGCTCTCAAGGCTCAACATAGAAGAACCATCGAAGATGATTCTGACGACAGCGACTCCGACTCTGAAGATCAAGCTCTTCTGGTAAGAAAGTTCAAGAAGTTCATGAGATTTAACAGGAGAACAAAGACAGCAACAACAACAACAATAAGGAAGATCCTATTTGCTACGGATGCAAGAAGAAAGGGCACATGAAGAAAGACTGTCCAACAACATCATCATCAAAGAAAAACAGCAAATATGACAAAGGGTACCTGAAGAAATCGACATCAAGAAAGTACGCCAATACAAGCATATGACATGAAAGTGAAGCCAGCAACTCAGAAGATGAACCATCAGATGACGCTGCAAATGTGTGCTTGATGGCTTGTGATCAGGTAATCACTAATCCTCTTTTTGACCCTTATGATGATTTCACCTTTAAGCAACTAGGAGAGGCTTTCAGTGAACTGTTAGATGATTACAGGAAACTGCGTAGCAAATATGAAGCCTCTAAGAAGGTACTCAAAGAGTACAAAGGTGAAATAGGAAGACTTACTGACCTACTAGATCAGATTAGAGATAATGACTCTTCAAATGAGTCTGGTGAGCTTTCTTCTATCAAATTGTTGTTACACGAGACTGTTAAGCTATCCGAAGAAAAATACCAAACTATTGTCCTGTTAAAGGAAGACTTATCTAAGGAGAGAAAGAGTCTCCAGTGTGCACAGGTCAGATTAGAATCACTCACATCTGACTATACTAGATTATATGACACTTCCAAAAAGTTGGAAATTAGTTTAGGAAAACGGCCTGAAGTTGTTGCTTCCTATTCTAACACGTGTCAATTACCGAATCATCGGAACACGTCCAACACTGTCAGACCAAACCATACCAAGACTATGCCCAAGAAGACTAATAGGCATGCATTCTTCTATACTAGAAAACCAAAACCTACCAATCATGCACCTCACACTACTTTCAACACTCAACATGCTAAATATCATTATTGTGGCCTCATTGGTCATATATCTTCTGCATGTAGAATCAGAAAGTTAGTAGATTTAAATGTTTATGCATGGATACCGAAAACTAACCAGTCAGGACCCTACAAGAAATGGGTACCAAAAGTTTCATCTGCAAATTGATTTTTAGGTGGGACACCCTTCACATGCTAGGAGCAAATGGATCCTCGACAGCGGTTGCTCACGGCACATGACCGTTGACGCTTCATTTTATGCGATACTGTCGAAGAGGAATAAAGAAGGATACGTCTCCTTCGGTAATAATTTGAGAGGGTACATTATTGGTGTCGGTAATATTGGTAAGGCTTCCTATCCAGTGATTAAAGATGTTTGCCTTGTTACTGAGTTAAAACATAATCTGCTCAGCATAAGCCATTTAGCTGATCATGGTTATGACATTAACTTTGTAAAAGATAAATGTACTATTATTAATAGTTCAACTGGCAGCACTATATTTGAAGGTATTAGGGAAGACAATATATGTGTTCTATTTGTTGGAAGATGCTAACAATACAGGTAGATGTTTGATGGCCAAAAGTATTGAGAGTCAACTATGGCATATGATACTCGGTCATGCAAATATGGATACAATTTCAAGATTATCTACGAAGAAGTTGGTACGCGGCTTACCGGATATTTCTTTCAAGAAGGATACGGTATGTAGTGAATGTGAAAAGAACAAAGCTACCAAATTCGCATTCAAATCCAAGAACGCTGTAAGTACCACTAGACCTTTACTATTGTTGCATATGGACTTAATTGGACCCAGCAGAATTGCTAGTCTAGGTGGTAAGTTATATGCATTTGTCATTATAGATGATTTTTCTAGATATACATAGATTTATTTTCTTGCACGCAAGAACGATGCATTATTAGAATTCGTCACCTTTTGCAAGAAAGTACAGAATGAAAAAGGGTTCATGATTACTCGCATTCGTAGTGATAATGGCGGCGAATTTGAGAATGCAGAATTCAAGCAATTTTGTGACACACACAGTTATCTGCATGAATTCTCTTGCCCTAGGACTCCACAACAAAAAAGTTGTGGAATGTAAGAACAGAACTATATCTGAAATGGCTAGAGTTATGTTAAACCAGTTTAGTCTACCTAAATATTTATGGGCTGAAGCTGTAAATACAGCATGCTATATTCTCAATAGGGTTCTAATTCGACCTATATCGAAGAAGACTCCCTATGAATTATGGTTTGATAGAACACCAAATGTTTTTTATTTTAAATCTTTGGTTGTAAATGCTTTATTCTTAATACTAAAGATAATTTGAGTATTTGATGAAAAGGCCGATGAAGGTATATTTTTAGGTTATGCAGCAAAGAGCAAATGATATAGAGTCTTCAACAAAAGAACCATGATCATTGAAGAATCTATCAACGTCAAGTTTGATGAGCTAAATCAACACTTAGACGATGATGACAATGAAGACATAATCGCACCAAGTACAGCTACTGCAAAACCTTCACACAAAGATGCAGAACCATCACATCAGGCATCAGATGAACCTCCAAGCAAAGAAGCCGGAACTAGCAATCTTGAGACTGCACCAAAAGAGATGAGATTTTTGGCTATTCATCCAAAGGACTTGGTAATTGGTGAGATTACCAAGGGTGTAAGTACTCGTTCCTCTAATAAAGATATAACTTCTTGTGTTGCTTTTGTCTCACAGTTTGAATCCAAAATATTGATGAATCATGTAGTGATAATTTTTGGTTAGATGTTATGCAAGAGGAATTAAACCAATTCGAATGGAATCAAGTTTGAAAATTTGTTCCCAAGCCTATTGATCATCTGGTCATTGGCACCCGATGGGTATTCCGAAATAAACTGAACAAGAATGGTTTAGTGACTCGCAATAAGGCTCGACTCGTAGCTCAAGGATACAATCAAGAAGAAGGTATCGACTACGATGAGACTTATGCCTCAGTCGCGAGATTAGAATCCATTCGCATGTTATGTTCATTTGCATTTTTCATAATTTTAAATTATTTCAAATGGATGTCAAAAGTGCATTTTTAAATAGTTTATAAAAGAAGAGGTTTATGTAGCTCAACCACCTGGTTTTACTGATTTCAAATTTCCTGAATATGTTTTCAAGTTGAAGAAAGCTTTGTACGGTTTGAAACAAGCCCCTCGTGCTTGGTACGTTCGTCTAAGCACTTTTCTACTTGATAACGGTTTTTTAAAGGAAAAGGTTGACACTACTTTGTTTATAAAATCTTTGAATAGTAATATTCTTTTGATTCAAGTTTATGTAGATGATATTATCTTTGGATCTACTGATGAACCTCTTTGTCAAGAATTTTCTAAGTGTATGCAGAATGAGTTTGAGATGAGCATGATAGGAGAGCTAAAATTCTTTCGGACTGCAAATCAAACAAACCGACAATAGGACGTTCATAAATCAAGCAAAGTACACAAAGGATCTATTAAAGAAATTCGACATGGAAGCAGCAAAACTACTTAGCACTCCAATGACGACTTCAACCAAGCTTGATATTGATGAACAAGACAAACCCGTCGACATACGTAAGTATCGAGGTATGATCGGTAGCTTACTGTATTTAACTGCTAGTCGACCAGACAATGTTTAGTGTTTGCTTATGTGCACGTTTTCAAGCTAATCCTAAGGAATCACATTTGTGCGCAGTTAAGCGTATCTTCCGATAGCTTAAAGGCACTTCTTCTGTCGGCCTTTGGTATCCCAAAACCACGTCGTTTGACCTAACCGGTTATTCCGATGCTGATTTTGTCGGATGCAAAATAGATAGAAAAAGTACTAGCGGCACATGTCATTTCCTAGGAAAAGCTCTAGTCTCTTGGTTTAGTAAAAAGCAAAATTCTGTTGCATTATCAACAACCGAGGCCGAGTATATCGCCACAGGACATTGTTGTGCACAAATTTTGTGGATGAAACAAACCTTAGAAGACTATGGATTGCATTTTTCACACGTACCCATTTTCTATGACAACACTAGTTCTATTAATTTGACTAAGAATCCAGTATGCATTCTCGTACTAAACATATCGAGATTCGACATCACTTTCTTAGAGATCATCAACAAAATAGAGTATAGACCTTGTATACATAGACACACAGAATCAATTAGCTGACATACTCTCAAAACCTTTAGCGGAAGATCGTTTCAATTATTTACGTCGAGAATTAGGCATTTTAGATGTCAATAATATTAATTAATTTGTTTTATTAATTAATTTATTCGATACTCAAAAACTGTTTTCGAGACAAGCCCAAAAAGAGTCTGTCTGTCACCACGACTACGGTCGAAGCGAAGCGGTACTTAAGAGTTCCCCGGTGAACCTCCGTTAGCTGGGACAGTACTCCTACAGCTAATCTGAGACAGATACTGAGTAAAGAATATTAATTTATAAAATAATATTAATTATATTATTTTGAGATTTAAAATTACTAAACTTTGAATTAAGCATTTGAAACGTATTATTGAAAAAGATTGTGGCCTCATTTGAATTTTATATGAATATATATATATATTATATATATATATATATATATATATATATATATATATATATATATATATATATTTTAATATATATATATATAGCCAGGCAACCCTTGGCGAGTTCGGCCCGAGTTCGGTCCGAATTCGGCCAGAGTTCGGTCCAAATTCGGCCAGAGTTCGGCTGGGTATATATATGTACCAACACGAACCCAAGGCTTCTTTCTTCTTCATTCTTCCCACATCCTCATAACAGTAGCAGCGCGCCTCCGAAACCCTAGCTTCTTCCCCATCCTTGTTCTTCCAATCCGTGTGGAGTTTCTCGTCCAAACTTTGGATTCGTGCGGAGAACGTCATCCTCTACAACATATCCAATTCTTGGAAGGTATAATCCCTTCTCTCCACCACTTTTCAATACTTAGGGTTTCTAGAAAATTTTGGAAAAGAATGCCTAAGTTCAATCCCTTCAAGAGGAAGAAGACCAATGCCAGTGAAGAGGCATCGTCTTCAGATCCGCATACGGATTGCCTCTTTTCTCCGGTTCAATCGCACGATGGTGCGTCGGATGAGTTTTACTTTAAAACTTCCGATCAAGCTCTATTGTGGTACGCCGATTTTATCATGCATACTATTTGCACCGAATTGCCGATTAAATGGACTGTCTTTCCGGATCATCGCCCTTACTTTGAAGCATTAGGGTTACAGTATTTTGTCACCTTACACTTCTCCATTGCCACTAATGCCATTAGACTATTCTATTGTAATTTCGTGTTAGACACTTTTATCGCGAGGACACGTGTCAGAAGAATTGATATCGAATTCACTGATGAAACGTTAGCGGAAATCCTTGGTATCCCAAACGAAGGTGCCCCGCTCGATGACATCACTGATTTTGATTTTTTCGATGGCACGACACTCATTAGTTTCAAGAATGAGCTTTGTGCGTCCGCACGCGCTCGTCCTGGAAAGTTCAAGGCTAATAACTTGAACTTGTTTAACTAAAAATTACATCGCATCATCTATTCCACCTTACTTCCAAAATCACTTCTAAAGATGATGTCACTGCACTTGAGCTTTCTTCTTTATCATATTCTTAAGGGAATTCCTTTTTCTGTCCCTAAGACTATCATCCAGATGATGGAAGATGTCGCGGGAGAGACCGCAACCTATCTTATGCGATGCTCATTCCTCGCATCTTTCAGAGAATTGATATTGACCTATCTACTTGTGCTGTCGACCCCGAGCCCAAATTTTTAAACTCTCTCGTCGCAGCATTGCCACTGTTCCTTCACCTACTGCACCTACTCCTATAGCTCCCACAGCACTTGTTCCTCCTCATTCTATCCTATGACATTTGAGGGTATCCATCAGCACTTATCAGATCTGCAGTCTTTTTATGTTGAGACCTCTAGGGAACACGAGTTCCGTGATGTGACTCGTTCCAGGCGATTGCCAACTCATTCGCCGATATGAGTTTGTGCAGACGGGTCATTCTGCTAGCTCTCTACCTCGAGACCCTTCTGCTTCTGGCTACCGCATTGATGACGAGGCGGTCCACTCTCTGTTCCAGCAAGGGAACGCCTATGATTTGTTTTGTACTGCTCGTGTCCCTCCTCGAGACTATGTCGGTGAGTTTTACGCTGGTGCCACTCCTCACACTTCTGGCGCTGGTACTTCTAGAGCTGGTCCTTCTGGACATGCTGGAGCTGCAGCTGACGTTGATGATGAGGATGATGATGATTTTTGAGATGTTAGATATTGAGACTATTACTTTTGTCTTATGTTTAGTTGGAAATGCTCCGACATTCCAAGATTTTATCAGTACTCTTACTTTTTAGCTATTATCAGTACTTTTCTTTATTATGTGACTATTCATAGACATATTTTTTGTTTAAGCCTCAGTTTTGGCATCTTAGTCTATTTTTCAGCACTTTATTTGTTTCAGTATTATTCTCGCACTTTATTTAATACTGCATGTGACAAATACATGCCTGTGTTGTTCTATAGTCTATCTGTTTCTCTTACTATACCGTTTATACCATGCCTGTCGTGATTAGTTATTTCTGTTGTTTTTTCACTGTATGTTACTTATGCATTGATTGCGGGGAGCTTTCTCTTTTGTAATTATTTTGCTAAGTGACAACGGGAGAGAAATAAGGATCTAACATTTTTTCGTTCATTTGAAATACAGGTTATGAACAATTTCTTTTGATTACTACTTTGAATTGATTCCAGCTTAGATGTTATATCAGCAAGGTTTGTCAATTATCAAAATGGGGGAGATTGTTGGCCCATTGGTCTGATCAAACCTGATTTTAATAATTGATTAAACTCTGTCTCGATATAATTACAAATCAACTCAGATGTTTACCTACGACGTTTTGGACACTGCTCAACAATGGATCTCTACTTTGTTCAAGACTGAAGCTGTTTGCCATTCAGAATGTACTTCCTGTTAAGCAATGTAATTTTATTTTATTGAGTCTAGGAATACATTGTACACCGAGTCGTACTGTCAAATAGGCTATTCTAAAACGTTTTTCAAAATCATTCTATTCTTTTACAAATGAGCTACGTTTCTGAAAAACATTTTTGTTACAAAAAGCTTCTGAAGAATTTTTTCAAAAAGCCAAAATTTTTTTTTCCAAAAATGAACTGGCAGAACCCCAGGAGAACTCGGCCCGAGTTCGGCCAGAATTCGGCCATTTGGAACGTTAGTGAACGTTGGATTTTGAACTTGGTCATCCTTCAGTAGCGGTTTGTTACAAAGAGTTCTGTCCGAATTCTACCCGAATTCTGTCAGAGTTCTGTCTTGGAAAAAGTATAAATAGAGAAATATTTCGACAATTTCAAATCACCAATTCACTTTCAATCTCTTCTCTTCCTGAGCTTACATTCTTCCAAAGAGTTTAAAAGCTTTTATTTTTAAACCCAAGCCAGTTACAATCCTCTAGTCGATTTGCCAGTGCGGTACGGTCTAGAAGTTTCAGAGCGATTGTAATCAGAGGCTTGATAGAAGATTCAACTCTTCACAATTGAAGTTGGTCGAGTTCTTCGTATCAAAGCTCGCGTCTGTAGAAGTTGCAAGGATTTCGTATGAAAATTTGCGGATTTTTCAAAAGTGGATTCAACTGGAAGCTAGAGTTTTCCGACTGGACTAGTCCTCACAAGAGGAAAACAAGTATAAATCTCGGTGTTTGCGTTTGCCTTCTGATCACTTTTAATTTATGTCATTTACTTTTGTGATTATTATTATATCTGTGATCTAACTGCTAACAAGTTTTTAATTAGCAATATTCCGCTGCCTACTCTATTCACCCTCCCTCTAGAGTATTCTGCTTTACATTTGTTCCTACGGATGACAAAATTTATTTGAGTTCAATGTTCGAGCCTCCCAATCGTGTGTGTGAGTGGGATTTAAAAAAAAAAATTTAGTAGTTTTGTTTTTTTTAGTTCATTGTTTTTGAAAACACATGTACACCACCCACTTAATGCTGCAGGAATCCACATGAACTTGTCTAATTTGAAGTATAAATTGTGGGATTACTGCTCTTGTGGTCGAACCTACCTACCTAGCCATGAAGAATGACTCTCACCTTAACCACCTGAGCTAGCGGTGTTTAAAATTAGTAGTTGTTAGTAAACAATTGAGACATTTTAATAGAAGCTTAAGAGGGTTGGCTGGATGTGA
Source organism: Iris pallida (assembly GCA_029216955.1). Taxonomy (NCBI): domain Eukaryota; kingdom Viridiplantae; phylum Streptophyta; class Magnoliopsida; order Asparagales; family Iridaceae; genus Iris; species Iris pallida. The sequence continues at coordinate 19,352,039 of JANAVB010024997.1, forward strand.
ATGCAACTTTACTAACATTTGATATTATATTTACATTTATTTTTATTTTGTTTTACTGAAAATGATGTCACTTATACATAAAAGATGCGATGATTATTCTAGTTCCAATAACGGAGTATTGCAACAGCTTAAATTTCTTTTATATATATGCAATCAATGTAATTTCATATCACATGTTGACATGCTCAGATATGTATGATGTGGTCACATTGCAAGATACCCACTCTAGTATCTCTTACTATATATATTTGGCAAATGTTAAAGGCCACTCCCAAATTACTAAGGCAACCATGACCATTTCCAATTTTTACTAAGGGCAACCTAATATTAAGTGATTTACTAAGGGCCACCAAGAGGAGGAAGCTGACAGCCTCCCTCTCCCGCCGCCGTCGACCCGAAGCCCCCGCGCAGCACCCTCTCCCCCGCGCAGCACCTCTCCCCCGCCGACCAGGAACCTCAGCTGCCTGCTCTGCGCCCGCCGCTCCTCCCGCCGGAGGACCGTCGGACGAAGGCGGAGGCCGAGCGGCGGATCGGGGCCGAGCTTGGTCCAGCGGTCCAGCCGGACCTGAAGGAGGGTTTTTACTTCAAACCTCGCTCCAGCAGTCCAGACAGAAAGAGATGGGAAGTGGCGGGAAGAAGAAGGGGAGCGGAGCGACGGCGGGCCCTTCGATCCCGGCGGTGGCGATGGAGATGGTCTCGAGCCTGAAGGAGATCGTGAGCTGCAGCGAGCAGGACATCTACGCCACGCTCAAGGACTGCGACATGGATCCGATCAAGAAGCTCAAGGACTGCAGGCCAGCTGCAGTCCTTTCTTCACTTGGGACTGCAGGTAAAAAGAAAAAGAAAAAATATGTCAATTGAGGACTGCAGGCCAGCACTGCAGTCCTGTCTTCATTTTGGACTGCAGGCAAGTCCTGCAGTCCTCAATTGACAGAAGTGGGGTGGCCCTTAGTGTTTTCAAAATGACAAACTTGTAATTTTTTTTAAAGTTTTAAGTTGGTGGCCCTTAGTAAAAAGGGGGTGGCCTTTAACATTTGCCTATATTTTAGTCACTTAGGTCAAATCCATTCAAATATTTATATCTTAGAAATCAAATATATATAAACAATGTATGTATTATTCATAAACCATCGCCAAGTCTAGCACTCCACCAATTATTTAGGATGAATGCCAATACTGACATAGATAATCAATCTTGTGTGAACTGCACCACATTCCAACTATGTGGCAATCATTTGAAATAAATACAAACTCTGAAATACCAATATTGTTAACCCAAACTAAAGGTTATCGTCTTCTTAAGTTACTATGCATACTTTGATGGTCATGGAAATTTTGTGGATGTTGCTGTTTGAGAAGCACATCTGGTTTCACAATGGAAAAAATTTGAACAAAAATTCCCAATCATCAACAGAATTGTCCATTTTTGTTTTACTTTACACAATATTGGTCACACCTGAAACCATTTTTTAAGATCGGTAGTTGGTTTTTTTTTTTGGGCTAATTAGATTTTAAATACCGGATTTTATACCAGTTTAGTGTTTAAGTTCTGACTTGTCCAAATAAAAGTTTAGACCCTGAAGTTTTATTATTTATTTTATTTTTTCTATTATACTCTCCCTAGTCTATATACGAAGGTTTCATCTTTTAAGCATGGGAGGAAGAGTATCATGAAATAATAATAATAATAATAATAATAATAATAATTCATGTTCTAAACTTTCTAATCGGACAAGTCATGACTTAAACTCTAAGCTGGTATAAAATTCATGGTTAAACTCTAATTAGCCTTTCTTTTTTCGTTTACTATCACTAGTGGAGCACGGGTGAATTTATTCCAAAAGAAAAGCTATGATCGATGTCAAGTCATATCACTTGAAAGTTACCTCCATTTAACATTTCCATTCACTTAAGTGGTCTCTATTATTACATTTTGTTTAAATGATCATTAGATTCTTGGGGACCCGTCACCTAATGGAATTATATATTTACTAATCAATCTGTGAGAAATGTGTAAGCATCCCACTGAAGATTGTCTCCCTTACATTCTACCATTACTTATCTTGTCTCACTGAAGATTGTCTCACTATATAAATAGCTGACCCTTCCCTCTGCATCATTTACATAAGCCAACTTTTCAAATTCCTTTTACATAAGGTTAGTAATTTCTTTCCTATTTCATATATGAATTTGATTTCTATATATTATCAATATATAAATAGAATCTAATTATTTATGTTCTCATATCGTTAATTTGTCTTTGAAGCTAGCAGCGCAAGATCTCGAGAATGAAGTTGGTACTAGTTGTTATGGTGCTTCTTGTTCTTCATACACTAGCTTATGATTTAGCCATCGGCAAGGTGGATCACATAGATGGCCATGGGCAGAGTGGAGCATCAGAAAAGAACTATATTGGACGCACGCTTGGATACTCGGGAAGTACCGTCGACTCCCATCACAACATACCAAGGGACCAGTACAACAGTCATGCTGGTGGCTCCGCCCAGGAACCGCCGGAAGACGATGATGGTCAAGGAAATAGGGGTGGTAACAGTGTTCCCTAACTAGCTAGCTAAGCTATGTTAGTTCCGCTCTAGTGCTGTGGGAGTGCTTGTGCGTGAGTATCTGTAACAAGTATTGTGATATATAAACCTGGCATGACTGTACTGATACTGGTTCCTTGCTATGTTGGGGAAGCAGCACCATCCCCATATATATTAGGGAATGAGTATATGTATTATCAGTCAATAAATTGTGGCTTAAAGGAAATATATATATATATACATAGCTAGCATGGGTTAATAAAATGATTACAGTGGATCTTGTGGTTACCGAGGAGAGGTATAAGACAACAGTTGGGTGGCGGAAGATCAGTGGATCGACCACAGGAACGTATTAATTATTCTTTCCTTTATTTGGTAGGAGTTGGAAACAGTGGACCCAACAGACATGCAATACAGCGATGTCTGTAATACAGCGTGCACGGGACTAAAAAACCAATGCAGCCTTGATACGATTGTGCTGGGATCTAGGACGCCACACGGCAGCTAGCAATTGGTCAAAGCACCACCTTAGGTGGCAAAACCAATGATAAAATACAAAAAAAACAACTCCAGTTTCCATTTAAGCAGTAGCTTGTTATATCTTTAACTCTTCAATGTATTACTACAATAGGAGACCAAGTAAGTCTTAGGGTGGAGAGGACTAAAAATATATATACGGGACCAAGAAACTATCCATTGTTGACGAACCATCTATCATAGACAATCTTCCAAATACATCTATTATTAATTATAACCTTGCCCGACAATCTTCCAATGGAGGCTAAGGGACCAGTTAACCATATACTATTAGCAGTAGTGTAGGCAATTTTTTTTTTATCTAGGAACGCGAGACTTACTATTAAAAAATAATAAATTATAATAAACACATTTATAATTAGAAAAAGTTTTATGTTAATACCAATTGTCTAAAGTATTATAATAATTAAATAACCTTTTTCTTTTGTCTGACAATAAATTTTTTGAGACTTTATACTATATAAACATTGAATGATATCTTCATTGTCAACTTCATCTTTCGCCCTTACCTTATAAAGGGGATTGCGGCTACTATTTGTCACATTTCGTAGAACCGAAAAGTAACAATAGATGTAATGTCGTACAAGTCAAAACTGCACTTGTAAAAGCAAAACAAACACACTTTTAATAAAAATATTGTAACAAAAATTATCTGATAAATTGAAGTACTTAAAGATTTTTAATATAGCTGACTGAAACTTGCCAAACATGGCTTACATTGGAACTTGTCGAATAGGCTTATATATCATTAACACAAAGGAATTACAACGTTTCGCACATTATGCTCTTACAGAAGATCACATTTCTTGCGAGAAAAGCTCCATCTTGTCCAACAATTTTTCGATGCCTCAAAACTGTCCAACTATTCCCTGCACCCATGGAGGGGGGGGGGGGATCAGTACATTGTCATGTATTGGTGAGCGGTGCTAACCCGATTCACCTAAAATCAGTATAATAATTAATGCGAGAGTATCACTATTAATAATAATCTTGCTATCTTGCATTATGATCAATTAACAATTCATATCCGACAGGAAGATAAATATATATGTTATCGCCATTTGGTCATTCTCATCTATGGTCGTTTGTCCTTCCCTACTAATAAGTAATAACCTACTCTGTATGCATAAGGCATCATTTATGCTACTTAGCTATATGAAGGTCGACACTGGCGGCCCGTCATCTTGGACTATATGGTTAGACGACTCCCCTTCAATGGCAGGTAGCTAGCCACCCTGAAGGTTTCCAAATAACATGGGCTAGTAAGTCAGCACTTAATTACCCTGGGTTCTCCTAGGTTGATACGATCTCAACGCCCCAACAATTGTTTGAGGCAAACCTTATGCACATGTTGTCTATGATCATGCATGCATATGCACCTTTATCTATAAGAAGAACATCATGATGATACAAAAAACGTAAATAAATATCCCAGTTTCTTATTTGTCTTGCCATATTTCCCTGATCCATCACTCGTAATACTTACTGTCCAATTCATGAACTTTGCTGCCCAATCCAGGGACTTTACCACCCAATCCAGGGACGTACCATATGTTTATCATATTTTCTGGAGCTGTAGCTCGAAATACTCACTGTCCATTTTAGGGACTTTGCTTTTACCTACCCAATCCAGAGACTTATCATGAATGGCGAATCAACGGTCCCAACATTCATTATAATACAACATAACCAGCATTCTTTACAGCAGATTAAAAGCAATGTGCTAACTTATTTCATTATCTTTTGTGATTCTTGTTGGGTATCATTTCGCAACAACAAAACAAACCATGAACATAATCATTTTCATTAAGCGTGAAGATAGAGGAGTGAAGGACCAACACCACCCGCCTTTATCTAAATTGGCTTTACATCATGATCACATAGCTTTTTGAATGATCATCTTGCATAAATCCAAGTCCAACAGGACTTCTTCGAGCCAACCTGCCAACATAATGTACTATGTGAAGCCGGATATTATAGTAACTTCTATTGTTAAACCCTTTGAAAGATCATATATGTCACATGTATCTTGCTCATTGCATATTATTAGTTGTTCTTTATCTTCATAAATCGTCTTAGTAGCATCCAAGTCTATTACAACTTGAACTGATTTATCAGTTAACCTCCATGTTTTCTTTTGTACTTACTGATGGATCTACGTACTATATGTTTCACCAAATTATAGAGGTTAGCTGGCTCAAATAATTTAGGTGGATTGGTGGCATCTGGTGCTCTACATTTGGCATCTATCGGTAAAGAACATGACACAAACGAAGGAAGAGACAATTCTTGCAAAGGATTTTGGACTCTACGAAGCACCCAGTAACTTCTTGGTTCGACTTTGAACTATTAGGGACCCTTTTTAAATTTTTGCTTGAAATAGACTGAAATAAACAACAATATGTCCGGAGGGAGGTATTTTTAGACTCTTATAATTCTCAGGCCTAGTTTGGTTCGTACGGAGTGGAAGGAAAAGAAATAAATTTCTTGTCATTTACTTTCATTGGAAAATTGCTATTCCTATCTATTTTACTTTTCGGTGTTTGGAAAGTCCAAAAATTTAGTAAGTAAAGTAAATTCTTAGTGTGGGAAAGTGAATCCTTGGACGGGTTGGAGACAATTTTTTCGTATTTTTCCTCCATTTGGGAATCATTTTCCTTTCCTCTCCCTTTCCTTCATGCATCGAAACATAGGAAAGGAATGACTTTCCTTTCCCAAGGCTATGATTCCGTGAACCAAACGTGGCCTCAGTCATTTGGTACTAGCTAGTCTTTCCAATTTACCATCGTTTGCTTTTTTTTTTACATCATTAGATAATTTACTTCCATAAGGGATCTTGTCGATGACCCCATTTCCATAGAAATATAAAGGCCTTCTTTTGATCTTGAAATGATTTTGGAGAAGTTCTATCGTTTTTTGGATTTTCTCAGCACTAGATAAACTGTAAAAACTAGGACTTAGTCTATCATCAACTACTGATTCCTCGTTTGTTTCTGGACTGAAAGATGAGGTTCCAGTTTGAAAGTCCTTCGATCAATCAGTGATTCAGTTTTTTGTGGCTTATTTCTATCATTCTTTCTAGATAAAGAATAAGAGGCTTTGGACAAGAGAGGTATGTGTTTTCTCAGCACTAGATATACATATAGCCAATCACCTTTAGCTCAAGAAGGTGAGGTGGATGGCATCCTCCCTGTTAGATTGTGGGTTCTAACCAATGGAGAAGCAATTTAATTCTCAAGGAAATTAAATTGGTTGTGTTGTTGGCCAATGTGGAACAAGAGCACGCAGTAGCAGAGCAGGTCTTTGTCTAGAGGCGGGACATGATGCAGGACTTAGGGCCGGAGCAAGGGTGTAGCCGTGCGACAACGACTAGCTAGTTTGGGCCAATGCAACGGTGGAGCGAACCTTCAGGCTGAGAGCAAAGCCTATGGGTGAGAGCAGGCCTTTGGGCCTCGAGCAAGACTATGGCTGGGTTTGGACCTTCAAGTCGTATTGAATGTCATGCCCCGCTCCCGTAGGAGCGATCGTCCTCGCTAAGGAGTGATGCCGCACGAGCCTAGATGCTCGTGCAAGGCGGGTTCCATAACGGCCGATTTCAGCGGCTGCGACGGGGTCGTCGCACAGAAGTCCCATGCAGAGACATTGAATCATAGCAGAATTAAGAACAAACACATGTCATACAAAAGAAGCTCTTTATTTATATTGAAACATAGATTACAATAGGGCGCAAGGCCAAGAATACAAGTCTCTCGAGCTCACTCAAGCTCACTCATCTCACATTACAAGTCACTCAGCTCTCTCTCATCTCTCAACACAAGTCTTGAGCGGCGGAAGCTTCGGAAGGCGATGTCCATATATTATGTCCGTATAAGTCTTCAATCCATGCGGCCGCATGCTTCGAATCGCCAAGGAACTTCGTGCCTCGACATCCAAACGTGCTCCGCGCCACGAGCTTCTATCTGTGCCTGCACATGTAAACTATGCGGGTGTCAGTACTCAACTGTACTGGTGGAATGAGCTCCTCGCCCACCATACAAAACCAACACGTTTACTTTACTTTGTGCAGCATAGTCCCCTTTTTGTATTGACTTTCTACTCTTGCCTTGGATCAGTTTTATGACCGACGCTTGCCTATTCTGTGTCTCTAGACCATCTCGTGCTTGCAACGAAATCTCGACTCAAAATCGTTAATCTATCAAGTCGTGCTTGTCTTTCGGCCAAAATCAGAGACGCAACTATGCGTTGAGGCTCCATTCCCGTACGACCGTGCTATAAATCCTTTGTGCCGTGCCTCGCAACTATGTGCGACTCAACCATATCGTCGCCTCGCGGCCACCCTTTGTTACTTTGATCGCCAACTGACCCAATCACGACTTGTGGGTAAAGTGTCACTCGAATGACTTTGCCTTGCGGTGGTTTCCGACTTAAACTCAAACAACTCAACCAACTTATGCAAACTTATATGCCGATAACTCAAGACTCGAGCCACATCTCGTGCCGAAGCACGTCGCCTATGTTGTATCCATTCTTAAGTCCAAACATTTGTATTCTAACTTGTACCCACATTCAACAACTCAACTCAATCCAAAGGCACTCACGCGGATTGCCGCTATGCCGACTCATCTATATGATTTGGTCACTGACTCCTAGAGCCATCGTGGACACCTCTTAGCTTTTGTTAGACGGGCGCCCCTTTCAGCGTAAGGTAGCTAGTCCTGCTGCAAGTCCCCGCCTAACCCGTGCCAAAAGCACAGCTAAATTAATTATTTTCCAATGCCCGCATCGGTCCCGAGTCCCCGGGTTACCGTACGGGAAAACTCTCACCTTGTCGACAAGTTGTCCATGACCATGCAAGACTCAACTCAAACTGACGTCTCACACAGTCATGCTACCTCTAGTGTCACCATTTCTTTCAGGGCCAAGTTCAATATTTCTTTCTTATGAGACCTCGTCGACATGTAGCCGCGAGCATACTTCTTTCTTATGAGACGCCTCGCCGACATGTAGCCACGAGGCTCGCCGACATGTAGCCGTGAGCATACTTCTTTCTTGCCCTATTATTTTACTCAACTCAAGAACAACTATTCACAACACTTTCCAAACTCAATGAATCAACCGTGGCCCGTGCCTTAAAACTCTAGGACCGTGCCATCGTGTCTCAAACCGACTTCCGATTTATCGACGCTATCGCCCAAGTCATACTTCATGTGACGGGCCTTGGGATCGTGGAACTATTTAACTTGGCAACCGCAGAAAGAGCGGGACAGCACTAGAAATGACTTTGGTCGATCGGCGTAACTTTGCCTAACTTAATCGAGCCTATAACTTGGCCCAAGGGACGAGCAAAGGCTATGCCAAGCCTTGCATTATGAAAATGTGTATGCTTTGTCGAGCATTTACGCGGGCAACGCCTATGACTTAGGCCAACTCAAGTGTCGGGACAATTTGACGGGACCGTGCATGCTTTAACAAGCATTCACGCAGGCGACGCTATGACTTAGGCTATTTCATAACTTTGTGTCGAAGACCAACTTTCCTTCTCCTAAGCCACGGGACGCAGGACCGAGTGTCATTTTCAAAGCACGCCGTGCACCAGCTCTAAGCCGACCATGGGATTTTTCCATGTTCTAATTCAATTCGGTCCATCGGGATTATTCCCTTAGCTATGTGGATTCGTAGCTTTTATTATTAAGCCTACTTGTGCAAGTTGAAAACACGCAATTTATTATGTGAAGGCAAAGATGAGGCAAGTTCACCGAAACTACCCCACCTGAGCGAGCGGTCGCCTCGACGAACGATGTCTCCGAGTAGCCGTTGCAAGGATAAGTCCGAACGCCGTCGGCATTTTGATTCCTCCGATTGAATGAGCGGGACGGGGCACTACATCATACACCACTCAGAAAAAGTTTCGTCCTCGAAACTAACTGAGTACTTACTTATCGACTTATCACTTGTTTCAATATTCCAGGACCCTCGCACGTACTACTCCTATGTATTCACTCAAATTCGAGCCACGCTCGTGCTACCCTCAATCATTTCTTCAAAACTTACGATCATAAAATCCCCGACACTTCCCTATTCCTCAATCTCACTTGAATTCAACGTATCACTTAGTATGGATCGTGCACATATCTTAGGCGTCCCCAAAATATATGCATTTCAACCAAGCCTCGTGATTGCGAATCCCGCCATCACCACTCGAGTCGGATCGTGCACATATTAGGGTGCCCATGATATGATGTCAACCGAGACTCGCGAGTGGTGCCTCCGTAACTCCTATCGCTTCGCGCTCGGACGTCTGCCTAACCTCTAGGCTATATCTTTTGCCAAGGTTATTCGTCAGCATTGGAATCATAGTTCCCAAACAGCAATATCAACACTGACCCCATCCTAAGGTCAAACCAAGTTGATAGTATGGGTTTCTACCCAAGCTGCATAACTCTATTTCTAAACATCGAGCATCGATTCCCTAGCACATCCCAACATTCTGCCTATCAATCCTTCCAAGTTAAGCACGCTAAGACACGATTATCTATAAACCATAATTCACATTTCATATTTTCTAAGTCATTCATCCCAATTCACGTATTCGATCATGAGGTCATCTGACTTAACAATATGTTGCCCCGATCTCACGCGAGTCAGATTATCCACGGTGGGCACGAATCACCATGCACGCTCCCGCGAGATAATCATTCTCATGGGACGTAACTCTTATTTTGTGTCTAAACTAATTCATTCTCGATGCGCGGATTAGACTAACTCCATCCTCAAGTTTTATTCAATCATCAATCGCAAGTACTAAAATCCTCGAATTCACCTTTGCGTCAAGCCAACATGTCGAGACAATCAACGTTGCCGCGCTGATTTTCCGAGTTCGATCATTCCCGCGACATGAATCACTATGTCAACGCTCACGCGGAACGATTGTCCCAAATCCGACGCAACGCATGTGCGAGGCTAGAGTTGCACTCGCGCAAGACAGATCGTCGACGTTATGGTTATCCGCGTAACCATCAAAACACAATCATTTTCATCCAACATTCATTTCGATCAAAATCCTAAGCATAGCATCCAACCGAACAATAACATTGTACGATCGTCATTTGCCGAGTCAGAGTACCCCCGAGTTATCGCATATCATCTTTGATACGCCTCAATACCATCGACGATATACGTAACTTGACGATCTTCGTTTGCAACGAATTCTGAGTCGTACGAATGATGCTATCGTCCGACTGGATAATCTCCTCGATATTCAATTCAAGTTTGATCATTATCCCTCAATCATTCACAACATCAATTTTCTTAATCAATCGATCGACATCCCTGAGGCTATCGCATACACCACTCAGGGATGAAGTCATTCAAAAAATTCTTAACTTATCATTCGAATCAAAATCTACTTCTTCAAATCCCATTCGAACCATTCCTCGAATTCCAAGCACGCTCATCTATATCGCATCGACGTTATCGCCGCTCGATAGTACCCCTATCGATAGTCATCCCACATTTACTCAATCAAGTTCAACTCATTCTAACTCGAACATTTCAATTCCCGCACTCGACTTTTCTAAGGTCGACACAACTTTGGTGTATATGCCCAGCCCGACTTAGCCAACCGTGCTTACGCAAACCATCTTTTTATTTTGTTATCAAAAACTATTCTCCTACGTTTTGCAAATAGATAGACTTATTGTATGGACATCCCGTAGAACATTTGAGAGAGAGCACACCAATCATATCAACTTTGCGGAAGTAACGATTCAGAGTTTGCGGAAACAACGGAGTTAAAGAATTCAATCGATAGTCCAAGGACGTAAAGCCGTGCTCTGATACCATTATGTCACGCCCCGCTCCCATAGGAGCGATCGTCCTCGCTAAGGCGTGATGCCGTACGAGCCTAGATTGCGTTCGTGCAAGGCGGGTTTCATAACGGCCGATTTTAGCGGCTGCGACGGGGTCGTCGCACAGAAGTCCCATGCAGAGACATTGAATCATAGCAGCAGAAATTAAGAACAAACACAAGTCATACAAAAGAAGCTCTTTATTGATATTGAAACATAGATTACAATAGGGCGCAAGGCCAAGATTACAAGTCTCTCGAGCTCACTCAAGCTCACTCATCTCACATTACAAGTCACTCAGCTCTCTCTCATCTCTCAACACAAGTCTTGAGCCGGCGGAAGCTTCGGAAGGCGATGTCCATACATTATGTCCCGTATAAGTCTTCAATCCATGTGGCCGCACGCTTCGAATCGCCAAGGAACTCCGTGCCTCGACGCATCC